>OY751314.1:26363286-26936262 GCA_963564615.1 Rhorus exstirpatorius | reverse complement strand
ATCTTACGATAAAAATAGTTGAGACTTTTTTTGTACATAATGAAATTCTGTACAACTTTTGTTGTAAAATTTTTACTGCATAATGCACGGTTTTTTATTTATAGCGTGGCAAGCTTTTCCAAAGATGTTTATTGCTAAATATGCAACAGGTGAAAATTGTGATGTTTGGTAAAGTTTGCCACGCTGTAAATAAAAAACTATGTAATATACAGGAAAAAGTTTCCAATAAAAGCCGTAGAAAATATCATTATCTAAAAAATAGTCTCAACTATTTATGTCGTACGATACACGCTTCACGAGATATTTTATAAACCGTGTTTTCCAAGATGGCGGCTGAAGCTCGACGCCCCCGCGTTCCGCCAACTTGAATTTACACGCAGGGGACACCTCTTACCTTTCCCATGGCAGAGCTGGCCAAAGTACCTGAAAGTACTTCAAGTAAAAAGTACAAAGTACTGTAAGATATACTTGAGGTATCGAGTACGTGAAATACGTCAACTATCAAGTATCAAATACTTTTCAAGTTTTCAGGTATACATCTCGTAAGTTTCTAGTACTTATATGTGATTTATCACGTACTCTTTAAACTCATTTGATTTTGATTCGAGTAATTTTTTGTATCAAAACATATTTTCACATTGGGCAAATTCACTCCAGGTTAGGCAGATTGAAACAGAAATATTTAAACGAAGAATTAGAAATAATTTAAAAAATAGCATTGTCGATTGCAATTAAGATTTATTTAGCTTCAGGTTTGAAAAAGAAAAAATAAAGAATACAATACACGGATTGTTAAAACGAAGCCGTGCATTGACAATGACACCGTAACTACCGTTAGCTTATTGAGCCTTTGAACGGTAAGTCCTTATACAATCTTAACCAAAGATGACACACAGAACCTTCCTCAATTAGATCATCAAAGGCGTTATACATGCAACCATTAGCAAGACGTATTCAAAAGTACTTTATATTCGGTACTTGAAAAAGTAATTAAAAATTTAAGTACAAATACCTAAAGTACAGTTCGAGTACTTGGAAATTTAATTACAATACTTGAAATACTTTTAAAGTACTTTGTACTTCAAGTACTGTACTTCGAGTACATCGCAATTACTGGGGACTTTAAGTACTGCCCAGCTCTGATCCATAATGATGGCACACGGCATCAGAAGTTGATCCAGAAATTTTAATTAAATGACGCCCCATAGAACCGTAATTTGACGATCTTTCGACGCCATTAACTCTCATAGCCATTGAATCCGACGAAAATAGCACATATGTAGTGGGGAAATGACTGTCATATATTGTTCTGATAAGATACCGGCAATACAAAATCCCTAGTCGTCATAAAAAATATGGTCCACCTTTCCATTCGTCATGGGACATTCTTCTGGACGGTCGAACGAAGTTCGACGGGCTCGCATCACTATATATATATATATATATATACAGGAGTGATTATGCCACGTGAGCGCCACGCGATATAGCACTCAAAGTGGTCCAGCAGCATCTCACTCTAAGACGAGAAAGAAGCAAATAACACTCTTCACCAATATATATATATATATATATATATATATATATATATATATATATATATATGCATGCGTGTGTATATATTGAATGTACTTAAGGAGCCTGCATGTCATCCATACACATCACCGAAATAGGTTAACACGGGCGTTAGCGCAAGAGGGTTCTCTCACATTACAAGCCTTGTCGTATCGGGATGGTGACGGGAGAAACTCCACGAGAGGACGAGATGAAGGGTGGTGTTTGTGAATCGCGAGAGATCCGTAAAAGACAGACACACACACATGCACACGAAACATACCACGAATATTCTGAGAGCACAAGGGAAGAAATTTGGGTGGATGGGGGTGGGGGAGAGGGTGAAATAGAAAACGGACAGTCGCAGGAGATTGAAGAAGAGAGATAGAGAGAGAAAGAGACACGAGTCTGGTCGCGTCCTCGTGATGATGTGTATAAAGGAGGAGAGCCCACGGAACAGATGAGACCACAACCCGTGGGAAACCTCGACGTCGCGGGTTTCTTCCTTCCTTAGGAAAGGCTCTTCTTCTCTCTCTCTCTCTTTCTCTCTCTTTCTCCCCGCGTATTTGAGGATATTCGTGCCGGCCTGACGAATACCCTCACACGTGCGTACCGAAATATACGTGCCCGGGCTATATCTATATACGCGCAAATACATATGTATGTATATAGATTTGTGTACGTGTATATATGGGAGAAGGAGGGCCCTCGGCGATCTCAGCGTCGGACCAGCACGATGGGCCATCTGCCCAAGTCTCTCACGACTCCCGGGCCAGCTGCCGATATCTTCGCGCGTTCGGCCGCGTGTGTATTAAGCGTGTGCATCGAGAACACCGATATATGTATATAATATATATATATATATATATATATATATATATATATATATATATATATATATATATACAGCATACCGTAAACTTTTTTTTCTTCATCTCGTCTTCTTCCTCGCGTTTTTAAGTATGCTAGTGGAGCCCGAGAAATATCTTGCCCGTCTCATCCCTTCACGTGCGGACAAGTCGTCTTGTCGTTCTCGTGAAAACGAGCCTCGAAAAATCGTGACGAGAGAAACTGAGATATTGGAGGAGGAGGAGGAGGAGGAGGAGGAGGAGGAGGAGGAAGAGGAGGAGGAGGAGGAGGAGGAGGAGGAGGAGGAGGAGGAGGAGGAGGAGGAGGAGGAGGATGCATGATGATGAGAGCGATATGAGGACCATGACCCACCCCTTCTCGGACAGTAATGTTCGCGCATACAAAGTTACATCCGTGTACTCATGGGACATATTTCCTGATAAAATGCATGTAATATGGTTTTCAAGCGAAAGAAATTTGTCGACAGCCATATATGATTCGCAATCTGCAGCTATCTTCGGGAGAGCAAATTTTCAGTATACAGTCGGAAAAACATTAATTTGATCAACCTTTTGTTGATCTTGTTTTTTCGGTAGCTTATCATTCGCGAATTACAGCGGATGGGCGAAAATTCCGCGCTGGTCAAAAGTCATCCCTTTTCATGCGGAAATATCACGGCCTCGCGGTTATGTCATGGATTTATACGGATCGTTGGAACGCGGGCCTTGCCGATGACTCGTTTGTCTGAATTGAGGGGGGCCTCGTGTGCTGCACACGAGCTGCATCGAGCTGTCGTGAGCTCTCCCTCCGCGACAGGCCGCATCCCCCTTGGAATGTTTTGGGGGGGTTCGTTTATTGCATTTTTCAACCCTAGACTCTATACGGGAAGATTTTTTTTACCAATTATTGCCTGGGCTATCGGTTATTTCATGGTTGGAATTTTGTAAACGCGAGGCTATGATAATTTATTCAGAAATTAATCAACTTCAATTATCATATTAGCGGGGGGGGGGGGGGGGGGGCTCGTAATTACAGCGTACACGTGTATTTGTGTAATGAAACAGAGATGGCGATCGAGGAACGGTCGACAGGATGGAATCACCCGAGAATACGTAATTAGCTTCGTAAGATTGGTTTTTTTCTCGGGATTCCTCCCTTATACGCACTTTACGGATTAAAATTTTTTTTTTTTTTTAAATGTTTAAATTACTCGTACCTTGCGAAAACGATGCTAAAAAAAAATAGGCAAAAATTTGCGCAAGACCAGAAATTTTCCAGATGCTCCATCGAGTGTGCGATACGAAGGTTGACTCGAGATATCGTAAATTATAGAAGCCACATTTTTTAAGATCATTTGCATTTTTTAAGATCGTTGCAAGTTCACCCGCGTCGAAATTTAGTGGCTGCTTAGAACCTCGAACTTCCCCCCAAGGAAGTTTTTTCAGGATCTATAGAGAGGTTCATTTTTGTATGGGAATTAAAACCCTCAGCAGCGCCTATATAAAACTCGTCGATACCAGACAAATGCAGCATTTGAGTTTTAAATGTCGATCTCGCGAGAACCCCTTATGCCCCTCCACATCCTCGGATCACGTAGTAATTCGTGGGTATATAACCACGAATTTAATAGTGGTGCTTTCTCAAATAAATGCCATATTGAAAATAACATTATTTTAATTCCGGTAGACAATATATTGTTACAGTCTGTGTTTTCATGGATATAGACAAGCAGATGTATATCGGTATTACAATAAACAAACAAGAGCTTGAATAAACTATAGTACTGAGGCATATGGTTACTATTAATTTTCCTTTTTTCTATTTCATTATTATATTTAATATTTTTTCGCATCCTGCAAGTGTAATTGTACATGTTGTTGAAAAAGTACTTTTTTCAACCTTACAACTGTGAATAAACATATACAATCATGTAGAAATTTGAAACAAATTGTCACTGACTCAATTTTACTTGATGATGATGATGGTGATGATGATAATGTCGACTAATTACAGAAATAAAAACGAAAACATAAAACACCAATTTATGTAGACTTTATTTCCGTCTTATAGTAATGATAGTTTATGCAAATATTTGGTATTATTAATTGTGCAAAAATCATGATTCTGATAGATTTCGAGGTTCAAAATATACGAGCTCGAGGGTGAACACGGTTCAGTAGTTCATCTAGACGTATATATATATGAGTACTAAAGTAGGCGCTAAATTTCGAGTCTGGGCCGGACGTAATGAGTATTAAAATAGGTGCAATCATGAATCCGAAGGACTTGGAGGTCTTAAATGGGAGTTCGAGGTTGACCAGGTTTGAAAAGAGGCTTCAAGTGGGTGCTAATTATGAACTTCGGAGTACTTGGAGGTTCAAAAAAAAGGGCTAAGAAGGTGGAGTTGAGTGCTAGGAGTATTAAAACAGGCGCTATGTTTCGACTTCGGGCATCCTTTCTCAAAAAACAAGTTCTTTTTTTGAGCCTCATTTTATTCGATGCACAAAAAAATTCTGCGATTGAATAGCATCGTTTTTTTTTCTCTTTGGTCCCATTATCGTTTATAATTGACTTTGAGAAATCTTAAGCTCAGAAAGGATCGCTGTCACCTATAAATATTTTCCGATCTATATCACAGGGGATATGATTTACGAGGAGTTTTTTTCGCGTCATTGTGTACCGATTTTGCCAGTAGCCCGTTAAATTTATAAAAAAAAATATCAGAATGAACGGCCCTGTGCATGTTACTCGGTACAAAAAAAAATGGGGGTGAAAATTCTTTCAAAAATTTGCACGTGCTCCGCTTTGGATATACATCGGGGTGGTAGGCAGTGGCACGGTCAAGTGTGTGCCAGAGGCTTTACAAGGTACAAGTTCGACATATGTATATGTATATATGTATATATATACATAAACACGTGGATCTCGACGTACCACCTGTTTTTCCGTCTATCTCCCGTGAAAATGAAAGCCATGGATGCGCAAACAATGCGAGAGCTCGAATGCTTTACCCTCTCACGAATATACTATACCCAGCCCTATGTGCATACACGTCCCCTTCCTCGGCTTCACCTGAATACAAATTCCTCGGGGGAAACTCGATCGTTTCCCACACGTGACGTTTTCCTGCGCTTTTCACCTTTTATTCGGCGAGAAAGAGAACGAGAGAGAGAGAAATAGGAGAGACGAAAGAAAAATTATTTGAGCGAGAAATTCGAGAAGATTGTACCAAGAGTTTTTCTCTGTGTCCATGAGAGCGAATTGCCTCAGCTTATCCATAAAGTTTCGTCTATTCTGTACCTTTTTCTCGCTACGTCGCAACTATTTATTGCTGACCAACAAATAGGCATATATATTCAGCATTATTTAAAGCCCAAAGTCGCGTGGGTTACGCCCTTTCGTATATTAGCGGTCCATATGCAAAAACTATTATAGGGAAAAGTTATTTCTTCTAACTATCAAAATTATTAACCACCCGCTCCCATGTCCGCGAGCTTGCGTCGATTCGGTTGGGGAAAGCACGTTTTTTTTGCGAATTCTTCAGAGTGTAAAAAAATCGCTAATGCATATTCTTTATCAGCGCGGGAGAGAATATATATTGACGTATAGGGCGTCTTATTATATATCGTAGGAAAGATATTCCAAAGAAAACCCTTTTTTTTGTAAAACAGACAAATATATATGGTGGTTCACTAAAATCGCTGTCATTGTACTTTCTCATAGCGAGTTGAGATTCTACTTTTGTGCTATTTTCTTTCGTAATTGTTGAAGCTTAAAAAATGATGCTTCATTAATTGACCTACAGTAGCGCGTGGTGCGCGCACTTTCGTTGACCCCATCAAAGTTCTGACATTTTAAGGTCCCTCTAGAATTTTTTTTTTTCGGAATTTCTCAATGTCATTCGCCGAATCAACGAGATTAATTTAACGGATGCCCTAGTCCCGATAGTACAGGTAATCCTGACCCTATCATGATCGACTTCAAAGAGCTTTCAGGGCCAAATTTGAAAGACAATAGGGATCAATATTCGTCAATAAAACATTATCTATCCATTAATTCGATTTCTATTCCCATATACATTCTTGTCGAAAATTGACAAATGGCAAAACAGTGTTGCAATTCTCCCTGTACTCGCCCCTGCAATATTTAGGGCGGTTCGAATAAAAGGACCTTTTTTTAGATTTCGCTCTTCCCCGAGATTTTTGCACTTGTTTTTTACTAAAAAAAAATAGCTCACGCGAAATAGCTGGGTTGAAAAAAAAAAAATTTACTACTGCCTCGACGACGTTGAAATTTTCAAAAAAGGCTATTTTCAGGAATTTCAAAATTTCAACGTCCTTGAGACGTAAAAAATTTTTTTCAACCCAGCCCTTTCGCGTGAGCTATTTTTTTTTTTTAGTGAAAAAGTACAATAATCTCGGAGAAGAGCGAAATCTAAAAAAAAAAAAGACCCTTTTTTGAGCCACCCTAATATACATATTCGGGATAAAGGGTGAAAAGCACACCGGGTTTTTCGTGACATTCCGTTTTTCGCAAGAGCGTGTTCGAACGGTATTGGGGTCAATGCTGAGACGAGGATTTCATATGAAAGGAAGCATTGCGGAAACCGCGGGTTGGCCCATTCTTCCCGAGAGAACGAAAGAGAGGCCGGCGTGCAAAAACGCGGAATTGACGAAAACGATGAATGAAAGGTCTCGTGCATTGCACACGACGATTATTCTCGTGGCGAAAGATCACTCGATAATACACACACGCACGTATATAATATAAAACCCCGAAGAAAAACTTCCTGAATGGAAGATGAGGCGCTTTTAATTTCTATGGGCACGAAAGAGAGAGGTTCCCTCTGCTGAGCTTATCCTACTATTGAATATGTATAATGTGTATGTGTGTGTTTATACCATGAGTAGGGAGTACTGGTATACGTGCTGGAGATGGATATATATAGGGGCGAATTCTTATGGTGTACGTTTCAATGGGACAGTTTAGAGCGATGAAGGTAAAGCGAGCGAGAAAGCAAAAAGTGTGGGAACGAAAGCCTCGAAGAAACTTTCGGCTCACTCGAAAAACACCCGTATGGGGTCCTGTTACGTTTTATGGGGGCGCTCGTGCATCAAAACGTGGTCGATGTGTGATGTGTTTTTGGGATCCATCTCCCCCCCCCCCCCCCCCCCATTATTTGGCCCTGTATGCAACACCATATCCCGACTGACTAATAAGAAAAATCTGTCAAGAAAATATAACAGGGCGAAAGATCAACTTTTATACGAGCCAGCCTGAAAATAAACTCGCTCTCTGCTCTCTCTCTCTTTTTCTCTCTCAGTTTCGAGTTTGTCGGGGTGTTTTTTTTTTCTCTTCTGCCTATATTTTCTTCTCTCCGTAGCATGTGTTTCCAAACTACCGTAATCCTTGTTTTATTTATCGGGCACACAATTTTCGTACGATATTAAAAATTCGTTCGGTAATTTTTTGGAAATTTGATTTTCCGTCGTTTTGACAAATTTTTCACGCCGCGTCATTGAAAAATCGAAAAAAAAAAAAGCCAACAAGGAGTATTCTCAAAAGCTCTCCGATTGATAATTCAATGCTGTATCTTGGGGTGTGTAAATAATTATCAGACGATCTTGTATAAGTTTAAGCATCCTCAGCCCAGAGTTGAATACTATTTTGAAGATGTGTTCATATATATGTTTTTTCTTCTTCTTGCCAACGGAGGTATACTCTCGGATGGTTATTCGACAAAAGCGCTCGAGAAAGTTCTATATATTGGATTATAATTTCATCTCGAATAACGTTTATCAGTGGAGAAACGAATAAATTCAATGGAGATTGAACGGGAAATGAATTAATTGCCAGCATTCATTGAGAGACTGAATGCGGAATGATGTTTTTTTTTTCTTCTCTTACCATAGAAGCCTTCACATCTAGAAAATCTTGTCGTAAATCAAAACCAAGGACGTGACTGTTCCGGTCCAAAACAGGGAGCCAGAGAAAGAGAGAGAGAGAGAGAGAGAGAGAGAGAGAGAGAGAGAGAGTGTGTGTGAATTGCTTCCGTGGGGATACATCGGGATTTTTTTCATCTTAATTCATACGGCACTCGTCCCGGGTGTAACAATGAAAAGACCGCGGTGTCGAAGAGAAATACCGCTTGACGCGTCGGGCAAGTATACCAATGGGAAGTCGCGTAACGAGGTAGTGAAAGAAGAAGAAAAAAAACGACCCGGAAGTGTTCTAATTAGTCAATGAAAGAGCCCTTTGTCAACCGCCCCCGCATGAGTTGATTTACTCTCGGCTTCTCCGACAGCTCTTCTTCTCTCTCTCTCTCTCTCTCTCTCTCTCTCTCTCTCTCTCTCTCTCTCTCTCTCTCTCTCTCTCTCTCTCTCTCTCTCTCTCTCTCTCTCTCTATTACTCTTGCTATGGATTGTAAAAGAGACGTAATAACACGTGCTAACGGAGCGCGAGAATTTTAAGGCCTTGGGCGATCACACGTGGGGTCTGTATTTTTTCTCGTGTCTAAGGTCGAATTTTCATCGACTAATCGACAGTGTATATTACGAGATTTAAGGTATACGACAGACGTCTCGAAAACACCTGAATAAGAGAGAGAGAGAGAGAGAGAGAGAGAGAAAGAGAGAGGAATTGAATAATCCTAGATAGACGAATTTCCTGTGTCATAATTCTATGGAATAGAAAGAGCCCGTGTAGAAAATTGTTTGGGCGTCCCAATTTAAAAAGAGGCCCCTTATGGGCATCAACAGGGCATCCCCTATAGAGGCTTCCTCACTGTTGCCTAACTGGGGCCAAGTCAGGGTTTATTTAGGCATCCAAGTTAATTTTGTTCAGGCTTGCCTAATCTGTGCCAAAGTTGGGCCAAGTCGGGGTTGATTTAGGCATCCAAGTTAATTTTGTTCAGGCGTGCCCAATCTGTGCCAATGTTGGGCCAAGTCGGGGTTTATTTAGGCATCCAAGTTAATTTTGTTAAGGCTTGCCCAATCTGTGCCAAAGTTGGGCCAAATCAGGGTTTATTCAGGCATCCAAGTTAATTTTGTTTGGGCTTGCCCAATCTGTGCCAAAGTTGGGCCAAGTCGGGGTTTATTGAGGCATCCAAGTTAATTTTGTTAAGGCTTGCCCAATCTGTGCCAAAGTTGGGCCAAGTCAGGGTTTATTTAGGCATCCAAGTTAATTTTGTTCAGGCTTGCCTAATCTGTGCCAAAGTTGGGCCAAGTCGGGGTTTATTTAGGCATCCAAGTTAATTTTGTTCAGGCTTGCCCGATCTGTGCCAATGTTGGGCCAAGTCAGGGTTTATTTAGGCATCCAAGTTAATTTTGTTAAGGCTTGCCCAATCTGTGCCAAAGTTGGGTCAAGTCAGGGTTGATTTAGGCATCCAAGTTAATTTTGTTCAGGAGTGCCCAATCTGTGCCAATGTTGGGCCAAGTCGGGGTTTATTTAGGCATCTAAGTTAATTTTGTTAAGGCTTCCCCAATCTGTGCCAATGTTGGGCCAAGTCGGGGTTTATTTAGGCATCCAAGTTAATTTTGTTAAGGCTTGCCCAATCTGTGCCAAAGTTGGGCCAAATCAGGGTTTATTCAGGCATCCAAGTTAATTTTGTTTGGGCTTGCCCAATCTGTGCCAAAGTTGGGCCAAGTCAGGGTTTATTTGGGCATCCAAGTTAATTTTGTTCAGGCTTGCCTAATCTGTGCCAAAGTTGGGCCAAGTCGGGGTTTATTTAGGCATCCAAGTTAATTTTGTTCAGGCTTGCCCAATCTGTGCCAATATTGGGCCAAGTCGGGGTTTATTTAGGCATCCAAGTTAATTTTGTTAAGGCTTGCCCAATCTGTGCCAAAGTTGGGCCAAATCAGGGTTTATTCAGGCATTCAAGTTAATTTTGTTTGGGCTTGCCCAATCTGTGCCAATGTTGGGCCAAGTCGGGGTTTATTTGGGCATCCAAGTTAATTTTGTTGAGGCTTGCCTAATCTGTGCCAAAGTTGGGCCAAGTCGGGGTTTATTTAGGCATCCAAGTTAATTTTGTTCAGGCGTGCCCAATCTGTGCCAATGTTGGGCCAAGTCGGGGTTTATTTAGGCATCCAAGTTAATTTTGTTAAGGCTTGCCCAATCTGTGCCAATGTTGGGCCAAGTCGGGGTTTATTTAGGCATCCAAGTAAAACTCATTTGTTAATTAACAATTAAATATATTTTTTCACTATATATCACCTTTTTACCGAATATCATGCTGGTTCATCCAGCCCGGCGAGACAGCGCTTTTAATTAGAACTCGTAGATTAATGTCATTTTAATACATTAGAGTCATAAGATATCAATGGCGTAGTGGTAGAGTGTCGGTCGTCAGGTAGGTCGTTAGGTAGTTCTCAGTTAAAATCTCAGGTAGGATAGAAATTAATTTCGACGAAATAACGTCCGGACTACGAAGCCGCAAACATTCGTAAAAAAAAAAAATCTCCAGCGCGTTAATTTTTTTTTTAAATGATTATTTAAGGATAGAAAGTGCTGAACTCGCCGATTCGAGGATAGCGGGTTCGAATCCCACTCAGTGACATTTTTTTTTTTTTTGCAAAATTTACAGGATTTTTAAAAATAATGAAATAACAATACTGAATTCATTCATCGATCATTCCTAATTGCTAATTTATCGATAATAAACTAATAATGGGCCAATTTCGGCTTGTCTCACGTATTTGATTTGGCCCCATATGCGCGGTAAAACTTGGGCCAATTCAGGCGACCAAAATAGGCCCAAGTTTGAAAGCCTGTATGGGGCCAAAATACTTAAGCGGGACAAGCCACTGTTGGCCCAATACAGGTGACCAAACTTGGGCCAATTGTTGGGTCCAACAATGGCCCAATACTAAAGACCAAACTTGGGCCAATTGGGGCGACCAAAATAGGCCCAAGTTTGAAAGCCTGTAAGGGGCCAAAATACTTAAGCGGGACAGGCCACCGTTGGCCCAATACAGGTGACCAAACTTGGGCCTAGATAATATCGAGGAAAATTAACTTGGCCCCAGTTAGCGCCCGGAAAAAATTTCTACACGGGAGGAGAGCGCGTGCATTTAATGAAAGAGGGATATAATTCGTTGTACCGGACATCGCTCATTACCGATCATCCTTGGAAATTCTAGCTCTCCGGGAGAGTCTGGAATAGGTGCATTATGTGTATTATCCCTTTCCGGACCTTGCGTCAACAGAAGCACACCTTTGGTAATCCCCCACGCCGCGCCAAAAGGATCAACGGCGTTCGTGAATCAGCGTGGATAGATCGAAAAACACGATCGACTATAATCCAAAAAGCGTTTAACCTAATAAATCAAGGCTGCTCGTAACGAGCGGGGAAAAACGTGTTTCTGATGCTTCAGCTTGTCGAAAGCTCACGCAGAAAGGAAAAACAAAGAAGATTTATTCAACCCTAAATCAACACACGCACACATCTATTTTGCACTCGTATCAGGCTATGCGGAGATCACGTGGATATCTTATTCACTCATTCGATCTCATCCTAGCCGCGTGTGAGATTAAAAAAAAAAAAATTCAAGGAACATTAAGGAGGTTCTTAACCCAGAGAAAAACGGTAAGAATGATTCTAAAATTTGAGGGGAGGTTTGTGCTGGTACTAGGAATACACCGTAATTATTTAAGATTTTTTGACCACGTATAGTTGAGGAGAAAAAAAAACATTAATATATAAATATAAAACATAACGCCTATAGGTAGCACGAACTCTGGCAAGAGAGCCTACTGTATCGGCACAGGTTTTCCGCAGTTTCCCTGTGCCCTCGTGCGAATGCGATACAGAAGGGGATAGGAAAGAATGGCTGCGGACAACACTCGGGGGGGGGGCTCACGGAATAGAGGAATAATGGAAAAAGGGGAACAGCTTAAAGGGGGAGGATCCCGAAGCAATGGAACAATATATATATATATATATATACTTGTAAACAGAAGTGAGCGTGAGTAATGGCAAATTAATAAAATGAAAACGTATTTGGTGAAACAAATGCCGAACGCAACCTGCCCCGCACGTCGCCCGCGCCGCGCCACGCCGTCACGTTCCCCTTGCCGCACCCAATTGATGTTAAGAACCTACTTAAGCAATATTGGTACTCGAACTTTCAATGGCATTTCAGACTGAAGAAATATTGAGAAGATATTCGAACTGGTTTTAATTCACACTTTATTTCTTTCAAATGTTTTTTTAATTCAAAATGTAATTCAAACTAAATATTAGAACGGAAAACGTTTGATCGACATGTTTATAATGTATTTAACGGGGTTTCAATTTGTCAAATTACCAGCAGAATGAATATCGTGTCATTTGAATGAATCTCATTCAACGCCCACTTCAATTTTTCATTTTCTCAGATAAATAATAAACCTTTTTTTTCCAACTCATCCCGTCTTGTGCCTCGCGATAATTTGCTTCGCCGCATATACTATACCGCAAAAAAAAAAAATATCAATTTTCCTTGCACACATCTATAGGGGCATAATTTTATTGGACGAGACGAGACGAGACGTATACAAACGCAGGTTCTTGCAAAATCCTTAAGATTTTATCACCCAGATTTACAAGCGCCACACGGATAATTTAATTTTAAGACTCGAGACCATATAAACGAGGAGAACGATATATATCTCTCCTCATTTCTATCCTCACGTGCGGATGCGATAATTATCACGTTTGAACTTGTAATATCCTCGGGATCGAACGTATATAACGTCCAATGAACAAAAGGGAGGCAAAAAAAAATTATTTTATTGCACTTCCGCGATCGTTCGTGGGCGCGAAAAATTACGATATAATATAAATGTCGCTCGTAAATAATGCATCGGTAAAAAATAAATGTATACGTGCGTCGGAGTAAACGATGAGAATAACACGCGAATATATCCCGATGGGATATGTCGACGTGTGTCTTATAGGAGGAGAGAGAGAGAGAGAGAGAGACAGAGAGAAGGTGGTGATTCGCGAGATATTCACGCTCGGGCAAATTTTGCGATATAAAAATAATCGAAGCTCGAATTTAAAGAGAGAGAGAGAGAGAGAGAGAGAGAGAGAAGCAATATGAGAAAAAGAGAGAATGAGACATGTGGGACGTGGGGTTTGTGTGCAATAAAGGTAACTAATATTGTTCAAGGAATCACAGAAACGATTCAACTTTCAATATCTCTCCCCCCCCCCCCCCCCCCCCCGCGTTGATATAATGATTCTCTCTTGTGTGCGTCGATGACTCACGCATTTTTTGTACCGGCACGTGTTCTTATTTCTTTCTCTCTCTCTCTCTCTCTCTCTCTTTATACCTGATGCTGCCTCGACAGCCGCAAATCATTGAGATACTAACTCAGCTTCTCGATCTCCCTATTTTTGTGCTTCTCCCTCTTTCTCTCATTCCTATTTCCTCTCAGTCGTTATCTGCATCCAACAGGAACATTAACGCGCCAATCTACACTGCTCTTTTCATCTCTGTCTCTCTCTCTCTCTCTCTCTCTCTTACTCATCTGTACAGGAAAAATAAACCGGTCGTTGCTTTCGGAGCAAGAAACATCAGCTATCTCCATTTTCTCTCTTTTCTCTTTTGCTTTAACTCGTTTTCCGCTCGAATAGTTCCACTTCAGTTCTGGAAACTGCGGTACAAAAACCATCCGATAGTTCAATAAGAAATCGTCTCATTAATCGTCGATCGACGGCGACGTCAAAGTCATTAAAAATCGTGTATTGTGTGAATCGCCCAAGCGAAATCAAACACTCTCAAGGACACTTGAATGTACAATTGAAAAAAAAAAATCATTTTTATCACGTTTCCTAAGACTTGTTCGTTGTTTTGATTTAAGAAAAAAGCCAATAAAAAACGAATCAGAATGGAAAATTGACGTTTCCTGAAAAAAAAAAGTCTTTTCAATGATACAACTGAACCACGCGGTTCATTTAGCTTCTATTGTGACGTCGTATTATGAAGATTAATTATGAAACGATGAGTCACTCGGAGTTTTAATTACACATTTTTGAGCTTACAGGGAAAAAAAAAAAAAACAAACAGGATATCTCAACATGGCGGGAGTTTATCCGCGCACAATATCACTCGAACAATCGACTGCATTGTTTTCAACCTTCAGGAAGCAACTTCATTATTTTATCATCTCGAAAACTGCGTACAGTCAGTTCTGATATGCATTCGGCCTGATCGCGAATCATAACATTCGTCCGCGTATCATATATGAAGCGAACGAAAAAATTCTGATTCAATAAAATTATATTCGGAAAAATGTGTGTCGAATGGATGGAACCCAATTAGCGCTTTTAGCTCGTAACTGCCTCGCGCCCGGCATGAAGTACGGCGCTCGAAGCTCAAGATTTTCAAATTGTCGTTCGTTCTTTACAATATATATATATATATATATATATATATATATATATATATATATATATATATATATATATATATATATATAAGTACAATCGCGAAATCATTTATATGTATACATGCCCATGGGGCTTTAAATCTAAAGCAACAGAAGCTGCGGCCTCGCGCGCGCGCGATCGCTCTCTGTATCACTCGCGCTCGGGCACGCGAAGAAGTACGACAAACACGAGTCACTAAAATACACACACATAAATGGCTTTTACATATATATTTCTATACAGATTTCTGTCAGTACATAGGTATATATGTATGTATATATGTGTGTGTCTGTGTGTGTGTGTGTGTGTATATGAACGTGCAAGGTTTGTGAGAGCTCCTCCGGTCGACTCGCCGTCCTTGTCTATCTCATCGGTATTCGAGTGGTTCGCGCGAGGCTCGTGGGAAAATGAGGCAGGTGGTAGTTAGAGTTACCGGTGCCAGGGCCGGAGGGCGCGGGGAGAGGAGTGAGGAAGGAGCGGCGGTATACAGGGAGACTCGGAAGGCTCGCGGTGAAGTGCCGAGAGACCCCGTAAACCATTCACGTGTATCGGCAGGAATATATATATATATATATATATACATATATATGCATGACGTATGTATTAGTGTGTGTGTGTGTGTGTAAGTGAATGTTTACCTGTACACGTAGTCTTTTGATAAATCCGTATCGCTCGCACGGACAGACGAAAAGACCTCCATAAATAAATATATATCTTTTCTGATGGGGTAATGAGGATCGGATTCCTCAAATGTTTTTTTTTTTTTTTTATTATCACGCGTCATCGAGACGCCATCTCGTACTTAATATTTATATAACTCCTATTTTTCGAGACACTCGATCAAGAATCGTAATGTGTCAATGATGATTGGCGCAAAGTTGAAAAATAAACATAGAATTATGTGGATTTTTGATACATCTTCACACACAGAGTCCACCGATTAATCTTGCAAAATTTCAAGGTCATTGACCGAAAGATTTCATAGATTATAAAATAATTTAAAAAATTGTTAAAAGTAGGGTAGACGTACCTGTTGTGGCCACTTTAAGCATTTTCGAGCATTCATTTACGAACAGTATGTTCACATTATTGCAAATTCAGAACTGAAAAAGTGAACGATCCAGCCTAAAAGATACACGGAATCAAATTTTCACACTACAAACCTTTTCTGATCGTGATGAATAAGAAAATAGAAAATTATTATGTAGCTGTCATGATCACCAAAAGTAGTACACTTGTGAGATAATTGTACTAATTTTGATCTTCTGAAGTGTACCAGTTGTGGCCACCGGGCTTTGAATTGGGAGTATAAATGAAATTTTTTAATTTCAAAATCTGGTAGTTTAGGAAAAAATATTTAGTACGTATTTTTTATTTTTTTTTATTTGAATCAAAATTGCCGTTAATATAACAAATTGAAAAATATAACATTATGACGTCACACATGTTACGCTATATCTATATATATCAAAATCTGTGAAATTAAATTGCCTATAACAGGTGCATCTGTCATTTTTAACAAAAAATTAAAAATACGTCCTCATTATTTTTACTTACTCTACATTATGCGCCCCAATGATTGAAAAAAAAATATTTCATTCATGCTCCTAATGGGATACGGATCCTCTACAAACGAAAGGTGGAGTATAAGACAGTCAGTGACGACAGATTCGAATTAAAATAGTTATTTATTCGCGTCATAAACGTATTGCTGAAGTGGTATACTCGACTTCGCCCTGGCCAAAAATCACTGTCGTTCCGTCCTTGCAGCGTGATGTACTATTTTTACTCGCGGAAAAAAATTCTATCGAAAATTTCAAATGTGAGATTATTAAAAATGTCAATAACGTTTCAATGAGCAGTTTTATTTTTTTTTGTAATGCAACTTCTTTGGGATTTTTTTTTTTCATTCAGACCTCGGCGATTGTTATCATTGATCTTTGTGATTCCTGGGACGATTTTTTGTTGCGTGTTGAAAACGAGTACTTGGTAACCTGAAGGATGGGCTGATAGGATCACGCGAATACGAGGAGAGTGCAATTACAAGTTTTCTGCAATGTGTAGGATTTTTTTTTTTTTTTTTTTTTTCGAATCAATGTCCCGCTGTCTAGGGTGGGAACAGAGCCTGGTAGTTGAAAAATATTTTTCGAATAATTTCGATGATCAAGTGCTTGAAACTCATCGAAATATTACATTCAACGTGGCCTATATAATTTTTTTATCGCGCTTCATTTATAGAAGCGTGTCTCTCAATTTGTCCTCGTTTTACGTGCGTCGTAGATCTATGTACACGCGGCAATACTCGATAGAGATATTTCCATCAATTCATTTTTTCCACACCTTTATGTTTGTCAAAGTACAATTGTGCAAGCAACGGTATAACCACGCATTTTCAGGCATGCGAAATGTTTTTTTTTTTTTCTGCTCGACTTTTGACAATAATATATATAGGGTAGACGTATATATCAGTCGTGGCCACTGTATACCGTTTATGGCCACTCCGCATTTCCCTCGAATTTTTTTAAGTTTCAAGGCTGTGTTCACTTCAACGAGCATATTAATATTTCGATATTCGAGATGTTTTCGCACGGCTATATCGATTGCTTTATCGAATATCTGCTAATTTATATCAACGAAACATGACGAAATGTGTCAACGCTGAGCGTTTTGGGTAGTTTTCTTGTCAGAAGTGTTAAGGGATCCCCCGCACGGAAAAGAATTTCCATCATGTTTTACAGTTTTGTTAATAGAGAATGCCTCTCGGGAGGAAAAGTTCGGAAATTCTTTAGAATTTTGAAGTGGAAATAATTGTTTTTACAGTTTAAACCGACAGATATGGTTATACAGATAGTACAGAAGTATATTCCGCACATTACTTTTTGATCAAAACACTGTAAAGAGATTAATTTACCGTGTTAAACTGCATTTTTTTTCTCTTCATCGTTGTATTTTTTAAATTTCAGTTACTATTTTTTGAAATGTCTTTTTTTTCCGTGCGAGATTGTAAGAAGCCTACGGTTTCTCACATGTAAAGTTATTCCGCCGTATCAAAAATTGATATTTTTTTTAAATTGAAGCTCATTTTTTCGGGTTAGAATCACAAAAAACCAGGACATATCAAACGCAAAATACCTGAAATATACGCGGTCGCCGAAAGTGGTGCATTCAAAATACGATTATTCTATGTATTTGCGGCCAGCTTATGGCCACACTCATACCTTAGAGGACACTTATACCTTATACAATTTCAGTAATATTTTTATGACGCTAATAAATAACTATTTTTAACTCGAATCTGCCGTCACTGATCGTCTAATATACTCCGCCTTTCGTTTGTAGCGCGATTCGTACCTCAAATCAAAGCTCGGTGGCCACACAACTGGTACACTTCAGAAGACCCAAAGTAGTACAATTGTAGTCACAAATGGTGAAAATTACAGCTGCAAGATAATTTCCTATTTTATTATTTATCATGAACAGAAAAGGTTTTAAATGACAACAATTCGATTCTGTGTAGTTTTTAGGTTACATCGATCACTTTTTTATAGTTCTAAACTTCCAACAATGTGAAGACTGTTCGTAAATGAATTTTCGAGAATGCTTAAAAGAGGCCACAACTGGTACGTCTACCCTACAAAGCACACGAACACGTGTACCGGTATGAAAAACATGTACATATATAGTACACCCTGGGAAGAAAAATATACTGGATGCTCCGTTTTATCGTTGTTTCGACTGTAAAATTATTCTTGGCCCAAAAATCGTTCTTTTTTCGGTGTGCACAGCATCTCTCGTTAACAATTTTCCTGGCAAAATCAGTCTCGAACGGATCAATATATGTCTAATTATATAAAAGAATTTATAAACGCGTGTTTCTTTCATTAAGTTGATTTTTTTTTCCTAACATGTAAGATGCAAACTTTTGAAAAAAAAAACTAGGCTTTTTCAGCATCGTAGAATCAATTCAACGGATCATTAATTTGATCAATTAGCGGTAAATTTCATTGTCAACTAAAATTCTGGTTCAAATTCGCATCAATCCCTCGCACATGTTTATTCATTTATTTATTTCGTTGTTTAATCGAGAATCGATTAAGGATCGCGCATGAAAAAAAACCCCTGAGTATTCTCAGGGAATTCCGAAGGTATTAAATACCCGATGGACTGATGGACGATTCATAACGACGGGACTTTTCGTTTACGACGAAGCATACATCTTTTCCCTCGTTAATTACGGCTCTTCGGCAACTTTTATACAAAACGACTAGCGGCTCTGTGTGTCGAATGACTCTTTTTGAATTTACGACGAATCTTTCGGTATTTTGAGAAATAATTTTTTTTCTCTCTTCTTCTCTCTCTCTCTCTCTCTCTCTCTCTCTGTCTTTCCGCGATTGCATAATTTTTCGTTACAGCATATTTATTGTATATATATGCATGGATATAGGCTGTGGTCCAGTCTGATGGCGGTCTCGACGCGAGCGAGAATTTCTTTTTTTTTTCTTTTAATTTTCATGCAAATGGGTCTTCTATTTTTCGGGACCTTCGCGAGAGCAGCTCTCACGTGCGTGTCTGGATGTTTTTCGCGAATACATTATTACGCTGATGTGAGTTGCGATTTCAAGAGGCTTTAACATGGCCGTGTATACGACACAATGAAGGAATAATAAAAGGTCTTGGTAATCATGGCGCTGGATGATCCGCGATTGTAAAGCTTCTTTTATACTATTATTTTATGACGATTTTGCGGGTTTTTGCATGGACGCGTCGATGGTCTACATTATAATCGTTAAACAGGGCACCAAAACGCACACACAAAGTTTCGAGAGAATGGGGGAAAAATCACGGCGAAGCCGGTCGAGACTTACTGGTTGCACGCTTCTATAATTTTTACAGGGATGCCCCCTCCACCGGTATACTTGGGAAAACCCATGTTAACGATTAGCGATTAACGATCCACAGCTGTTTCGACTCGATCGTCTCGACCATATAGCTCATTTTGTACGGGTAATGTACAAACGAAACTAATTTTGATATATATATATATATATCGAATTTCGATCGATCAGTATAAGCGCGACGCTTCGATGAGTCTCCTAGCACGCTAATCGATCCCACACTTAATTCTCACTCGATAATAAATTCCAGATTTCGTACCGATTCGAGGAACAACAACGATCAGACTCATTCTCTCCTCGTACACGACGACGAAAAAAATAATTTATTTTCGGTTCGAATAAAATGAATTTTAATCTAGCAGCATTGAATTATTCATATTTATTCAATTGTAGAATTTTTCGAATTTATAATTCGTCAAGTTTATCGTCCAATTAGTACCTTGCGAATAAACAAAACAAAAAAACAATTATAGTATTTTTTTTAATTATTAATTCCATTTGAATGAGATTTAATTTGCGTTCAAACTATTTTTATAAATTTTCTTTTTTCGCATATTTTATTCGGCTAAATTTGCTTCGATTCGAACTTTGAGCCTTAAAAATTTTTGCAATGAAGCTAATTGTTAATTATTTCAATTAAGCATTGGATCAACTAATATTTTCTTTCGTCTTGCCGTAAAACTTTTATTGATTGACCGCGTTTTTTGTTTTGTTTTTAATGAACCGATGAAATTTGGGGGGTTTTTTTTTTTTCGATCGTGCTAAGTTCGCGATTTGTATCGCTCGAGGGGCAATGACGCCGCGCCTGGGCCGGATCAAAACGGCTCTTCTCATGATATTCGCATTTGTTCTCTCTCTCTCTCTCTCTCTCTCTCTCTCTCTCTCTCTCTCTCTCTCATATGTGCGATTTTGAGTAGCTCGGTGTTTGCAGTTATCGCCAATATGGTAAAAAATGCAAAATTATGTTGATGATTATGATCCCTAAAGCGCTCAAACGAGAATCTATTTTTACGCGTATGCATAACTATTTATACATGTTCTTCAAACGTGAATTCCATCGAACCTATACTTTTTCGCGTCTCGTTTACCCTTGACTCCGGAAATATCGCGACGTTTCACCTACGAAATTTCGTCATCCGTTCCATTAGTCATCTGATATAATGACGTATCACAGGACAACTCGGGGTTAATCCGCGCAGAAGGGTTGCTTCACGCACCGCGCAAATACAAAGGGTTGAAGAAAAAAAACTAGCTGCAGCGTTTGTCTGAAGGTACAATAAATTTCAAAAAACAGAAACATTAATCTTTGTGAGCGTTTAAATTGACAAAGACTTGCTTTACGAAACTGTTGCACGAAACCTTTTTTGTAGAGCATGAAATTCTGGATAAAAAAGGTCCTATGCACTTTATTCCTAAGTATAGTAAAATATACTATATATAGTATATAGTAAATAGAGATAATGAAAAAGCAGAATACAGTGTATAATTTAACGTTTAAAATGGTGTCATGTGCATGTCCTTTGGATTCACCAGCACTCTCGTTACAGTCCAGTCATTCGAGCCATTTTTTCTGCAATCTCTTCTACAGAATTGATTTTGCTCTTGGAAAAGGTTCAGGGGTGTCCCCTGAGTGTAAATTCAAATTGGCGGAACGCGAAGGGGATCGAGCTTCAGCCGCCATCTTGTAAAACACGTTTTATCAAATATCTCATGGACCGTGCATCGTACGATAAAAATAGTTACCACCTTTTTTGTAGATAATAAAATTCTCTGAAACTTTTATACGAAACTTTTTCCTCCATAGAGCACGGTTTTCGATTTATAGCATGGCAAACTTTTCCAAACATGGTTATTTCTTAATTCATAGCTATAACGGTTGATGTAACAGTAAAAATGGTGATGTTTGATAAAGTTTGCCACGCTTTAAATAAAAAACCATGCACTATAGAGGGAAATGTTTCGAATGAAAGCTGTAGACAATTTCATTATCTACGAAAATGGTGTTGACTATTTTTTTCGTGCGATATGCCATGGTTCACGAGATATTTGATAAAACGTGTTTTCCAAGATGGCCGCTGAAGCTCGACTTCCCCGCGTCCTGACAAAACTTGAATTTCTCCAAACCCAAAAGCAAAATCAATTCTGTAGAAGATTGGCATTATGAACACACTTTTTTGGCTAGAATTACTGGTCTATTATTCGTGCGTCTATTGGCCAGAGATCTGTTTTGCGGTCCACCAGTGCCTTTATGATGCATATTTCGAAGAAAGTTTTATCTCTCACAAGGGAGAGAAGCAAGATTGGTCGTCGTCCGTGAGTCATGCTTCGGAATTTAATCATCGATAAATGAGGGGAAAGGTATCCTGTGGTGGTGTTATAAAAATGCTACCTGGACGCGAGCTCTCGTAGTCCTATGACGTCGGTGGTCTGCTCTCAGTATGATTTCAACGAAAAGAGGTTTTTTTTTTAATTTCCTTCTTTCTTACCTTGCGCACAGCTCGTGACGAGAAACGCGCGTACTCATACATAGCACACGTCAGCATTGACTCCCCCCAAAGGCATTATATATATATATGATGAGTTTCGTTAGTAAGAATCATCCAATGACTCTTTGCTATTTCTTCGAATCACTCATCACCTTTACCAATTAGGAATTCTCTCGATTCCACGAGCTCGTGTCTCATTGGGATTTCACATTACCTCGTTAAATTTGTTAATTAACCATTATATATAGCTAGATTTCGTATGTCGGCACCCTACGACGTATCGAGTTAAATGATTCTTCGGCCAAAGTCATTTATGAGAAATTCCTAATTTGCTATTTTGATTGTGGTATGATGACGCAGCTGACATTATGAAATTTCGAACTAATGACATTTTTATAGATCGTTAGAATTTTGTAGAATCGCCAGACATGAAATTCGCATTTGTTTGCCGCTCTTCGAGAGTCTCATAAATATCCGAAATAACGAAATATTCATGATTAGATCCTCGTAAATGTATGGATATTTCATATGGGGACGAGGGAGAAATTAAATGATCCGGGTCTTCGCAGTATGGGTCATGGGAATTTGAGAAAAGATGATAAAAAAAAACATCAGTGCGATACTGGAAAGAGTTCTTGAAGATGCTCGTTGCTCAGCGTGTACAGTAACATCGAAATATTTAATACGACGAAGACCTTCAGTACATCGCAATGAAACAAAAATCTAAACAACACCGATGCCGAAAACAAATGTATATGATGCAATGAAAAAAAAAAAAATTGATCATCGAATTCTCACTAAAGTTTTTTTTTTTGCGATACGCGATCACCAATATTCACGAATGTATACGATTTTTTGTTTGTTTATGAGCCAATCTCAGCTTTCAAATCTTAATTATTGTGAACGATTAGATGATCTCTGTTCGTGGAACTGACGGATCGATTGCCTTATTGAGACTCTACAATTGTAATGAAGATTTCTCAATTTTTATTGAAATCCATTAATTCAAATCATAGCAAACCAAACATCCTTGAACATCCATTGGCAAATAACAGAGGGGTCACCGAAAAATAAAATTTTACACAAGTCAGCAGAGATCGATATGAATCCTCCCGCCCGAATGTCTTCTCGTCCCCACTGCTGTATAAATCGAGAGGCAGCGATTTTTCGGATAATTTGTAACAATTTTTTTCGAATGTTTCGCCGATCGTGGTGTCGAACGAATTTAATTTGTTTTGGGCCCGGCGCGATAAGAAACGACGGTGAAAGGGGGAGCAGGGAAGACGAAAGAGTACAAAAGCGGGAAAAAAGGATCAGGAGGAAGAGCTGTACCTTGATACACGCGCACACACACACACACACACACACACAGATTCACGATGAGCAAAAGTGTTTCGGGGCCTCGTGCTCGACACAATGGGCTCGTGGCATGGGGCGCCCCCTCATCCTCTCGCGTATCGTGTTCGGGGCAAGGCGACCATCGGACCCAAAAGACCGAAAGGAACGTATATACACGCAACAAAGATTGTTCAAGAGAGAGGAGAGAGAGAAGGGTGTGTGTTGTGTATGTGTGTGTGTGTGTGTGTGTGAATGTGAGGGCCCAAAAAAAAATAAGGAAGAGAGAGGGTGATATAGACGAGAAGAAACGTCGGATAGACCGGCTGCGGCTTGTGGGACTCGTGGGAAAATCGAGCACGTGCGAAACCTCGGGGCCTTCCAAGGCGCCTCCTCCCCACACAAACACACAGATGCACACACACACACACACACACACACACACACACACACACACACACACACACACACACACGGCAATCATACCCCGTGTTTCGGATCTCTCACTCGCCCTTTCCTCTTTATTTCTCCCTCTTTTCCATTCGCCGAGAAATCTTTCGCTCTCACTTTATCTCTCTTTTGCTCTATGGGCCACTCACGAACGAAATCTAAGACGCTCATGAAGAAAGAGGGTGGTCGAAATACGGCAGACCCTTTCGTTCCTCGCTCTGTGTGCGCGTGAGACAGGCATAGCACCGGTCAGAACTTCGTGTTTCCTCGCGGAGCACGGGAATTTTTTATCCCAAACAATTTCGACCCCAGAGAGAGCACAGAATTGGAAGAAATGAAATAACAGACCCGCAGAACTATCTTCGCGGCTCTAATCACGATATTGAAGAAATTACGACTATGCGGACTCCGTAAAAAGGGGCACGGGGGGGGGAGGGGGATGTTTCCGTTGAGCCAAAAATCTTTCGTCCTTTCTCGGAAGTTCTGAATCGTTTTGACCCAGATCCAAAAGCAAATAGAGTCTAATTACGTCATACATCCCTTTCGTTCTTGGGGATTATTTCGGCAATTACCATCCAGTCTAGTCGAGATAGCATTTGAAATGAAAAAAAATTAGCGGAAGCGATTTTCGGTTTTTGTACGGGAGGGGGGGGGGGGGCGCTATCTTGCTTTGAAGAGTGATTTTTTGTTTTTCAAATAACTCACTTATTTCCGACTTTAGAGTAAAAATGGTAGGAATCAAAGTTATGGGAAATTTAATTTCCCACGAGTTTGGTTATTATCATTTTCACCCTTAGATCGATATTTACAGATTTAGACTGCAAATAGGGGTGAAGAACGGTTTTTTTTTTCAATCATCTCGTTTGTTATCACGTTTATCGTAAAAATGGTAATGAATAATCAGGTAGGGAATTTTATTTCCTGCAACTTTGGTTACTAACATTTTTACCCTAAGATCGATATTTCCACAGTTAGAATTGAGTCAGGGTAAATTCAATACATATGCACAATCTGAGGTAAGTTATGCCCAGGCGTGCCCAGGTTATGCCTAAATTCACAGGATAATATAATGCCACTATAGGCATATGTCTCTCTCGGGTCAGAATGTACACCCTTAAATTCAGTCTAAGTCTGAAAATATCGATCTTAGGGTAAAAATGATCATAACCATAGTTGCAGGAAATAAAATTCTCTACCTGATTATCTATTGGCATTTTTACGATAAACTTGATAAGAAACGAGATAATTGAAAAAAAAAATTCTACCCTTAAATTCCAGTATAAGTCTGAAAATATCGATCTTAGGGTAAAAATGGTTATGACCAAAGTTGCAGGAAATGAAATTTCCTACCTGATCACCTCCTACAATTTTTACGATAAACTTGATAACAAACGAGATAATTGGAAAAAAAAACCTTTTTTTCACCCCTATTTGCAGGCTATCTCTGTAAATATCGATGATAGGGTAACAATGATGAGCACCAAACTTGTGGGAAATTAAATTTCCCTCAACTTTGGTTGTTACCATTTTCACTCTAAAATTGAAAATGAGCGAGTTATTTGAAAAAAAAAAAAACAAAAAATCACTCTTCAAATCGAGATGGAGGTGAACGCAACGAGGGGATTGTCCCGAAAATAGAGATTTACCCCAATATAAAAAAAGAAAATCCCTTCCGCTAATTTTTTCTATTCCAACCCATTTTTAGAGCTATCTCGACTGGACTATAATCGCCTTTTTCTGGCCCTGGCGAGACTCTAAGCTCATTGCGACTATTTGTATTCGGCTGATGATACCGATCGTTGCGTCGGATTAACGAGACACATGGGATCGACGTGAGAGTAACATTCGTGAGGCCATATACGAAAATACGTTGAAACAAATAGCGTCGATGATGACGACACGTCCCGGCCAGACTCAGCTGACATAATGAAGGGCTGTTATAATATTATATATACATAAATAACTCGTGTATATATATATATACTCGTGGAATGCGCCTGACCAACGATCGTCAAATATAATTTACCGCTAATCACGAAATCGAAAAACTACAATGATGGATTATTGGGAAGCCGGAGATCTCTCGTGTTCGTCTCGACACGATCGAGGCCACGATTATCCCATAAGTGGTATTGAACATAACGAGAAAATCATTAACGCGTCTTTGTACGGATTATATGTTGAAATTTTGCGCCATTATATATGCGATTCTGAGACGTGAAACAAGCTCGCGCCATGCGAGTTAAACGAACTTCGATAATTGCGAAATAATTGAGGACTCGTTTCAGGGGCTAATTGCTAATGCGTGCATCGAATAATTCACTTTTTTTTCGAGCAAACAAAAAATAAATGAACGACGACCGTTGCCTTTTTATAAAAAAAAAAAGAAGAAAAAATCGTATCGTTTTGTGGGATGCATCGTTATAATTTAATTAATTGAAAAATCAACGAGGCGAGTGAATTTCACGATTCTTTTGGCATTTCCAAAAGTGACCGGAATTAATCAAACCATGTGGCTTGATAAACCCTGTATGGAGTGGGTTTTCGAAATTCTTCGGGAGTTTTTTTAACAGAAAACGGCAAAGTTTCAATGAAAAAATTGCGCGAAGCATTCGTTGAATGATGATGTGACTACTTCAATTTTATATGAAGCGTCGTTGAAGACTTTTTTTTTCAACGAAACGTAGGAGCATTACATTCGAGAAAAGAGTATTAAATAACCGTTGAACGTTTATAAGGCGACTATATTAAAAATAGACAAGGTCATATCGTAACTGACGGCTTCATTCATTTGAACATAATATTTTTTGTCAATTATTTCGACCGCCAGTGGAACACAACACCTGTATCAAGAAAGAAGATATTGCGTATTAACGCCATGAATCAATACATTTTTCGAATATTTGTTAAAATGTACAACACAGACGCTAGAAGTGTCGCTAGACGAAGAAACGTCTAACGCTCGCTTCAATTTTAAAACACATGTACAGGTTTATTTTTTACGAATTATCGTTTTGTATCTTTCGTGTTACGTTTGAGAGCTCTTACCAAGTCAGTAAAACATGAAATATTTCCCGATAATTACTTTGTATTTTATTTTGAACTAAAACCCCCTGGAAATATGAATTTTTACCTTAAAAAAGCATAATCTTGAGAAAAAAGATCGCTTGCCAATTATTGTTATATATAATGCGTTTGCGATGGTAGATCTAAAGGTCAATCGAGGCACCCCTCAAATTCAATTGCCAGCGTTCACCTTTCGCGAGAAGATTCTTGAGATCTGAGTACACACTTTTAGCGGGCGAGGATCAAAAAAAATACGGTAAAAAATTGAAAACAGGATACTCTAGGGTGGCAGCGTTTGATATACAGGGCGATTCAAAATAACTCGTAAAAGCGCTGTACCGCAAAATTGTCCGGTTTTTTTTACGAAGTTCGTCGAATTCCTTTTTTTTTTTTCATCAATGAGAGGTATATTCGAAAACTTTGATGCAACAGACGACCGCGTTACGAGTTCAGAGCTTTGCCGAGAAAAAGCGTTCGACCATGTCATTGAGATGTGAAAATGTCCGTTGGGGAAAATGGATTACGGACATCGTTGAAGTAACCGCGTTGAAGACGAGTCCCCAAGATATCCTTAAAGACATAGTGTCAATGATACTTTATAAGATCGCGAAAAACATAGCGTTCAAGACACATATGTCAAGAGCAACGAAAGGATAAGAATTAAAAATGAAACAAATAGCGAGTGTCATCGATTCTGAATCGATTTGTACATTGATAGACATGGAATAATAGTTGCACGTGAGGCTCATCTCGTGCCACGTACTACACAAGGCAATTAGTAATAAATGCGTCCCCCCCCCCTCCCTCTGTTGTTTCTCCACCACCAACGCACGATCCGTGAGCATACAAGAGCGCCAGAGCTCGTCGCAAAGTATAAATTGACGTAAAAAATCTCTCATGTAACACCACCAAGCCCTGTACGTATATATATATATATATATATATATACGTATATAACACCGCATAAATCGTTACACAAGTATCGTATACTAATACAGTACGAATGCCCCCAGCACGTGACCCAAGATCCTCAGACGCAATGCATGGAGTTACGCGAACAAAGTGGAAAACCACGTTGAGCACGTGCCCAGGCGAAGGCCACGAAACTCCTGCAGTTGTGCAGTGTGTCTCCAAGCCTATACTGAGATTTTTTTTTTCCCCCTTTAAAATACCTGCAGCATCATCTTGCTGTCTCATTCTCGCGATAATGAGACAAAACGATGCGCCTCAGGTCGTATGTCTCGCGCTGACTTCATTATTGCGAGTCTCTCTTTCTCTCTCGCTATATCTGATTCATTGATCGAGGATTGGATTAAAAAAAAAAAAATCATGGAAAAAATTATTGCTGTATGGGTAATTAGCGAGGAACGATCTATCGTAAGGTTTTTTTTTTTCTTCTGTGTCGTACACGCATAATGGATTATTTTTCATCGTATACACGTGGCAACTTGGCAAAGTGTGAATCTGACGATGACTGTATCGCTGATTAGTCTTCCAGTGAAATTTACAAGGATAAATCTTTAAGTATATGTGTAAGTATATATTCGCATACAAGGTGTATAAAGTTCGCGGTAACTCTGCGATTAATTCACAAATGTGCATTCATTATATTGATATACGTCATCGTCGTCGCAAAGGAGCAGAATACCAACGAGAGACGAAGATAGAGAAAATATTCGATATGCTCAGCCTGTATACATTTCTCATCCCAAAGTAACGTTCAATTGATATTTTAGCCCCCCCCCCCCCCCCCCCCCCCGAAAGGATTGGATCGGCAATTGCAAATACTGACAAATGAGAATTCATAAATTTTAATAATATTATATTTTGTGCTTGAATATCCACGAACGAATAGCGAATAAAATATTCGAGGAGAGTTAAGCTCTCAATATATCGCGAGCAGAATCGTTTTTTTTTTTTTTTTTTCACTTTTGTGTTCGTTTCTTAAATGCGTCATATATTTTATGTATAAACGTACGCGTAGAGTACTGTCGTAGAAAAGAAAAACATGAATATCAAGAGTTATGTGCTAAGCTGAACGACAATGTGTACTAAATTAAAACACACGGTACGATAGCGATATTATGAGAGCGATAACAAAACATCGTGTGGAGACTCAATTTTTTTTACACAAATATTTTTAATATCAAGACGAATTTAGAATTTTATTCAACGCGTCTACGTAACGATGTCACAAGTCGTTTTTTTTTGTTGCATAATAAATAACATTTCTACGATTTATCATCGAGTGAAAATATATATCATGTAATGTGTATAGTGTATGTTTGAGGAATTTACGTAAGAGTAAATCCTTAGACATTTTACTCTTGGGTCAATGGTTTCCTATAATTATGAATTCTTGAAATAAAAACGTTTTATTTCCGTTCAATTGTTGGCTGATTTTATTTAAATCGCAACGCACATAGTTTGGAGCAAAAAATTTTCTTTCTCATGCGCGGGCAGTTCGGCAATTGGCGAGTTTCGATTTTTGGCCGATCTGCTCAAGTTAAATTTGCCCAAACGACTTGACAAACGTATAGAATGTTTTCCACGAGTTAAGCGATAAACAAATTCATGAAAATGAAAAATCTGACTATACACATGCAGCTGAAAAGATGAGATAATTTTCTCTCCAGAATTGCTCCAAAAATGTCTTTTCGAGGCTCGTATAATTTCAAAAAATCATCATCAACGAACCATCGCAAAAGCCTAAAAGAAAATGGGTGACAGCTACTTTTTTTTTCCTGACAGTGGTCATATATCGGGACGATAATATCGGAACGATCGTTTAAACAAATGCATGAATCAACAAAGATTTCCATTTCCCGGAGACGATATATATAGAGTATGCGAATTAAGTCATCAGGGCAAATGTAAAAATGAATATACGCGCGTGACGCGACTGGCTTGGCAGGCAAAATATATGGCCGCACGGTCCGGAAATCGATAAGATCCCACACGGGCACGTGCCACAAGCCGGCACTATACGGGACAAACACGAGTAACGTCTCAACGTCTGACTGAGAGCAGGGAGGCGCCATACAATTAAAAGCTGCAAGGGGCGCACCTTGGGGGGTGAGGAAACATTTTTGAAGAAAGGGGGCGCGAGGGAGGGGAGGAGGAATAACGTAATCGTTGAACAAGCGCCGCGTGTGGTGCACACGCTCGGGAAAGCATGTGCACTCTTTATATGTGTGTGTGTGTGTGTCGGTGAGAGAGAGAGAGAGAGAGAGAGAGAGAGAGAGAGAGAGAGAGAGAGAGAGAGAGAGAGAGAGAGAGAGAGAGAGAGAGAGAGAGAGAGAGAGAGAAGAGAGAGAGAGTGCCAGGTGAACACGACTCCGTGGGAATGCATCCTCAGCATATAATTGCAGTCAGCAACCTATATTATACCGAGAAGTCTGAACGCGAGCCAAATGAACGTCAACTTAAACTCTCTCTCTCTCTCTCTATATATATATATATATATATATATATACGTATATATATGGCTCGTTGATGTGTATGTGTACATTAGAGTTAAAAACACTGCCCTCGCGATAAAGTATTATTCGTCTCAAATATCCTTTATCGATAAAAATTTCATCGAATAAATCGCTGATTATATTTAATGAAAATGTTATTCATATCGTCAATCAAGTTTAGTTCGTGAGCAATAGTAATTAAAAAACAAATTCATTGATTCAATCAATCATCGTTAATTAATAAAGTACTTATTATATTTCTGTATTCATGAGCATCGTATGATTTTAATTTGATAAATTTCAATTGAAAAGGCAAAAAATTGTTTTTCCAGATCAAGCTATTCGAGCTGTTACATATACCATATATTGTAAGTCTTCGTTACTGCGATAATAAAATTGCACAAAATTTTTTGTTATTTTTTTTCTGCTGCCGATAAAACACTTCGCACACACTGACAAACATTCACACATACTGGCACACACACGCAAGTGTGCATGCAATAGGAATATTTTTTCAATAAATACTAATTTAAAAAAAAATTAGCAATATAATTTTAATGATTGCTAATTTCTTAAGAAATTAGAAATATTTCTTTACTAAACTACTAATTTTTCAAAAAATTATAAAGATACATGATATAATTGTTAATTTTCCGGAAAATGAGAAACTTTTCCAAGTAATGACTAATTTTTGGATAAATTAGAAATATTTTTTTCGATAATCACGGATTATATTTAAAATTTCAAATATTCATCCGAGAATTAATAATTTTACAGAAAATCATGTGCATCATTCGGAATATTTTTTTGTTTCGAATAATTAAAAATATTTCGTCGGTTAGTTTTGATTCTTTCGGTAAATTTACAATAACAAATAATCAAAATTTCATTTTCGGGGAATTTGAAAGATTTAGAAAAATCGGTGCTGAAAAAATCGTTTATGCCAATCACAAATTTTATTCTACGAGAAAAGCAAAACAAAGCTTATTCTATGAGGAAGCAAAAAATTGAGACACGTGCTATATAACATACATGTATATATATATTTGCACCGAGATATAGCATTCCCCTTGCCCCTTGTAAACCGTATTTTCCAGCAGTCATTCGAGTTTCCACGCGCTCTGCCCCTTGTATTTAACCGGCATATGACGATTATCATCGCGAGCACACGCTCTTAAGCCGACGAGTGTATATATATATATATATATATATATGTAACGTATATCGACGCGTGCGAACGAATGTTCCCGCGGTTTTGTGTTTCGAATAGGGGAAAAAGTGGTCATAAGGGATGTTCATTATTTAGTGGGGGATATTTGTCCCGTGTGTCCCGGAGGCTAAAAGGGGAGAATTTTATAGGTGTCTGGATTCAGGGGCACAAGGGGGCAAAACACGCGACGGGACAGCAGACGATGTTTATAACCACGCGTGTTCTGGAGAGTAGCCGAGGGGATGTGAAGTCAGGGTCTGTACAGCGATGTACTTCGAGTATGATTCGGTGTGAGCGTGTGCCACGAGCCGGGATAGACATGTGTTACGAAATAGATCGCGACAGCTGATGTACTAATAAGGCTGTATTGTATATTATATCGTGTGTAGACTCGTATTTTCGCACGGGTATGCGTCTTAAGTCCTACACCGATGGGAAAATGTAAGAAAAAAAAAAAAGAAAAATATTCACGGGGAATATGCGAGACAACTTTATTCTCACTTTTGCGAGGACTCGCAAACTTCATCTGCGATCATTTTTGCTACATAAAATCGCACAGATCTCCTGCTACTAATGCGCACACGTTGTATAGGGTAGACGTACCAGTTGTGGCCACTGTACCGTTTGTGGCCACTTTGCATTTCCCTCGAATTTCTTAGAGTTTCAAGGCTATGTTCACTTCATCGAGCGTAATATTTCGATATTCAAGATGTTTCCGTACCAATATCGATTGCCTTATTGAATATCTGCAAATTTATTTCAACGAAATATGACGAAATGTGTCAACGCTGAGCGGTTTGTGTATTTTTTTTGTCAGAAGTCCGAGGTGCGAAGACTACGGTTTCTCAATATCTAAAGTCATTTCGCCCCATAAAAAATGTATATTTTATCACTCAAAGCTCATATTTAGCGGGTTGGAATCACAAAAAAAAAACTGACATATCAGCTAAAATATCTGAAAAATACGCGGTGACCAAAAGTGGTACATTCAAAATGCGATTGTTCTATTTGTGGCCAGCTTATGGCCAATCCCAATTCAAAGCTTGGTGGCCACGACTTGTACTTTGGATGGTCAAAAGTAGTACAACTGTGGCCACAAATGGTGAAAATGACAGCTACGAGATAATTTCTTATTTTCATATTTATCATGATCATTAAAGGTTTTAAATGATAAAAATTCGATTCTGTGTACCTTTTAGGTTACATCGATCACTTTTTCAATTCTGAATTTGCAATAATGTGAACACCGTTCGTAAATGAATGTTCAAATATGCTTAAAGTGCTGGCCACAACTGGTACTACGTCTACCATATATTTGGCTGTAGTGTGTATAAAGGACAAAATACAGCCGAGTGAAGAGAGAGTTGAATTATTGCAATCGATGATTTTCTTTTTCGTTTCAACTTCTCAATTTAACGTTTGCCTCTTCGTTATAATGATTATTTTTATTCATCCTTTAAATTCAAGTTTTTTTTTTCATTAAATTTTTAACGATTGTATACACAGAATCAGTTCAATCAAAAGCGTCGAAATTCTTTTATTTTTCTTATTGATTGACAGCTGACAGTTCGGTGTTGTAAAAATTAGCATTATGATCGATTTATAACCCGCCTATACGGGTATATAAAATAATCGATTGCTTTGAACTTGTATATATACTCGCAGTTTTATTTTTCTCTACCGTTCCGAACGATTCGGAATTCGTATTTTCGCGACACTTTTCTGTAAATTAATTTAACGATTTTTAATTTCGAAGCGATTTTTCATCGCTCGGGGGCAATGTTCATGAGGCGAGACGTCTGCTCGCGCGGCATGATAAGCATAACGTGAATATTTATATTTATATTGGTTTGGAATGAATGAGGCATATACGTCGGCGACAATGAGCGACATTTGAGCGTGTACTACCAATGGTAATGCGTATATTATCGATCGTATTCCGAGGAGGGGTTTAAGAGGGATAAAGTATATATTCATCGTTGCAACGAATATTGAAACATTCAATTAGAATGCTCGAGCAGACGTATTTTTTTTTTTTCTTTCGTCGGCGAAAGACGTCAAAGTTAGAGGTTAGCCGCACGCCCCACACAATGAATCGCGCATCTTTTTTTTTTTCACAAACGGTGTGTATGATCCGACAGTCCGCAAGGCTCATTTGGATGAAAATCATGAATACGAAAAATGTACAAGCTTACCCGGATGATTTTTTTTTTGTTTTTCCCTAATTTTCAGAGATCGCTCGAGCCCTCGAGATGCTTATTATGCGCAATTTAAGCGTGCATCCCGACACGCTTGAAATAGTGCATTCTAACGTTGCGAAAAGTCATCATGAATGATTTATTGCTATACGAGCAATGTCGAATGACAATCGGGACCTTTGATACGTGTGTGTTAAAATTCGTTATATACAGCGAATCTTACGATTTTCACAGAACCTTCGACACATTTTTCCGTGTAGAAATTTGACCGCAGTTTGCCGGGATTCTGACCAGAGCCAGTAAAATGGATTTACGAATTAGGACGAACTCGGCGTAGCCAGATCTGGTACTGGCCAGAATTCTTTTAGATTTACTAGTCTGGGAAAACTCGGCAAAGCTCGACTTGGTGCTGGCCAGAATTCTTTTGGATTCCATGGCCAGGGCAAACTCGGCAAATACCGACTTGCTACTGGCCAGAATTCTTCTGGATTTACTAGTCTGGGAATACTTGGCAAATAAATCACGAGACAAAAGTCGTATTGGTCACAATTTTCAATCATAATCTGACAAGTTTATGGCATTTTGAGAATTTTCGATCCACCATATTGAATTTTGTAATTTTTCAGATATAAATCTGACAAGTTATGTCATTTTGAGAATTTTCGATCTTCCATAATGGATATCTGCCATATTGAATTTTGTAATTTTGATCTCAAATTCGTGCTCACCGACCGAAGGAACTTCTGAATATAGTTAAAGTGAACCTGACAAGTTGTGAAATTGTTAGAATTTTTTATCCACCATATTGGATTCGCCACATTAAATTTTGTAATTTCTCCCAAAACCGACATGGTTATACTAAATAAAGGGTTGAAGACGCGACCACCGCACCATCCCTTGAGTAGCTCCCAACGTACAACTGATCAAGTGTTCTCTGGACGTGTCAAATAAATTATATGAATTGCCAAAGTTAACAGTCTGAATTAAAAAGTTAACACACCATAAACAGTCGATAGCGTAGTGAGTATAGCGGGTTAGGTAGATAGGTAGGACAGGTAGGTAGGTCGCAGGTTTGAGTTCCCGTCGAGGAGAGTAAAATTCTATCGAGAAATCCGTGCAGGATTTTTTTTTTTTCAGTGCAACCCTTCTTTGATCTATAACAACGACAAAATATGCGTATGGAACCATTTCACAAGTGATATATTTTTGTGCTTTTGCATTAGAAAATATTAGCAACGATATGCCAGAGTTTCCTCGCTAGCAACTGCCGAGTTCTATGGCTAGAACCTGTCGAGATCTCTGCCTAGCTAGCTGCCGAGTTTTTCTGACCAGAAGCTCCCCCCAGTTCGCAAAGACTCTGGCACTGGACAGATTTGCGTTATACACGCCTAGTCTGGAACTCGACAGTTTACTGGTCATCAACTGGCCAGAAAGATGGAAAACTGAACGGGATCTGGCCAGCGCCTATTTTAAATTTCTGCACGGGTTTCTATTAGTCTCTTGAACTCCGATTCACGTTGACCAAAGCCAACGAATCATCCGAGCTATATAGAAAATATTTTACAAATTTCAAACACTCGTTTTGTTTCTTTAGCCTCGTAAAATTGTATTAGCTGGATATATATAATTACATTAAAAATAGAATACGTCGAGCTTGAGACTCACGTTTTAGAATCTCTGGGGCACGTGCCTTACGTCGAAAGCCCTCCCTTTTGGAGTATATTATAAATGTCGCTTTGTACGAGCACATTACATATATTATTCTCCCATAATTGTACACCCCACGAGACACACGAAATACGTCCGAGGATTCGGCTCGGATCTCAACCCATATTATATTATTTTATAATCAATTGTATATCACTATTCATGGCTATAATATGGATGACGCACGTGTCAGAAAATTGACTCGCGGCAAGGCAAAACGTGTGTTTGCGTTTCGGGGATTAGCCGTATGGACACACGAGCGAACCTGACGCGCACACTCGATTGCTATACACTTTATGCCTCTTACTTTATATATATATCTGGGGCATTCCATGCCAACCTGGACAGGCTGCGAGCCTCACCTCTTAAATTAAAAAAAAAATTTTTTTTTACTTCGTTCAGTAGACTCAAAAAAACACTTGTGATTTTTTTTTTTTTTTTTACTTTTATTCATCTCAAGTGTTTTTGACTCCGCGAATTTTTGAAAATCATATCGTAAATGTACGATTCTGAAAAATGCGCAGAGTCAAAGCCACTGGAGGATAAAATCCAAAAAAAAAAAATCACAAGTGTTTCTTCGAGTCTACTGAACAAGGGGAAAATTTTTTTTAAAAATCTGAGAGGGTGAGGGTCGCAGCTTGTCCAGGCTGGCATGCAATGCCCGCGATATATATATATATGTATATACATCAGTTCATTGAACTAGGATTATGATTTCGCGTGTGTACGTGCGCACGAGTGTGCGTCAAAACGTCAAAAACTCGAAATGAAAAAGGAACAATTTCGTTTGATTTAAAAAAATGTAGTCAAAATATATTTGATCAAGTGGCCGCGATTGCCGAGGACCGGTTACTAGGGGAAATTTTAAAACGCCCAACATCAATTTTTTATGTAACGCGTTGGCTTATTTCACGCTACATTCGTTGTTTTTTTTTTTTTTTTAATTCGTTAAAACGTATTTAGTTTCCGTAAGGTTATAATTAATCTAATAAGATATTCAATTAATTTGGGGTGAGGGGGAGATATGCAGCACAATATTAAATGTGTACTTGGAATATTTTACGAAAATTCTTTTACGAGAAAAAAATTAGCAAACTATAATGGCGACCGAGAGAAAAAAAAAAGCACCAAGGGCAAGAATGAACGCCACCGTCGTTTCCTTTTTTCAAAATGAAAAACAACGTAATTGACTCGTATGAAGAGAAAAAAAAAATTGAAAAAAAAAAGGCTTCAAATTTATCGATCGTCTCGTTGCACAAACCAGCTTTGTATCATTTGTGAGAATTTTTCATATAGTTTATAAAAAAAAAAAAACTATTGAAGATAATTTGCAAGCCAATTTTGATAAATTGACTCGCGCAACGAAACCACGGATCACGATAATTATTTTTGAGCTCTCATTAATGATGAAATTGAATTACCATCTGGGATAAATTATCATTAATTGTCATATCAGGGTGTTTCATGTTTTTGACCTTTTTATTTTTCGATTTCCCTTGCCTACCCCCACCCGGAAAAAGTTTGAGTATTTTGGTGTAATATTAGGTCACGTGCAAGGAGCGCCCTGACAAGAAATCCCAAGAGGTCTCTTATAGCCGACCGGTATAATAATGCACACTCATGAGTCACCTGTTAGACTTGACTGTCTGGCACTCTCTGGTTTTGCGAGGTAAAATTTTACAAGACATAAAACAGTCCCCGGAGGGGTGACACGGAGGAGAAGACAAAAATGAGCGTTCAGAATTCGAAGTAAGCAAAAAAAAAACATTTGGTTTTAAATGACAATGCACCATGCATGAGAAAGGCTCCGACAGTAAAGTCTATAAGAGGTGCGACTCATCGATCTAAAATGTTCGATTAAAAAAAAAAACGATATTTTTTCCAGTATGAAATTGTCGTGCGATATTGTGTGTGTATATATATATATATACATATAGGTGTGTGTGCGTGTGTGTGTGACGAAAAAATGACAAAGATCTAAAAAAAAAATGCTCGTAACGCGGAATAATTAGTCTCGAATTGTTCGCAAAGCGATAACGCGCTCTCTGCACGCGCGTGTACAAATTGGCGTAAAACTTTCCAGACTTTCGGCATTCAAAACTTAATGACACGTGCGAGAAAAAATTCCATTATGCGGCATTATACAAGAGCTGGAATGGATCGATGACGAGGATGGAAAAAAAAAAAAAGAAAAAAAAAACGGGAAATGAATCGATTTGGACGAGAATTGTCGTCCGAATTTTCCTTGATTTTGCCAATTTTAAACTTCAGATCCACAGAGTTTAGATTTAACGACGAAAAATCTTTCGTTGGATATGTAACTTTTTTTTTTTTTATGAAATTTTTAATTATTATCGGATCTAATGATGGTTTATTTATCCAATGAACTGTACAATAATTATTTATACAAAAATAGGTTTGGTTATTTTTATAATGATTATATGCGTATATAAATATTCATTTCGGCAAATTCGACAAAAGATTTGTGCAACATTAAAACAATTTTCTTCATCCGGGATCCAATTATTTCTCAAACTCGTAATTTAATTCGAACAATTATTGTTGTTTCAAGACCGAATGAATTCCACTCTGTTGGGCCAAAGAATGTTCGATTTTTCACCAATTTTTTATGCGAAAAATATTAAACATTGAATGTTGATATTTGGTATGTTTACTGAGCGGTCTTTATCGAACATGATAATATTTTTTAAAGTTTGACAAAACATGGTATTGGGAGTGGGAGGAGCCACACGTATGTCGGTGCGACGGCGACGAAGTCCCAAGTCCTGGACAGGTGATCCGAACCAATAAAATCAAACATATTTTTACATTGTACAATATTGTGTATGAGTCGAACTAGAATTATCGAAAAATATTCAAACGTTTTTATTTTATGAAGAAAAAACTAGAAAAATTTTTGACAAAAACTAAACCTCCCCTCCGATCGCTTCTTAAATATTTCTTCTTCATTCTAGTTCAACTTAGAACACGATATTGTACAAAGTAAAAATATGTTTGATTTTTTTTTTGCTTCGGATCACCGGTCCGGGACTTTTGGGACTTCCGCAAGCGAAGAATATTTTAAAGTTTTGTCAAATTAAAAAAAATATTATCATGTTCAACGAGGACCGCTTGATAAGCATATACCAAATATCAACATTCTATATTTAATATTTTTCGCATGAAAAATTTGTAAAGTATGGAACATTTTTTGGCCCAACAAAGTAAAAACTTCCCTAAAATTATGAAAAATTGCGTTTTTTTTTATCTCGAATACACAGAAAAAGGGACGAGGGACCGATGTCTCGTTATAATTTTTTGCGCAAAGGAAACATCACTGCGTGATAAACATCGGAGAGTTGTGTTTTTTTTTTTTCTTTTTTTTTTTTCATCAATATTTTTCGCGGTTCGAAGTTTCGACCGGTCGTACTAAGTTTCGCGAGAAAAAAAATCACGCCGCTGTATAATCTACGAGAGGAAGATGGGATATCATCCTCCGAGATGTGAGTGTGCGTGTGAGGGTGAGAGAAAGAGAAAGAAAGAGAGAGAGAGAGAGAGAGAGAGAGAGAAAAAGAGAGAGAGAAAGAGAGAGCAAAGTATGTAATTTTCGGAAATCTGTGGCAGAACGGTTCCAGGAGCCGGAGCAAAATGAGCGTAAGAGAGAATTTCGCACATATGTGCGTGGCAAAGGGTTCCCATATGTACACATATATTTATATATATGGGGCATTCCAAGTCAATTCACGTGGTCATCGGCCTGACCTCCTCGGATTCAGTTAACGAATTTTTTTTTGGGCATATTTCGGTTAAAAAAAAGTTATTTTTCAGATTATTATCACTCGTTTTACTCCATAAAATAATTTTTTTCCCATAACTCATGAGTAAAAATAAATTTGGCTCAGGTTTAAAATTCTGCATTTTTTTCCATCGAATCTAGAAATAAAAAAAAAAAGTATTTTCATCGCAGTTAGAAAGTGTGTGACAATAATTTATATTTTTTTTATCAAAGAAAAAAGGTTATTTTCTAAATTTTGAAAAATTAAAAATTTCAATGATAGTTTATCGTACAAAAAAAGAAAGAAAAATAAAATGTCTCGGCAAAAATTTTATTTTCCTTTTTTTTTCGACAATAAACTATCATTGACATTTTTAATTTTTCATAATTTTGGAAAATAATTTTTTTTCTTCAATTAAAAAAAAAAAAAATCTAAATCATTGCCGGTCCACGCTCTCTAGCTGCGATAAAAATACTTTTTTTTATTCCTAGATTCTATGGAAAAATTTTCAGAATTTTAAACCTGGGCCTAATTTATTTTTATACTCAAAAGTAATGGGAGAAAAAAAAAAATTATTTCACGGGGCAAAACAAATGACAAAAATCTGGAAAAATAAACTTTTTTTTAACCAAAATATCCCGAAAAAAAAAAAAATTCTTCAACTGAATCCGAGGAGATCAGGCCGATGACCACGTGATTTGACTTGGGATGCCTCATATATGCACAAAATATACGTGAAATCTCAGCAAGAACCGAAAAAAAATGAAAAAAAATAAAAATAAAATACACACGAGGGATTCGACTGCAATTTCGTCATGAAAAAAAATGAGTTTTGTTGAAACAAATTTTCGTTCCTGTTTTCCATTTCCCCGAAGCAAATCGCGTTCCAATTTTCATTCCCACCGATAATTCATGTCCTCGGATGCAAACTCGTGAGTGGTATAATCGCATAAAAGTTGTAGAAATTATCGAAAAAAAAAAAAAAAATTAATAATAATAATTTTAAGCAAGTGCTCTCCGACATAATTACTTTTCTCATCTGCGGTATTTTTTTTTTTTTTTTTTTTTTTTTCAGTATTTTCGGTCAATTTTACAAGAAAAACAAAAAAAAAAAGTCTATTAGCAACAGCATCGCGACGCGAACTGTGGTCCTTGAAACAAAAATTAACTGCTGGAATGCACGTACGGTGACTTTTGTCAATTCTTTTGCATCAGGGACGCGTTTCGCGGAGAATAATATTTTTATCGCGACTCGTGTGACGTCGATTTTTTCGAATATCTCCCCCCTCGACCGATTACAGAGTGACTACCGGACTCTGGCACAGAACGCCCCATACATATATGACTACGAAATTTATCTCACGGTGTATAATATCGTGTGTTTATGCCGCGCGTGTGTGTGTGTGTGTTTGTGTGCGTATGTGATACAGCGAAAGACGGTAGAGACGGGGGGGCTGCGTGTATAATTATTCGGTGCGAACGACGTTTAACTACCGTCGACCGCGCGAGTGACGCCCCAGCAGGGAGGCAAAAGTGCCGGAGCCAAAAGGGTACAGGGTGTGCAGAGGGGAATGGGGGCGAAATTAGCGGGATGCGCTTCTCTGGATGCTGAAAGAGATTGCTGCCGCGCCCGCCGTTCAGCAGCTATATATATACGCGAGAATTAAAAAAAAAAAATCCCCTCCGAAAACAAAAATAAAAAAGAATCCTCGCGAAAGAAAAAGGTGAAAAAGAAGACGAGAAGATCGCGAAGGGTTCAAGGGGGGGGGGCGAGGAAAGAAAAGTGTACACGAAGGAGAGACGACGGGGAATATGGAAAGGCTCTTTTGCAATTGCCGCCAAATTTTTGTATCGCCAAAATTTATAACCGCGCGGTTTCTCTCGCGAGTCGAAAAAAAAAAAAAAAAAAAAAATGACGATCGAGAGATAAGTGGATTTTTCTCTCCCTCTTTTTTTTTCTCAATGGTACACGCGAAATGAGATTAATGTCCCAGTTAGTGAACATTTAACGGAGGATTCGCGTTATTTTTACATTTTTTGTAAAAAAACGTTGAAAAATCGGGATAGATGAGCGAATTAAAAATGCGTGTTCGATGTCCGAGTTACTGACGAACCGCCGATTTGCTGACCCGGGCAATGACTCGACAGAGTCCCAGTCAATGAAACAGTCGGGGAATCAATCCGAAAAAATAGTTATACTTTTATTTCACATTTACTTGGTTCCATTTAGATTTATTTGGATGAATGAATGAAAAAAAAAAAATCAATAAATTGCGCTAAATTTCTGAGGGGATTGGAGAAAAACGGAAAGCTGTTTAGGTTATGGAACACCGATCAACGACTCGGACAAGTCCTAAATTCGTTGTCCCGCGGTTAACGACGGAATAAATGGAAGTGCCGATTTTCAAAGCTAAATTCATTCTATATAAAAAAAATAGTAACTACTCTGAACTTTTTCTAGTCGCAAAGTTTCGTTCAACAACTGGGACGCGTTCGCTATCTGGGCCGTTTTTACCGTATGAGAAAGATCTAACCGGAAAAGAGATTTTTCTAAAATCGAATTAACCGAAAATCCAGCAATTTTTGCCAAAAAGAGCTTTCCTTCAATTTGGAAATTTCACGATACATCAGATTTTTCGCAATTCCGAATGAATTATGCTAAAAAAAAAAAAACTCGCAGGCTCCGTTAAAATAACAAGCGCCGATGAATCGAGAATCGCAAGAGTGACCGGAACTCGTCGTTTTCCTGCGCGTCTCTCGATAAACGAGTCAAGAGAGAATTGCATCCCCTCGTCGTACGTAAAGCGTTTTTATTTTTTTTTTTTTTCCAAAGCCGAGAAAATTGCACGACATCCGGTGAAAATAAAAAAAAAAGAAAAAGAAAAGAAGAACCAATGTCGACGCGAGTATGACGCGAGCGAGTTGCGATGTAATTATACGAACGTGGAGAAGAGGAGGAGAGGATAAAATTTTATGAGACTTTATATATACCAAACGAGGGAGGCGTGAAGAAATTCGTGTACAGTTCGTTCCACCATTGAGATAAACAGCGCCATTCTTATTATTATGAACAATTGTTATTACTATACGCGGGAATATTATTGCTATGCTTGCGTTTGAGATACAGTCAAACCTCAGTCCCCGTCAGTCCCTGTCCAGTCCGTAAGTCTCCGTAAGAAAAAAAAATTTATAGAAAATTTTTATCTTTTTGTGACGCATCTGCGCCCGGGGTCATAAAATCAAAATCGATGCGGACCTGCAAAACTCTTTCGCGATATTGAACGAGCGCCTTTCTCAACAGTCAGCTGTTTCGTCCACGCAGGGACTGAAACCTTCGGTGACCAAGAGTGATCGGGGACCGGGGTTTGAATGTATTTAAAAAAATAATAAAAAAAAATTAAATTGCGCGTAATTTCTCGGATGGTCAGCCATTATAGCAGCAAGAAATCGTCCGGGGTGGAGGAGGTGAATAGATCGCGCGACTGCCACGTGTGCCCCGTGAGAATGATTAATCGACCACGAACTATATACAAGATCCCCGATCACACGTTATATATATATATATATATATATATATATAGACAAGTGTGTATTTGTTGGCGCGAATGCTGGACTATTCAGGATCGCTCAAGAGACAAGGAATATAAGCCTATTGTATGTATATATATATATATATATATATATATATATAAACATGTTTTAGTAGTGTACTGAAAAAGCCTGCGGCAGGAAAGGATAGCGATCACAAAATGAGCAACGCAAACGAGAAACGGCCAACCCATGAAGGGAGTCCCCGGTGGACTTGTGCCGAGCACGCTTCGACTGTCGCGAAAGACAAATCGACTTCTTATAATAATAATAATTTTTAAAGGATAAAATAAAATCAAAATATTATTAAAACACCAACAGCAACAACAACAATAATAATAATAGGGGAATGTATATGGTCATATTCAATAATTAAAGATTTGATAAAACTTTAAGATCACTAAAAGATTTTAAAAAAAATTAAGCATAGTGATTGTACCAAGAAAAAATCATATCCCAAATAATAACAATGGTGATGATATCGTTCCAAACAGTTGTAAAATAAATTTGCCATCAATTGAAGAGTTTCTTGAGCTCGAAAATTCTAAAAAAAAGTCGAAATTCTTGAATTCGAAATTTTCGAAAAATTATTAAACCAAGAGAACTCGAAGGGTCAAACGAACTTGAGCCATTTTTGACGACCATTACTGTTTTTTTTTTTTTTCATCATTTACGTAATACGTAAACATTTCAAAATTTTTATTAAAAAAAATTGTTTCGATTTAACGACAGCTTCCTCAAAAATAATACCGCGAAGAGCCGATTGCGATTTTTCTTTTCCCCCCCGAGGTAAGGAAGCTTTAAAAGCCCCTCGTTATCTCTGCCAATGCGATACATAGATAAAGGAAACAAGTGGCAATATAACGGACGAGAAAACTATTACGCGTGTCGTTTTTTTTTTTTTTTTAACAACTAGTATCAGTCACTGTATTCCCATCTCTCTCTGTTATCATTAACATTATAATTATATACAGGACCTTTCGCGCCACTGACAAGACCATGAAGAGTGCATCGAGCAAAAAAAAAAGTCTCTACATTGCGTGGAATAATCACAGTGAGCGAGAGAGACACGAGAGAGAGAGAGAGAGAGAGAAAAGAAGACTGAGAAAAGAGTAACAAAGTATGCACCATAGCTAGAGTAATGTGCACACATGCGAAAACCAGTGCGAGTATATATATGCAAGAGCGATAGGAAAACTCGCCGAGTGCCAGGAGGACGATACACGATACAACCATAAATGCATACACATGAATGTACAGCACCGAGCACCGATGTACGATACAAGTATGAGAGTACAAGTCGAACGTGGAAAAACGAGGGGAGAGCAATTCGAGCGTGTGCTCACGTAGCGTTGTGTACCCGGGGGTCTTCTATATGTGTCGTCTCGTTTGCTGCCGGTTTGCCTTTGCTCGCGGAATAAGTATGTACATATATCCATCGGTAGAATTCTCGATTCGACAATCAAAAAGGCCAATTTAGAGCTTAAAAGTTGCCTCATCGAGCCCTTTTGCTTCACTCGATAGTCTCGACTACTATATATATATATATATATATATATATATATATATATATATATCTCGAGGAATATGAAGAGAAGAAACGAGAGAGAATAACGAATGACGAGGATACGCGTATGCGGTTTTTGTAATGAGATAAACGAGGACGGTGAAACGGTGACGATGGCTTGGTGTGGGCGCGTGTCTGGCAGCTGCCGCTTACAGGTGGTGTTCTTGGGCTTGGGAACCAGCGTCTACGTAGCGTTCCCACGGAAGGCCCGTTTCTCCCCCTCCTCGCCGCAACCGACCCCTTGCACTGCCCCGACCCGCTGCCCCGTGCCGAAGCTACGCTACGTTATACGCGCCGTCGCACAGGGGCCCCGTTATCCCCACCACAGGATCGTTCATTTCATCCTCGTGGAAATTGCCCGTTCGTCTTCCCCCACCATTGGCCAAACCTCGTCGCTATATAATCCCCGTGGCTGTGCTCTATAGCACCAATTTCACATTGATTCTCGCACGGTACGCATCGTAAAACGAGCATATATATTATATATATATATATATATATATATATATGCGTGTGTGTGTGTGTGTGTATACATAGAAACACAACGTGGTGTTTGAACGATAATAAGCAACAAACCGGAAATTAAAAAAAAAAAAAAAAGATAAACGTGTCCCAACAGTGACGATAATAACGAGATTTTTTAAACTTTTTCTCAAAAATCTGTGCTTCGGATCTTTCGTTTGGGTATATTTGGCCCATTAGTTCGCCGATAATACAAGAACGTATGGTGATAACGGAGTGATCACGGTGATTCACCAGACTCAGTGAACGAAGACAGGGAAAAATAAAGGGGCGGAGGAAGAAACGAACGAAAGGTTTTTTTTTTTTTCGAAGTTCCGAGGATTTATTCGTCGCGAGACAAGAGCAATCGAATTCGTAGCGAGGATGCAGATGCACGAACAAATGATCATTGTCGATGGACAGGAGCAACCGATCTCGCGAACTTATCAGTACAGAAAGGTAAGCATCGTTATTATCGTTAATTTGATTCAATTCAATTTACTCTTCTTCACCGGTCTTCGACGGAATTCATCGATAAATATATTCCAAAATTGATATTCTTTGTTTTTTTTTTTTTTTTTTTTTTTTTTTTTTTTTTTTTTTTTTCAAAATTCGATTTGATTTTTCGTTCGATCGAAGCTCATCGCATTGTTTTACCTTTGAAATTCAACGATTCCTTTTGCGTATTTTAAAAAAACGAAGAAGAAGGGAAAAGAAAGGTCTCAAATAATTTTGTTCATTACTTTTTTCGAATCTTGCAGGTAATGAAGCCAATGCTCGAGCGAAAACGTCGCGCGCGTATAAATCGTTGCCTCGACGAGCTCAAGGATCTCATGGTAACGGCGCTGGCCGGTGACGGTGAGAACGTTGCAAAGCTCGAGAAAGCCGATATTTTGGAGCTCACGGTGCGTCATTTGCACAAGCTACAGCGTCAGCAGAGATTATCGGCAAATCCGGTGATCGATGCTGATCGTTTTCGCGCCGGTTATACGCATTGCGCGAACGAGGTGTCGCGCTGTCTTGCCGCGACACCCGGCGTCGATGTTGCCCTCGGCACGAAATTAATGACCCATCTTGGCCACAAATTGAACTCAATGGACAAAACCGGACCGCTGACGATACGGGTCACCGCACCGCCGCCCCGATCATCGCCGTCGTGCGCCGACAGCGATACATCGAGCTCGTCGGGCGACGATTATCCGATGCCATTGACACCGGCATCGAGTCAACCTTCGCCGATCGTCGTATCGGACATCGCCGAGACGACCGGCATCGGTGCGACGCATCGGGGACTCTTGCAAGTCGCGAAATCGACGGAAAACGTCTGGAGACCGTGGTAGATTCGGCCGATTTTTCTGGGATGGATTTTTTTGTTTGTTCTCGCGACAACGATTTTCGGGGAAAACGTGAAAAAAAAAAAAAAAAAAAAAAAAAAAAAAACCAACAAAGAAAATCGGCAAGCTCGATCGCGAAATATCCGGTCAAGATATTTTGCGTGTGCGCGCGCTCGAAAGACCATATGCGACTGTGGTCTTTCCAGGTCCGGTATACCGGTGTCCCTCGTGGACTATGAAATCCGCGAGAAGAAGAGAGGAATACATCGACGAAAACGAGACTTGTTTTTTTTTTTTTTTTTTTTTTTTTTTTGCTCGGGGAGGATTAACTTCAAGAGCACGGAAGAGGGACCACGTCCTACGCTTATGCCATTGAAGACGAGAGGAGAGGGGGCGGGAAAAAAGCTCCAAAAATGCGAAGAAGAATCAAAAGAAGAACGAATGGATGAAGATAAATGTGAAAGCGTGAAAAAAAGATGGCTTGTTCCTTCGTCAACAAAGATCGAGGACGATTCTCGATGTTTTTTTTTTTTTTTTTTTTTTTCTTCTTTTTCACCTCTGGTCGAAGACGAGCAAACGGGAAGGGGATCTCGGGCTCGGGGGAGAATTATTTCACGCGCGAAGTCAACGAGATTGAAGAATCGTAATTCGAGCCATCTTGTGGCCGAAGCAGAAAAAAAAAAGAAGGAGACTTTAAACGATGAAAATCGTGGGCAGAGTTCGTTTATGTTCCGCGTCATCGGACACCTTTGTCGTTCACTGCCGAAGATAGAGAGAGAGAGAGAGAGAGAAGGAGAGAGATACTTTGATATAAAATTAGCTGTTAAGATACTCTTGCTCAAATCGCTCGTGATGACGATGCGATTGAAGGGGCGGAGGGGGGGTAAGAGGGGAAGGATACCGCGAGTTCTTAATATAGACGAAAGTTCCAAGTGACACGGTAACGATTTTCTACGCTAAGGGCTCAGCGTTGATTCATCCCAGATCTCGATAATTAATTATCCAAAACATTGTACAAGACGAGGGGAACCGAAGGTGGTGGCCCCGAGGCGAAGCTTTAATTTTTTTTTTTTAATTTTTCCCCCCTCTATACTCAATTAGATCGAGAGTCGAGATTTCCTTTCTTTTTTGTTTTCGATATACTTTTTTTTTTTTTTTTTTTTTTTTCGAGCACTTTTATCATGCTGTGTAAATTTCGAAATTGGAAAAATAACTCGCTGAGGATGGAGAAAAAAAACGAAAAAAATAAAATAATCGAGTACGAGCGAAATTCACGAGGCAATGGTGCGTGCAATGTATGAAGAAAAAAAAAAAGAAGCTCTAACTGCGCAATTTTTTCGCAACGACGCGAAAGAAAATTAAAAAAAAAAAAAGAAACTTTTGTTATATCAACTCCCGAATAATCGTTTCGCCATAATGAGACGAAAAATTTCGTACGTCAAACGAAATTTGACGTTCTTGCCATGCAAAGATTTCATTGTTGTATTTTTGATAGAGATTCGATGAATTATTGTTTTATTTGATTAAAAAAAAAAAAAAAAAGACGAAAAAACGATTCAACGAACTGCGAAACAGGGAGAATCTTGTGATAGAGAAACGTGTACCTGTGATATTTACTGGAAGTAAATGATGATAGATTTTTTTTTTTAATAATTATAAGAATAAAACAACACGATTTGTCAATTAATTTCTGTCTCTGTGTTATTTCATCGAACATCCATCTCACGAATTATCCTCTTTCCACCGCTTTTCGATATTTCTTTTTTTTTTTTTACATTGTATTCTCAAAATTATGCAAAAATTGAATCGTCTTTAACTAGTTTAACCGATTGAGCTGCATCGCTGAAATTTCGCAGTCAAGTAAAGCACGATAACCCCTTTGTTTGCCGTAATTTTTATACAAATTCATACAGTCACTTGGATTTTGTCATTTTCAATTTTTCGAAAAATGATCGTACTCGCTCTGACTTCCGCAAATTTTGCGATATCGTGCAAATTTTTTTTTTGCTTTTTTTTGTTTGTTTTTATACAAATTGACTATCATTGAAGGACGGTTAGTATTGAGTTTGGCGAAAATCGATGAAGGGATTAAAATTTTATGAAATTTTGAATTAAAAAAAAAAATGGGTACCATACTCGCTCTGACTTCTGCGAATTTTGAGATATCGTGCTAATTTTTTTTTTTATCAGTAGATTATCATTGAAGGACGGTTAGTATTGAATTTGATGAAAAACAATGGAATTGTTAAGATTTTATGAAATATTCAATTTTTTCGAAAAATATCCGCAATGGCTTCGACTTCCCGAAATTTTGGGATGTGCTAAATTTTGTCTACATCATTTATATCATCCTACAATGAAACTATAGTATTGTTTAATTCTTTTAGATTACTGAAGTATTATCGAAGGATAATTTGAATTTCGCGAAAATCGATCGAAGGGTTCAGACTTTATGAAATTTTGAATTATTCGAAAAATTTCTAGCTAAATTTTCAATCGGTCAGATTTTCAACAGGAGTGGAATATCACTGATGAAATATTTTTATTTAATTAGAGGCGACGATCGATGAAAGGGTTCAGATTTGATGAAATTTTGAATTATTCGAAAAATGGCTGTTTAAATTTTCAACAGCTCAAATTTTCAACAAAAGTACAATATCATTGTCGAAATATTTGTTATTAATTAGAGGCGAGGATCGATGAAACGGATTCAGATTTTATGAAATTTTGAAGTATTCGAAATATTTCTGGCTAAATTTTCAACAGCTCAAATTTTCAACAAAAGTACAATATCATTGTCGAAATATTTTTATTTAATTAAAGGCGACAATCGATGAAAGTGTTCAGATTTTATGAAATTTGAAATTACTCGAAAAATTTCTGGTCAAATTTTCAACACAAGTAAAATATCATTGACGAAATTTTGATGAAAGGGTTCAGATTTTTTGAAATTTTGAATCCAAGGAAGATTTGAATTTGCCAAAAATCGATGAAGAGCTTCAGATTTTATGAAATTTTGAATTATTCGAAAAATTTCTGTTTAAATTTTCAACAAAAGTACAATATCATTGTCGAAATATTTTTTTTAAATTAAAGGCGACAATCGATGAAAGTGTTCAGATTTCATGAAACTTCAAATCTTTCGAAAAATTTATGCAACAATTCACTATTCCCTACATTTTGAGATATATCCAACTAAAGATTTCTACATAAATAATAATACACGTGGATACGTTAAACGCACAATTAAAAAAAAAAAAAGCTGCAAATTGAAATTCGAGCAATGCTTCCTCGTAATTTTTTATATTTTACAAAGCTACTGTTTTTTTTTATCTCGCTCACGAAAATTCTTCTATAAGGAAGCCAAAATTTGAAAAAAAAAAAAAAAACAAAAAAAAAGAACTCAATTGCTCACAAATGGAGCTTTATGAGCGTGGAAAAAAAAAAAGCTTTATAAAATTTCGAAAATTACGAGGAATCAATATGTGCAATTTTCAATTTGCAACTTTTTTTTCCTCAATTCACCAGCTCTGGAGAATTTTTTTTTTTTTTTTTACATATTAACGATGTGGCGATAACCGGTCGAACGGGTATATGTTACGCCTCTTTTGTAAAATCGATAAATCGACGAGACGCCGTTTCTCGTATCACGATCGCAAACTCGAGACAAAATGGGAATATGTTTTTTTTTTTTTTTTTTTTCGATTTTTATACACGTATAGTATATTTATTGAGAATCGCACCGTGTTCCCACGAAGCAGAGGTATGCATGAATATAATTTTTTTTTTTTTTTTCAAGTAGAAAAATTTTTTTATTACGATATTTCGTCCCGAATATGTAAAATTAATCTTGAAAATCGTGAATACGTGAATTTTGCGATAAGAAAAAATATCGCAAGCACAGCCGCACGAAATTTTATCGTAACATGTATACAAAATTTGTAATAAAAATTTTACGATCGAAACGAAAATTTTAATAAAAATTTCGATATTGGCAGCATTGTTTAAAAAATAAAAAATACATATTGTACGATATATCGTGTCAAATATATTAGTTTACTTTTTTTTTTAATGCAAACATGATAACGTATTTCGTCTCGAAATAAACACAAACGAAAGATGTACTTTTTGCAGAATTGAAATAATTACTTTCATGCATTCAGGACAATTGAACTATCGTAATGTCATTTTTTTTTTTGCATATATTCGAATTGTTTGTAACAATTTTATAAGATATCAGGGAAGAAATTAATTTTCATGAGGAAACATCGTACAGATTTTATTTTGTTTTTTCGAACAAAATATCAAAAAAAATCTTCATAAATTTGAAAAATTAATTTGAAACATTTGGGAGAAAATGTTGCCAACAATTTTTCACACTCCGAAAAAAAAAAACATATTCATATTATATATAATACTTGTATATAAATTTTCCCGAAAAAATACCACTAAAATATTTCGGTCCAAATATATAAGAAACATTTTTAAAAAATACAAATTAATCCATACGAATTTTCTGGTAAAAAAAAAAATAGAAAAAATACCTTTACGATATTCCATCTTAAAAGTATTTTTTCCCATTCAAATAAATACGCGTTTCCCGCAAAAAAAAAAAAAAACAAAAAGATTACACTACGATATTCCGTTCGAAATGTATGAGACACTTTGGTATATATTCCCTCGCGTAAAACATGAATATTACGTACGCATTAAAAAAAAATAATAATAATAAAGTCCGAGACGATGCATAATGTGAATTTAAGTTTTGCTCACACGAGACCTTAACCTCGAAATTTCGTGACTTATACTCCCGGTCGTGCCTGATAATCCACACGCGCACGCACACACGCATACGCTTGTCTCGGCACTACGGTAATTCCGAGAAACACACAAGATAGGTTAATAATGAAGAAAAAAAAATAGTCTACGTACGTTGGAGCAGATGGTTTAATGAAGATCGCGTCCAGAAACACCTTCGAGTGGCAATTGTCAAGTTCGAAAACACGAAGCTCGAGTATGTGTGTGTGTGAGAGAGAGAGAGAAAGAGCGAATGACGAAAACAATTTGGTTCACCGAAGCAACAGAGTGCCTCTCGCGTGGTTATGCACGAGTATATAAACACGCGCTCGTCGTAACTTCAAAACACGTTCCGCGCGCAAGTTTTTCGAACGAACAATCAATGTGCAACGATGATAAAATTTCGCCCGGACTGCACGATTGAATCGTAATGAGAAATAATACTCGTGAATATGCTTGAAATTCGTTAAAACTCGCACTTTTACGTTGGACGAACGCGGCTCACAGCTGTAACACGTGCTGTCAGGTACGGGTGCACCATCGCGCTACGCGGCCATCTTGCGGCCATTCATCGTAAGCCCGTCGTGGGAATGTTGTAATCGCGCCGGTTGACCCCGCTCCCGTGGTAAAAACACTGGCGCGCGCTCAAAAGCGTGAAAGAGAAAAAAAAACTCCCCTCCGCGGTATATTTTTTTTCTGTCGTAATCCAAGGAAACTCCCTTGCCTTGCACAATTTGTTTCGTCGAGTCTCTTTCTCTAGCGCTCTTCGGTGTACGTTTATAAATAAATGAACACCGAATAAGAAATGAACCAAATACTCCAACTGTGACAATCGATTCTATAATTAAGTTTGGAGTTATACACTCGGTACTACGTTATACAAGACCATGACTCGAACTCAGGGGGGTGGGGGATTATATTACATACTCGTGGTAATATCATTAGTTAATCTCAATACGTGGAACTTTTTTTTTCACTGAAATCGTGGATACGGGTTGAAAAAAAATATATATTCAATTGAAGAGTCCAGTGAAGGAATACAATTTGGTAATTAATGTAGGAGAAGGTTGTGACATGCGCTTGGACACATCATTCCGTCTTTTACCGACTACAAGTAAATTTTACCGACTGCTACTAAGCGCACTTTTGATTACTCCGCGGGAAGAGAATTTTTTCAAAACACGTCCTACTTTATCGGTGCTATAAATGTTCAACAAATGGCGGGAATGTTTTTTTTTGTTTGAAAATATTTCATCGCATTCATGTGTGTAATTTTATTAACTTTATATTCTTATTTTTTTTTAATTCAAGTGCTTTAAGCTTATTAAAACGAGGAATTTGACTTAAAAAAAAAATCTCACCAGTCTTTGGTCTCTTTGGCACTCTTCTGACTCCGAGCTTGTCCCTCAATAATTATGAACTCTCGATAAATCAGAGAATTCTTTTTTTTTTCAAATTTCAGTCAATATTAATGTAAAAAAAATGTATTTGGTTAAATTGTTTTAATGAAGAAAAAGAACATTTGAAAAATTCTCATGACGGAACGTTGTTGCGTCGTATAAATTTGTAATTACCGATTTTTCGGATTAAATTAAAAATACTATTTTCCGATTTACAGCCTGAGACTATATCTTTAGAGCGTGTTCGGAAATTGACTGACAGTACTGTCAGTACTAGAAAATCTATAGTGCAAGTCACGTATACTGTACATTTTCTAGTACTGACAGTACTGTCAGCCAATTTCCGAACTTGGCCTTAGTACCTAACTGAAGCGTGAGAAACTGATTTTGTGGGAGAGTTTACGCACTACCGATCGGTGGTAAATTTGAATTTGGAATTAAATTCGAAGATTCCTTATGTATCGATATATAAGGAACCCCGCCAAACTGCTGTATCAAGTTTGAAATCATGGAGATTAGAGTACAGGTGTCGAATCTCTGTACAATAGAAGTGTCCGCAAAATGGTGAAAAATAAGGCTTTAGGTGAAGAGGCGCTGTCGTCGCAGTGGACCGACACTGTATAGAGATATATTATTTTTTCCACAGGTGGGCATCGGTCATTATGTGACAGTATTTGTCACGATTTTTTTATCCCCCCCCCCCCCCCCCCCCTTTCAGGTGTATGAATATTATGATACTTTACAAACTGGTGTACTAAATTGTGTACTTCATTATAAAATGTTTGAAACAGTCAAAAAATGATATTTCGAAGAAATTTTTGAACATACATGATGGAAAGTGGAATACGTTTGAAAATTGAACCTTCGTCTATAATCCGAGAACAACTGAAGCTATCGTAAAATCTTTTTTAGTCTCTTATACCTTTTTACTCTCTATCTCTCTCTCTATCTATCTCTCTCTCTCTCTCTCTATTCTCTCTCTCTCTCTCTATTGCACTAATTTTCCCATGTTATACTTGCAAATCCTTCTCTTGGATATCACCTCATTTTTAAAATGCAATGCACTATTGTTGTACCATATTGGTATTTTTCAACTTGATATTGCTACTAATTTGATTATTTTTACCATTACTATTAAGTTACTATTACTATTAATACTAATATTACTATTGTATTTTTCTGTTTGCCCTATGGTCACACCACGGCATAATCAAAATAAACAATCAATCAATCAATCTCTCTTTGTAATAAACGACGCAGTGATATGAGTTTTCTCAATGGACTATTTTAATTTCTGCTTTTCACTACTTCCTTGTTGTTTACAAAATAAATTCACAAATTTAGTAATTATAATTATTACTGGTTACTATGACTGCATTGACCTATGTATTACTATATTGCTAGGAATAGTGCGACCTGAGCGACGCTGGTGGTGAAACTGTGCACTGTTAAATTTCGCGATTTCGCGGACGCTTCTTCTGCCACTTTACCTTAGAGATTGGACTCCTATACTCATAGTCTCCATGTTTGAAATGAAAAATTTGTTATTGCCCTGGTAACCATCGAATTATTTTTGTGCTTCGCCTCTTAGGAATACAATCAGACACGTCAATGGATATAATGTCATGTTTGCAACCATCTTCTGACAGTTCACTCGTCTGTCAATTCTATTTTCAATAATTTCATAAGCAATTTCACGAGTTCCAATTTAAAAAAAAAAATCAATAATACGGTAAACACGAAAAACCTTACGGGAAAAATGCAGTCTACGTATTATTTAAAACCCGGCCAATCGCTGGAGAATACAAAGGTAAAGTGATCCGAATCAATCCCAGTTAAAAAAAAAATATAAAAATTCATCTCCTGCCTGAATGAGTGCATGTTTTTATTTATTAATTTTTTTTTATTGAGATCGCCGATCGATCACTGGCTTTGATGATATCGAAAAGTGCTTTCGATCGTTTCGTCGATTACACCACCGAAAATGAGAGGCTCGCTGCCGCAGCCGAAGAGGAAGCCGCGAAGCTCGCGGCATTGAAAAAAGCAACTTACGAAATGTCGAAATCTTGGAACGACACATTTGCCGTGAGTCTCTCTCTCTCCCTCTCTCTCTCTCTCTCGTCGCGATTGAACAAAATACTGATGAATAAATTTAAAAAAAAGATACTAAAAAAAGGATCTAAACACCTGCGTTCGATAGAATATTCAAAAACGCCGAAAGGAGGAAATCTTGAATCGTAAGAAGCGCGAGGAAGATGCTCGTGCACGTTTGATCGAGGATCTCAAGGCAAGAAATGCCGTTGAACGCGCGAAAATCGTTAACGAGGCGAAGAAACTTTTGTTGTGGAAGAAGCCCCAGTGTAGACTCATAAATGGTGCACTTCTCACTTCCGAGGTCAGTTGACGTGTACTGTTCACAAAACAAAACTGTCATCCGTCTTGAAAAACACGTTTCATCAAATATCTCGTGAACCGTGCATCGTACGAAAGAAATAGCGAGAATCCGTTTAGTAGATAGGGAAATTCCCTACAACTTTTATTATAAACTTTTTCCCGTATAGCGTATGGTTTTTTATTTACAGCGCGGAAAACTTTTCCAAACATGATTATTGCTAAATATATATTTAACGGTTGAATGGTGCATGTTTGGAAAAGTTTGCCGCGCTATAAATAAAAAACCGTACTCTATAGAGGAAAAAATTTCCAATGAAAGTTGTAAAGAATTTTATTATTTGCGAAAAAAATTGCTACTATTTTTTTCATACGATGCACGGTTCACGAGATATTTGATAAAACATGTTTTCCAAAATGGCGGCTTAAGTTCGAAACCCCCCCCCCCCCCTTCGTGTCCTGCCAACTTGAATTTATACTCAGGGGACACCTCTGAACCTTTTTCAAAAGCAAAATGAGTTCTGTAGAAGATATTGCATTATGAACCTACGTTTTTGGCTACAATGACTGGACTAAAATCCTTGATGTTGCGTCAGTGTTACAGGCAATTGGATGCTCAAACGGCTTTAAACAATGGCCTACGAAATATCGACCGAGAACGCGACGTGGAATACGCGAGGATGATCAAGGAAGACGCCGAGAATTCGATCAGGGAGGAGAAAAATATGGCCGAGGAGCGAATGAAAAAGAATCGAGCTTATGGAGAACAATTGAAGAAGCAGTGAGCTGTTTTTCATCCATTTTATTCACCGAAATTACGAATTCTATTGATTTATGATTTTTTTTTTTTTTTTTTAATTGAAAGAAGGAATTTCCAGGAATTCAAGGCAATTTCGAGAGACCTAATATTGTTTATTAATTTCAGCAAATGAGAAATTAAGCTTTAGCCTTTCAGCAATGTCGATCAAGGACAGAAAAAATTATTTCCAATTCGATATTTAAATAAAGAATGTGTTCCTTCATTTTTTTTTTTTTGCCACCTTGGTTCAAACAACGAGCCTTCCCGACCATGCTCAATGCCCGTAACTATATATGGAATCAAGATTTGGAGAAAAAAAAATTCCAGCCACGGGGAAAACTTGCGGGAAAATACTTGTAAAGTTGAATCATGTGGCTATATAATCGACTGTTTGGGCGAATGAATTCCAAGTAGATTTGCGTTTTTTTTTTTTTTTTTTCAACGAGGCAACAAAGAATTTTACACTTTTTTTTTCTTTAAATGACGGCTCCAAGAATATTAGGGATAAATTAAAAAAAAAAAAGACAAAAATATCGAACAAAATGATTCGATAAATGACGAAAACGAGTACTCCTCCGGTTGTCGACTTATATACGCATACGGTATCACGATCATTTTCTCATTTCATCGAAGAATCCAAGAAACGAGCAATGACATTACGCGTTTGAGGCTCCAAGAGTTGAAAGTCGAGAAGGAAGATTTGACGAATATGACAAAAGAGATGAGAATGGTGGAGGAGTGCGAGGCTGAGGAAGCGTCAAAAAGAAAGAGGGAATTGAGGAAGATATTCGAGAAATCATTGGAGGACAGGAAACACAACGAGATGGAAATTCAGCGGAACGAAGATTTTGAGAATCGAGCATTGGAAGTTTTCGCGAGATCGAAGGATCGCATTAAGAAAATTGGTAAAACGAGGATGAAGCAGGCAACGGACGAGAAAAAACGATACGCGGAGTCACTCGGTGAGTATACTCGGGTCATTGGCGTTAATAAAGGGGTTATCCAAGTCTCGAACGTAATTTTCTATCTATTTTTTGTTGTTGCGGCAAGGCGGCGGCAAAAAATGAATAAAAATGGGTTTCAAGCAGAGCTGGGCAAAGTACCTGAAAGTACCAAGTAGACCAAGTATCTTTACAGTACTTTGTACTTCAAGTACTTCAAGGACAAAGTATAAAGTACAGTGAGTAGTTCATGTACTTGCGTATTTCAAGTACCAAGTACCGTAAATACTTGTAGTACCAAGCACTTCGAGTACTGAGTATCTGAAGTACCAAATATTTGAAGTACTTGAGGTATCAAGTACTCGAAATACGTCTAGTATCAAGTAACAAATACTTTTCAAAGCTTTCAGGTATACATCTCGTATGTACTGGTACTTATATTTGATTTCTTACATATATTCTTTGAACCCATTTGATTTTGATTCGAGTACTTTTTGTATCAAAACGTATCTTTGCATTGCGCAATTCACTCAGGTCAGGCAGATTGGAACAGAAAAATTTAAACGAAGAATTGGAAATGATTTAAAAAAATATCATTGACGATTGTAATTAAGATTTATTCAGCTTCGGGTTTGAAAAAGAAAAAAAAATAAAGAATATAATACACGGATCGTTAAAAACGGAGCTATGCATTGACAACGACACCGTAAATACCGTGGCTTGAGCCTTTGAAACGATCATTCCTTACAATCTTAACCAAAGATGGCGCGGAACGTTCCTCAATTGTGTATTCTAGGCGATATATACATGCAATCATTAGCAAGACGTACTCAAAAGTACTCCATATTTAGTACTTGAAAGAGTACTTCAAGTACAGGAAAGTACTTGCAAATTTAAGTACGAATACTTAAAGTACAGGTCGCGAGTACTTGGAAATTTAAGTATAAAACTTCAAATACTTTTGAAGTACTTTGTACTTCAAGTACTGTACTTCCAATACATCTCAAGTACTGCCCAGCTCTGGTTTCAAGTACACAATTTCAGCTTTAATTTGAAAAAAAAAAAAAAAATTTTTTACCGTATAGTGTAAAAAATGTGTCCGCTGTGGCCGCTGGAGTAAAAGGGTCTGCGGAAAGCAGTGTTGAAAACGGTGACCAAGATTACAGTTAAACGAAACGTCGAAAACCAGGAGTCATTTTGAAGGTCAAGATACCTTCTAAGCTTCTGTGGAACCGATTTTCAATAAACTGAAATTTGCCCGAGTTATTATTAATTTTTCAATCGGAAAATCACATTTTCGTGATTTTTAGTAGCGTTTTCATGCGTTAATAATGAATGAATAATGTACGAATGACAAATCCGTTCCACACAGAAGCTTACACAGGCTACCTTGATCATCAAAATGACTCCTGGTGTTTTGTTTTTTGGACATTCCGTTTGGCTGTAAACTCGGTCACCGTTTTTCACGAAGCTGCTTAATAAATTTTAACGAGTGCACGAGTTAAACGAACGACGAATCAGCCAGGAGATGCGCGGCGATGCAGAAGTCTTGCGAAAGCGCGGAGGAGGAGAGCCGAAGAAGAGCGATTTTGGAAAAGGAGGAGTCGGAACGAGAGAGACAGGAGGCCAAAAGATTGAAGGAGGAAAAAATTCATGCCGATATGGTGAGATACAAGGACGAATTGGCAGCGATGAAGGAGCATCGCGCTAACGAGGAGAAGAGCATCCTTGCCTGGGAAACTCTTCAAAGATTCAAGAGGGACGAGTACAATAGGAAAATTCAGTCCGAAGAATCGAAACGCGAGCGGAGGAAGAAGAACGAGACTGCGAATTATCTGAGAAAACAAATGGTAACGAGACTTTTTTTTTTTTTTTTTTTTTCATTATCATCGAAGTGATCGATGAAATAAAAACCTGAGTACTCTTGCATCTTTTTTCCAAGCCCACCCAATAAGAACAAACGTATAAATTCAGGAAGAATGTCCGCTTAGAAAACGTTCATTATACGTATATACGTATAATAATCGTTTTCTAGGCGGACATTCTTCCTGAATTTATACGTTTGTTCTTATTGGACAATATCACACGAATCATCGAAATTTAACCCGTAATAATCACACCTCGCCGCGGTAGACTTTCATAATGGTCACACCGCGGGTCAATTTGACCCGAGCCAACACTTTGATCGATTGCTGAAAAGCAAGACGACGAGTTATATATTTCCGTATAAAAATTCAGAGACATTATTTGAGCATTGAAAAAATATCCTCTCGTCGATAAAACTGTGAATTTTTGGTTTTCAAGAAAAAAAAAAAAAAAATTCCTGAAAAAAAAAGGTCTTTCAAAAAGTATATTTATTTTGAAGACACGTCTGTCTTCGAAGCCTCCTGGCGAACTGCACTGACGCTCAGGAGGGATATGGCTTCTTAATTAACTACCGTAAATCAGGGATTTCATTGCACACTTGTATCTGGCAGCATAAGTCCGGTTTTCGCCGGTTTACTAGGGTGACTGAATCAGTGAATGAACACCTACCAGTGAATGAACAGGCTTGGTATTTTAATTAAACGGCAGTGATATGATTCTATTATTATGAAGAATTTTGTATTCATAATGAAGTGAAAATTCTGAGAAAACATCTAGATAGTGATATTATTTGACGCTGTGAAAGATTTGCGATGCTATGGATTTTTTTTTCGTACTTGGGGCGCATATTCATAAGAGACAGCCATGTCGTTATAACCATCTGACTTCGCATCGAATACCAGAATATTCCATATCACCTCGATAAATCTTTTTAAAAGATATGCAATAATTTTTTCAATGTTATACATTGCCAAGCTTCAATCATATTAATGAATTTTTGGTCAAAAACCCAATATTTTTTGCGATATATGGCCGTTTATTCACTGGTCCAGCTTTTTAACCTATTTTCCAGTGATTGAACGAGCGTTGAAAAGGCTTTTCATAACCTCAAAACGCACGAGAGTATGCGTACGCATCTCTGGTTCCATTGTACGTTCATTCACTGGAAAGATAAGAGTTCATTCATTGGAATTTTTGTTCATTCACTGGGAAATTGGTTATTTCGTTCATTGTAATTTTTTTTTACAAAATCCTTGCGAACAGGTCACTTCGAATATTTTTTTTTTATATTCTGTGAACATTGTTCTATAAGATCTAATTAGCTCATAAAGAAATTCGTAATAAGTTAAATTATACGGCTTTATCGAAATAGAAAAAAGGCTTATGCGTTCATTCACTGGTTCAGTCGCCCTACTCGTAAACATTGGATTGAAGAAAAAAGTCCGGGTCAGCCGGACCCGGGGATGATTATTACGGGTTGAGCGGGAAATTACAGTCGATATTCGTGAAAATTCAAAATTTCATAAAATTCGAATCCCTCAAACATTTCCCGCCATATTCGACACCGAACGATCTTCTCCCCCAGTCTCTACTTGCAGGAAAATTCGACTCGATGACTAGAAAATTACGAAAGTCAGATCAAAGATGCCATCTAAAAATAAAAAAAAAAAAAACAAAAACAAAAATTAAAAATCCCCTAAATTTCAAGAAATTTCGAGCAATTTTAATGAAAACTGCAAAACAAAAAAAAAGAATGAAAGTTCTCCAAGACTTGTCCGTAAGTCTCGAGGAAATGTCATTCCTTTTCTTTTTTTTTTTTTTTGCAATTTTCATCGAAATTGTTCGAAAATTTTGAGTTTCAGCGGTTTTTTGATTTTTTTTTTTAAGAGCCCCTTTGCTTGAACTCTGCTAAATTTATACGGACGGACATTTTCTCTAAAAATAATTATTACACTCTCTGAAATAACTTGAGTAACTCCGGCACAAAAATATAATCACGAGGACAAAAGCGCTCTTCTGGGAGGAAACAAAATTTGCTAATGGAAGTTGCATCGATACAGGCTGAGCGCGAGGAGGAGCGTAAGCGCGAGGAAATGATGGGAAACGATGCTATTGAAATAAAGAGAATCATTGAACGTACGAATGAAAAAGTTTTAACGTACGGCGAAGAAGTTCTGAAAGAATGCAGAGAATTGAACGAAAGTAATGCGAACGGGCCAGCGAGACCACTTTTTCCAATATTAAAAGCCATCGAGGTATGTTGATCGGTCTTTAAATCAGCGGGTTTAATCTAAAAGTCCAATTGGAGTACGCAACTTTTTTTTCTACATCGATTTTTTTTTTAATAAATAATATTTTGACATGTCAGCGAATTTTGTCAGAAAATGTCAGAAAATTTTAAGATTTTCCGGCGTGATTCAAGAATTGAATGAAACTTCTTTATTCGTAGAAATTTAAAAAAGAGTCAAATCTGATAGCCCCGAAGAAGTACGAAGAGCGCGCAGCGCCGTTGAGAAGAAGACGAAAGCGACAAGTTTGCGCGAAGACTGTGCCACCCGAACAGATATATTACTTGTAACCAAACGATAATAAAAAAAATTTCGAGCATAATTCGATCAATGACCCATCTCTGTACACGAAAATAAAAAAAAAAAAAAATGAAATAAATTTGAATAAATTTTTAAATACAAACGCCTCGGTGACAATTTTGACAACTTTCGAACGATCGACGATCGAGCCAGCATTATCGAAATCTTTCCTAACCCTAAAACCACGATGACACATGGGGCGGCTCATTAGTTGAGCCAAAATTTACGATAAAAAATTTAATTTCCATTCGATCGAGAACGATCATAGCGAAAAATGAAGGCATCGGAATCGAAGGATTCCGCGGACAGCGAGCCAAAGACGAAGCATTTACCGGCGGTCATCAATTTTCTCAATGCCGGACTCTCGGGGTAAAACACGGTTATCGAAAATTACGAAACTGGTTTTTTTTTTTTTTTTTTTTCTTTCTTTTTTTGCTTTTCAAGACAAATTTGTCGGTGCGCTCTTTGTGTCTAGAATGGCAGCGACCTGCGCTGTCCATCCTATGGATGTAATAAAAAATCGTATGCAAATGAGCAAGGAAGGAGTGACGATCGGAAGAACGGTGACTTCGATATTCCAGAGCGGTGGAATGATAAAATTTTACGCTGGTCTTTCGGCCGGCCTGCTTAGGCAAGCAACCTACACGACCACGCGTCTCGGAATTTACAATCAATTGAACGATATGTGGAGGTAATTTTCTTTTTTTTTTTTTTTTGCTTGGGTCCCACGCCAAACGTCGATCTCCAAATTTACGTGAAAAACTTTCGTTAATTGCTCATTAGGCCTGGAATCGTTTGACAGAGAGCCAAAAGTTATGGCGATTTGAATCTTTGACCGCATTTCAGAATATCAAAAAGTTAAAAAAAAAAAAAAAGTAAAGGGACAGGGGTGAAATACAAAGAGATTATAAAAAAAAAAAATTATGTTCCTCTGTTATATCGATTTAATGTCATCGACTTGAAATTTTTACAGCCCGTTAGTGTTTATCCCCAAAACGTGTGTGCAAAGATTCAATGAGATTAGGAGCCTCGTTTTCGAGATATTAAATGTTTAAAAAAACATTATTTAACATGCGTTCTTATGGGCGCACACGAAAAACAGGTTCGAATCGTTCTGTAATTCACGAACTCGAAATGCCAGCACCTTTTAAAAATTATATGACCTAGATCTATGTATAATAAAACCGTGCGCGAAAGCTCATCTTAATTAGGAGAATTTTCGTTGAGTAATTAAATGTAATATGTTTGAAAATGCTGAAAAAAAAAAAAACGGGCGTTCGCTGTCGATTTTAGACGCGACGGACAATGTTGCCGAACTCAACTTGTCGAATCGGGCTTTTTTTTTTCAGAATAAAAACCTGGAATTTTTTTAGCGTCTTTTCATAGTATATGGCATAAATAATAACTTATAAAATGTACGTTATTATCCCTCTATACATTTTGGCAAGGGAAAAATAGAAACAATGCAAATTTTGCTCTTTTTGTGCTTCAACTCTAAACGCTGCTCAAACTATACATAATAGAGAAAAATTGCTCATAAATCATTTTATAGGTAACTAAATTCTCTACAAAAAAGTCCTCGACGGCATATATCTAAAGTTAATTATTGAGGCGTGGGGAGGCGTCCAAAGTTGTAAAAATAATTGAAAAAAAAAACCATTTCAAGTAGGTGGCTTTATTTGAATTTAGTTATAAATAAAGTTTTTTGGGTGGTAATGGCTTTCTCGTTGGGTCTACTTGACGTATGAATTTTTATGCATTTTTAATTCAATGCTAACGCGGTGATATGTAATTTAACATCTAATGGGTCTACTATTCTGCGATTTTGCAAAAATCACACTTCATCGTCACGCCACTTCGGACACCTCTCACTCATCCGCTATTGACTTTTTATGTATACCGTCGCGGACTTTTTTATAGAAAATTTAATTCTCTACAAAATTCTTATTGTGCAATTTTCTCTATCTTGAATAGTTCGCACGGCGTTTGGAGTTGAAGCTGGAAAAACGTGAATTTTTAATTTTTTTTTTTGCAACATAAACGTTAATATTTCAAAAACTTACAGGAGTATATTACTATAATTTTTATACGTTGTTATTAATGCCACTTACCATCGAATAGCATTGAAACGAAACCTCAAAGTTCTAATTTTGATTTGGAGAAAATAAATTAACTGGTCGAGATGAGTGAGGATTTGACGTTGGCACCACTGAGCCCTGCCTTTGTATAAGCATAGGGACCTCCCTCGGACGACTCGTCCCGCAAACAAACAGAGGAACATCCTTAATCGTAAATAGGGTCAGACGTACCAGTCGTAGCCACTGCTATACCGTTTTTGGCCACTCCGCATTTCCCTCGAATTTTTTCAAGTTTCAAGACTGTGTTCACCCCAACGAGCATAATATTTCGATACCCGAGATGTTTTCCCACGGCTATCGATCGCTTTATTGAATATCTGCTAATTTATTTCAACGAAACATAACGAAATGTGTCAACGCTGAGCGCGGTTTGGGCTGTTTCCTTGTCAGAAGTGTTAAGGCATCTCGATGTAAGAAGCCTGTACGGTTTCTCATATCTAAAGTCATTCCGCCCTATCAAAAATTGATATTTTTCAAGTTGAAGCTAATTTTTTCGGGTTAGAATCACAAAAAACCGGACATATCAACCAAAATACCTGAAAAATGCGCGGTTGCCGAAAGTGGTGTATTCAAAATGCGATTGTTCTATTTGTGGCCAGCTCATGGCCACAAATAGAGCACACTTATTATACCACTTCGTTTAATACGTTTATGACGCAAATGAATAACCATTTTAAACTCGAATCTGCCGTCACCGATTGTCCGATACTTCATATCTTTCGTTTGTAGCGCATCCGTATCCCAAATCAAAACTTTTGGTGGCCACAACTGTTACACTTCAGAAGACCAAAAGTAGTACAAATTGTGGCCACAAATGGTGATCATGACAGCTATACAAGATAATTTCCTATTTTCTCATTTATCATGATCAGAAAAGGTTTTAAATTATAACAATTCGATTCTGTGTACCTTTTAGGTTATACCGATCACTTTTTTTAGTTCTAAATTTGCAATAACGCGAACACTGTTCGCAAATGAATGTGGTACGTCTACCCTACTCTTGAAAGCTTGATTAGGCAAAAAAAAAAAAAAAAAAAAAAACGAAAAATGATTTTGTCCAATCAGAGAATCAAACGCTGGAAGCCCGGGATTCGGAACGCTTTCTCTGATGGCAGCGACGGCCGGTTCGTCCGGTGCATTCGTTGGTACTCCGGCGGAAGTGGCTCTCGTCAGGATGACGTCGGACGGCCGATTACCATTCGGTAAATGACGACGAAATTCGTAACAATGATTCGTATACAATTTTTTGTCTCAAATTAGAACAGAGAAGAAACTACAAGAACGTGATCGACGCATTTTTGCGAATAATCAGGGAAGAGGGCGTCACGACGTTGTGGCGTGGCAGCGTCGCGACAATGGGAAGAGCCGCTATTGTCAATATATCGCAATTGGCAACTTACAGCCAGACGAAAATTTTTCTCAGCAAAAAACGTAAGTGAACCCATGAAAGATACAAAGCTAAAATATCGTATCAATCGCGTTGGAAAAAAAAAATAATAATAACGAAATAAAATCCATGAAAATTTAATGGATTTTAATTAGGTTTTTCTTTTGTCTTTTCCAGTCGACATTCCTGACGGTATAGGCTTGCACTTTTCGGCCTCTATGCTGTCGGGAGTCGTCACGGCTTTCAACTCCATGCCTTTTGACATTGCCAAAACGAGGTGTGTAAATTTACTCAAATATTCGTCAAAAAATCATTATTCGAGAATCAATCGCTTTCGTTAACTTTTGTGTCCCCCCCCCCCCCCCTTCTCCCGTGGATATTAATTCAACGAAGAATACAGAATTTAAGTGGAAATGGAAAGCCCCCGAACATGCTGAGGGTCATAGCAACGATCGCGAAAAACGAGGGAGTCGCGGCATTGTGGAAAGGCTTTTGGCCTACCTACTGTCGAATCGGGCCCCATACAGTTATAACATTTATCTTCAACGAACAATTTGCCAGAATCTATCGACAAACATTTATGAAATAATTTCACCGTAGAAGAAAATTGATATATCGATTCATTGTCGATGATTCGATGAATTATTTATTCGTAAAAAAATTTTGTCAAACTTTTATCGATGAGAACACAGAGATGTAAAGAATTCCAAGCTGATCCATGGTTATCATAGTGATGACGGTATTGGGACCGGCTCGTAAATAATAAGGAACGAATCCTCGCCACAAACTGAAGAAACCGTTCTTTCGCGCCATTGTCATCAGGACTTTTAGCATTCCCGGTGGTTTTTTCGGGCCGTACCAGCTCTGAATTCTAACGGGATATAAACAATAAATCGTTTATTTTCATCGATATAATCTCTCGTTTTTTTTTTTTTTTTTTTTTCGTTCACGAAGAAAAAAATTCCTTGCTCCGATCAAATCGACGTTCACGAACGTTGAAGCAAGATTTCACATTAAGGATGTATTGGACGTACCTTCCCAACCAAAAGTGACTTTCGTCGACAATATTGCATACTTCATGATAAGAAAAAAATCGGAAAAAATTCAATCACAATAAAGACGATAAGAAGATTAATTTTTAATAATAATAATGCACAAAAGATATCAATAAATTGTTTAAACAAAAGATTGTTTAACAAATGTTTAGGAAATGTTTTTTTTTGTCATGTGAAATGAATTCGTTGATTTTTCTGACTACACGTGAATTTTTTGAAAATTTTCGTACTATTTTGAAATTTCGGTTTTCGGAAATTTGTGAAGGTTGAAATTACGAAACTATTCGTTCAATGCCCCGGAAACTTCTTAATTGTAATTATATAACGTTTTTACGAAAACATATATCCAAAAATCACGATTTTCCCTTCATTTTTCAAAATTAAAAAATTTTCGAAAACCGAAATTTCAAAATGGTAAGAAAATTTTATTAAAAATTCATGTGTAGTCAGAAATATCACCGAATTCATTTCACGTGTCAATAAAAAACATTCCCTAAAAATTTTTTAAACAATGTTTTGTGTTAATAATTTATTGATAACTTTTTCGCATTATTATCATTAAAAATTAATCTTCTTATCGTCTTTACTGTGGGTGAATTTTTTTTCAATTTTTATCTTACCATAAAGTATGCAATATTGTCGACGAAAGTCACTTTTGGTTGGGAAGGTACGTCCAATACATCCTCAAACAGAGGACTATAATCTTTGGCTGACCCAAAATTGTACATGCTTTTTTTTCGTCGGCTTAGTATATAATTCAACGTTTGTTCGCCCATCCGTGTGACCGTCAATTTAAGGGAGCAACCAAGTCTCAAACATTTTTTTCTATCTATTTTTGTTGTTGTTGTGGCAAGACGTCGAGATTAAGGGGAGGAAAAAATGAATAAAAACTGGTTTCGAAGTACACAATTCCAGCTTTAATTTGAAAAAAAAAATCATATTACTATAGCGCAAAAATTATTACCGCTATGGCCGCTGAAGCAAGGTTCTGCGGAAAGCAGTGTTGAAAACGGTGACCAAGGTTACAACCAAAAGAAATGTCTGAAAAGCAGTAAACCAGGAGTCATTTTGAAGGTCAAGGTACCCACTGAGCTTCTATGGAACTTGTCATTCGTCCGTTCATTCATTATTAACGCATGAAAACGCTACCAAAAATCATGAAAATATGATTTTTCGATTAAAAAATGAATAACTTGGCCAAATTTCAGTTTATTGAAAATCGGTTCCACGGAAGCTTAGAGGATACCTTGACCTTCAAAATGACTCCTGGTTTTTGCTTTTCAGACGTTTCGTTTGGCTGTAACCCTGGTAACCGTTTTCAACACTGCTTTCAGCAGACCCTCGCACTTCAGTGGCCATAGCGGCCACAATTTTGACACTATGGTAGAATTTTTTTTTTTTTTCAAATTAAACCTAAAATTGTGTACTTGAAATCATCTTTTTATTTTATTCTCCTCACCTTACTCTCAACGCTTTGCCACGACAATAAAAAAAAAAAAATAGATAGAAAATATCCACTTAAAGATGCAATGGAACTTTTATTTTCATGAGGATATACGAAAATCATAATTTTCGATAACGATACTCTGTCTTGGCCAAATCCAGGGGCATCGATGCTGTACAAGTGACGACGCTAGAAATCATCGACGCGCAAAATTGAAGAATCATACCTTCGGCGAACAAATCTTCCGAGAATACGAAAAAAAAAAAAAAAAAAAAAAAAACATTTTTTTTTATTCATTTAGGTCACATTTAAAGTTCCCCTATTTTTTTTAACCTAAGGCCATCAACAAAGGTCTCTCGCCTATTTTCAATGCTCTATAATTTTTCAACAAATTCGTTTTTTTTTTTCGGACGATTGTATAGTAGAATCGAAAGTGAAATTCTGCTCTAAAGAAGAGTAATCAATGGGGAAATTATTTGTTGAAGTTTATGAAATTTCAAGAGAAGGCTGTCTCATGAAGTGCCGGTTGTGCTTTTGAATTCGTTTTTCAATCGTATGTCAAAATGTCAGGCAAAAATTGACGTTCCAATGGGTCATGGAATTAGGTTTTTTACCCACAAAACCTCAACGCAACTTTGGAAAATATTTTGGAAACAAAAAAATTGCGGGTATAGCAAGCAGAGCTACTGCAAGGTTCATTGACACGATATTTTTCTTCAAGAGAACGTTCGAGTACCTCGCCTCAAAAATATGCCGATTGTCCTAACTTGAAAAAGATATAAGGCTCATCGCTTACCAATACAATCGACTCTGAATGTAAACTGCAAATTGGTAACTTTTTTTTTTTTTTTTTTTTTTGAGAAACCCAATGATGACTTTACTTGTATCCTTGAGATGTATTTTTGTTCGGGAATAAGTTCCCAGTTGCGCGCCATTTACAATAGCAGCTCTTGACATTGTGGGCACGGCTCCTCGCCACATTCTCCGATAACCTTCATCGCGAATGATCCTTGATAATGCGGCTATAGCATTCTTGTAACATCGTCTCTTTCCGGGCGGATTTTTCGCGTCCGATATCATTCGTACCATCACCAGATCGGCCGGTGTACCTACCCACGATCCGAGAATACCGGAAATCATACCCAGGCTCACCAACCCCGCATAATTCAAACGACCGAAACGCTCGCTTGGAAAAGAACAAATTGTAATTTGAGAAAAAAAAAAAAACCATCGATGAGAGTTCAAGCGGTATTGATTGAAAAATCTTGGACCGACGAATCACCGAAAACATTCCAGCATAGTGCTGTAAACTCCGAGTCTAGTTGTCGAGTATGTAACTTGACGGAGCAAAGCGGCCGTCAGACCGACGTAAAAACCACGAAATCCATAATTACGAAAAGTTTGCCTCGTTGTCGAGTAGAACGAGGCGTGCGTCATGTGCATGCGAATTTTCATAACATCCAAGGGATGAGTTATAATCTGACCCGTGGAGCTACAAAGTTCGAACATATAATGCTGTTCTTACATTCACGACTGAAAGGGACAAGAATGACATTTCAATTCGATGATATTTAATTTAATTTTTCACCCCGCTAATCCACCGATTACGAACTTCACAAGAATAGGCACTTTGGGATATTTGACAGGCTTGGGAATTTCACTGAGGGACGTTTTGTCTTTATCCTCGGAGGACATAGCCTTTTTTTCCATTTACCAAATTATTAAATCGATACATCGAAACCTCGGCCCACCCCTCTCCCGAGTGTATCTCACTAAATCGTTACTGAAGTTGGCTGATGAATCCTTCTATACAGGGTAACGGTTTCCAAAGCTGCGTTGTTTTTTTACTCGCCCATTTAGAGCGGTATTCATAGTCAGGTCTCAGATTAAGTCGTCATCAACCACGTCTTCGAGTACAGTCCATCAAATCAATCTGATTAATCAGATTTCGTTAAAGGAATAAGATTGTTTCAATGGAATACTGGACGGAACTATAATATACACTAGAAAAAAAATGGCAAAAACTTTTGTGAATTTGAAAGAAAAAAACGTTACCCGGATGATGATTCGATTCACATTTGCTCAATGCCCAAATTAGCATCAGCGCACCTTTGTTAATCCAAAAATATAGATTCACAACTAACGAGAAATGCCTAAAAATTTGGTCATGGTGTTGCATAACGATGGAACAGTTCCAGAATTAAATTAATGTTCCCAGTGTCTTCGACGGGGTTGATTTTTTCTTTTTGGCTTCCAACCTAATGCTACGTTTTCAAATTTCTCTCGAAACTAACTTTTTATTGTAACTGTAATCATAAATTCGCCACCAGGACGCTCGTGATTCTTGGAGCGAGCGCATTGGTGTTTTTAACGTTCCAACGTTTCCAAGAAACAACGAGAGACAACGCTCCCCCGCAAAGTGAAATATCGCGATTATCCATGTTAAGTAGGGGGATGCAACAATGGTCGACCATATCCCCGCGTCTATGCATAAAGTATACCAGCTGGTACATGCGCACAAGTGGTCATGTAACATGCAATAGGGTACTGCGTCGTATGAGTGCGGGGGTTACGGTGGTATGGTAATCAGGACAAAATATATGCCTTAAAATAATCATGAAGCTTTCCCGTCTCGCATACGACGAGTACAATATGCTTCATCCTCATCATAGCCAGACTTTAACTCGATTGATATAACAAATGAGCCCGCAATATCTCCATGAGCATCGAAACGTCAAATTATTACGTTGCAATTGCCTAATTAACCATTGCAACGCAATGGGGGGTGAGGGGTCTCTCTCGGGAAATGCAAAATTTTTTTTAATGAGACCTCTGTGGCGGTACGAAAGCTTCGCTTCGAACAGGTGACGAGGAAAAGCTCGAGGGAGAGAGAGAGAGAGAGAAAGAGAAAGAGAGAAAGAGGGAGGTGGGTGCGGCCATCGATGACTGAGAGCGTGTGTGGGGCCCACAACGGATCAATACTCCCCCGGCTTCTTCGCGGCTACAGAATCGCCGCTAGATTTACGCTGCTCGGTCGCAAAGTTGCCTCCGGACCTCGTGTTTGCAAGCGTCCTTTTTTTTTCTCACCGGTATTAAAATTCTCGTATAAACGCCGCTCGACATTCCATCAACAGTTCTGATTAGCATCGTGATCTATCCGTTTCGGTTTTTTTTTTTTACTGCATCAATTGGTAGACTTGCGAAATATTCGCCGCGGTGTGACTCAACGTTTCGCTGTGTCGCACCCCTTGCCATTGCTCACGGTATACACATTGCGGGCCAGGCAAGCACGGCTAGCCCTTGCTGTGGAAAACCGAGTTTCAAGCATGCAGCAGAGAGAACGAGCGGAAAAAAAACATCTGTGCTGTCAGTGAATAAGTCATTGTTCTTTTTTTTTTTTTTTCTTTTTTCGGAATAACCAACGGTTGGCTAGATCCGCAAAGGGCATCGGGAACGAAAAAGGGTTTTGGGGGTGCCAGACACGGGCGCAGAGTGCAAGTAACGAGTGAAAAATGGCTTCGAAGGTCCTCGTGAAGCTTCCGACTGTGCCATTCCCTCAAGTATGTATTTAAGTGAAAAACCCTTTGTGCGCCTTGAGGCTTTTCCTATATATATGGCTTAGGTGTATAGAATCAGAAATTCCGGGAAATTGAAAGATGACCTAATGCGAAATCTTTGGGTTCGTTATAGGGTAAAAAATCGGCTCCCGAGTTGATGACATTGCCAACGAAGAATGAGGCAACGACGCCGATTCGAGCACAGCCGATTCTGAATGGCGATAGAACGGCTCAGTTGGAACAGAACATGAAATTTCTTCAGGAACAACATCAAGCGACTCTTGTAGCGCTTCATCAAGAAGTCGAGACACTTCGTCAGAGAAACAGGGGTGAGGGAAACGTTAGCGATAAAAGATTTTAATTCGATGACCGATGTGCCTTTTTATGTTTTCTCTCTCTCTCTCTCTCTCTTTCTCTTTCTCTCACTTTTTGCAGACTTACAATTTCAACTTGTCTTCACGAAAAGCACAAACTGCGTACAGAGCAGTCCTTCCTCACCGGAGGAGAATCCAAATGGGTTTGTGAAAACAAAGGTGGGATAAATTTTGAATACGGCTTGCACTAACATAAATTTAATGGTCACTATGATCTGATAACAAATGCCAATACAGAATAAATACAACTTGACGATATCGAATTTTTATTGCACGATTCTTTGGTATTAAAATATACCATGAAATATTCTTGAGTTATGGCAATTTTCTTACTACTTTCTCACAGGCTTGAACGATGTAATGTTGTATAGAAATTTTTTAGAATAGCAGCGTATCGTTTAATCGTAGGAAGCAAAGAAAACTGCCTGCGTAAAACACGATCCTAAAACTCCTTGAAGACTAATTCATGAGCCATTCGTAAATTATTATTCGACAATCGGTAGTTGTGAAAAATATAATATTTTTAAAATTACCTGTACAATATACAATATACATTGCAAAAAAAAAAGGTTTGGGTAATATTTTGACAATGCCCAGTCTGAAAGTTATTTGTCCGTTTGAATATGAATTTCCAACTTTGGATTATTTTAGATGCCATTGCTCATATCGAATCAAACAATTGCGTGGCTTAAACCGGTATTTCCGAAGATAAATTATTTTACTGTTGTCCTTTAATAAATTGATAATAATGTTTATTTCAAATTGTACACAGGGAAGCCCATTGTGCGTCAATGTCACGCCTCTACAGGTGGAACTTCTCGAGAAGGATTTGGACGAGATAAAGGCTTCGTTCAACGACGTCAAGAAGCACAATCAGCATCTTCTTGAAGTAATTGACGCACAAAACAAGTGAGTGTGTACTCCGCATTTGAGGAAAAATTTGAAAAAACTAATCGAGCGACTCGATCGACCGATAATTTTGTTTTCCCTTCGTCAGAAAATTGCAACTAACCGAGAAACGCAAGGAAAAATTGGAAATGGCCGATGTTGGTGTACAGGTGGGTGAAACGAGCGAAGCAATGACCGGTGATTTGTCAGCTCGTCTCGAAGATGCCGAGGCAATGGTAAAACGTTTGCGAAGGGAGAACGGGGATCATCAGAGGGAAATAGCGACGATGAAGGCGGCTTCGATCAACACCGGTAACAGAAACGGTAGCGAAAGAAGCCGGGGTCATGGAAATGGTCATCATAATCGAGGGAATCATGGCAATGGCGGCCAAGGATCACATTTTCACAAATTTCCACCTCTGCAGACACAGAGCTATTGGCACGGTGGGGCAAGGGGTAATCACAGGTGAGAATCCTTACAATCATTTTTTCAAGCGATGCTGCACTGCCATTGGCCCGAAAATTTTTTAGAAGAATCATGATTTTTTTTTTGTTTTTTTGAAGGATTACAAGTTATCCGCTGAGCTTGAAACAAATAACTTAGGAAGAGACATATCGAGAAAATATTTTCACGAAGAAATTTCAATGTACAACTATTCAAATAATGAAAATGCAGTTCTCGCATTGACGAGAACTCTGACCTGAATTATTTTTCAAGAAAAAAAAAAAAAAAAAACATATTTTCGTATCAATAAAGAACGGGTAACTTCATCCATTGAATAAGAATTCATTTATTCCCGATATCTCAATGTTTTATTTTTAATTGCTTCGTAAATATTTTATTTCCCTTTCGAAACGATTCCACCCTCTCCGAGAAAAAATCGTTCGGATCTACGCAGTTTTTTTTTCAGATCAATTTTTATGTATTAAAATTTTAAGTAATTTTATGTACTAAAATTTTACCTCAGGTAAATCTAAATTTTGTAAATTCGTAGATATAACTAGATCTCCGTGTACAACGGTAAATTGACTCGATCCAACGTTATTTTCGTACACTTTTGCTTATTGGATCTCCTGTTCTCTACTTAAAGGGTAACACCACTCTAACGGCCGAAAAAGGCCTAACTTTGACGATTTATTTTGGGAGTATGGAAAAAGGAATAGGATTTCTTTTCAGAGGGTTTATTTAACACATATTGAAGTACGAAAAAAAAAAAAAATTTCTCATCATTTTGGTGCAAAATGGCGGTGACAGAGCCAATCTTTAAAATCGCCTTTTTTTAACTCCTTCACGGGAGAACGGATTTCTCATAAAGTATAAGACTCGGAACAAAATACCAAAAAATTTTATAATCTATATACTATTGCCTATGGGATTACACAGGGACTCTTTTTAAAATCAAATTTTCTAGAAATGGTGCACCTATGAAAAAATTAATCAATTTTTTGCCAAAAAATAAGCAATAATTGTTTATAAAAAAAAGTTTACATCAAGTTTTAAAAAAACGGCTGCGTTCTTCCATAGAGAATGTAATTGCGAAGCTACAGTCAAAATTTCAAATCGATCCATGCAACGGTGTTCAAGTAATCTGTCCTCCTAATTTGAAAAAAGTAGTTTCGAGAAAAATGCGTTTAAGGAGGTTCACCAGGTAGAGCAAAATGCACAGAAAAATTTGAATTTTTTATCAGATATTCACTACTACTGTAGAAATGTGCCTGAATTATTTGGGAATTTTTACCTACACCATTCACATGAAAATTTAGTTCCTGACGAGGCTCTTTTAACACGCGTTCTTTTATGGCGTAAGCAGAAATTGCGATCTTTTCCCTTTTATAACTCCGGAGACAATGTAGAGAAAATTTTAAAAAAATATTATTTCAATACAGTATAGGTAGATAAGGCAGCATGACAAAAATCAGATTGATTGTGTACTTAGTTTATGAATACCATTCAACGAACCCACAAAATTCATAATTATTCGCAGCAAAGGGATGTAAAGAGGGGATAAGCATGGCAACATCGCTGTAGAGCCGGAGCAGTTAGGTTAAGTCGAGCGCGCAATTTTCTTGACAGCTCGACTGTTCTCTGGTGCCTGTGACTATGACACTTGACGGTACTGCAACCGTAAGAAATACGCGCCTCGTTGCCAGACTTCTTTGCGAATTATGTGCGCTATAAAATCGAATTTCTTTCATTGATATCAATGTAAAATAACTTTTATCGATCCTTAACTGTCAAAAAAGGTTGAGTATTAATTTATCGTTACTTTATTCATCTCAATTCCATGATTTTCCGATCCATGATAAATTATTTTCACAGCTGGCTGTAGTACCATCGGCCCATCTATAAGCATAAGGTTTCCCCCAACCCTCTTCACCTTTCGCAAGCCCTAGTGAACCTCCTTAAAGTTTTCATCGTGCTCAGCGCGCGCTCCGAGGCACTGCGGCAAAATCGAGAATTGAACCTTTTAAAAAACTTTTTCATTATAGGACCCAACTGGGTATTGTTTTTACAACCCTAAAATATTGTTTACGCAAAAAAAAAATCGAATTTTCCGAAATCCTAGAGTGGTATTACCCCTTAAATCTCCGTAGATTTACTTATATCCGAGTAGATCCAAAGGCGATCCGGATAGATCTAATTGAGATCTACGATTCACCAAAATACAAGTCTACGCAAATCTAGGAAATAACTACGGACATCTAAACTTGGATCTACGCTGATCTGAATGTTGTAAAATCGTAGATCTATACCTGAATCTCCGTGCATAACGATAGGAGAAAAATTTCTGAAGATTTGCTTATATCTGGGTAACTCCAAAGTTAAGATCTTTCCAAAATTGATATCTATACATAGATCTAAAAAAAAAAATAACTACGTATACATCTAAATTTGACCTGCATAGATCCAAACTATTTTTCTCCCGGATCACGAATGGTCATCACGCGGAGCTTCATCGAAAAGAAATCGAAAAAAAAAAAAAAAAAAAAACCCCCCGTCCCGCATTAAATTTTCCACAGTTTCGACCACAACACCGAGTATAATCGTAACGGCAGAAGACGACAGGAGAAACAGCAGGATCGCGATACGACCGCGGACGGTGCGCTACTGCCTCAATTACGAAACGGCAATGCCAAATCCGATTCATCGAGTTATCAGCCGTTTTATCGAACGCGCGGCTATCACGACGAGGGCGGTGATTATTATCGCGAGCGTGGCAATCGCAAGTACCGGGGTCAGAGATCGCAGAGAGAAACGAGCGACGCGCAGCAGGAGCATCGTCGCGATTACAAAGACACCAAGGACCAACAGCCGAAAAACCCGACGACGAATTCATCGCAAGCATCGAGAAAACCGTAAGAACCAAAGATCATATTGCGAAAGAAAGAAACCAAAAAAAAAAAAAAAAAAAAACCAAAAATTTCCACGTATACTCTCAACCAAAAGTATCTATACGTTGTTGCATATATATATATCGCTTGCGCGACAAACTCTGTGTTTTTTAGTTCGTCAAACTAGAACGAAAGAAAAAAAAATAAATAAAAATAAAAATAAAATTAATAACTACTTATCCGGACATTAAAGAGGAAGCAAAAAGAGCGTTCAAAGAATGGAGAAAAATCTCGAGTAGACGTAACTTTGCGGGACGAACACACGCGCGCAGTTCACTGAATATACTGAGTGATATCAGATATTTCTCGTATCGTAGCTCGATGGCTATAATTATGTAAGCCTGGCATCCGGTAGGGTATATCATAGCGATCATAAAGACGTATATTGAATATTTACAATCGTGTTAGAGGCGGATTTTACGTCACATATTGGGGGAAAGAAAAAAAAAAAAAAACATTTGATTAATGCATATAGATCGTGTAACGGAGATGCAACACGGGGTGCACACTTTTAGGGAATGCACGCGGGCGTACTCTGTCGATCGAACAAGGCTGAGGAAAATTTTTTCAAAGAACGAACAGAGAATGGGACGAAAAAAAAAAGCTCGTCCAGCTGACCGAAGACATGATCACGGACCGAGTCGTATTGAGAACAAAAAATAAACGAGAGACGAACTTTGAAAAAACCTTAGTGTCGATGACCCTCCCGGAACGATATATGCTCTTTATTAACACATTTAACTCGTGCATAGGATCGTATAAAAAGATATTTCACAGAGAGAGAGAGAGAGAGAGAGAGAGAGAGAGAGATGGTGAGGCTTGAGGGAAAACGAGTACTTGGGGGATTGAAAAAAAAAAAAAAAATTAATGAAAAATAAAAGTACAGCGTGCAAGCCCACGAGACATTGAACGCAAACTCGATCGTATATTTGATCCGCACTGTCTGGAATATCTTAAGCCCTGAATTGATAATGATTTAAAAAAAAAAAAAAAATTGTAGATGGACGAAGAAATTTAATGATGCCGATTTTTTTTTTCCAAAATGTTTCAATTCTTTCGAAACTTTTCAATGCAGTGGCTTCGCACGCGAGAGTTGAGACTCGGTTAAAGCCGTAAAAAAGCCATTCTAAGATTCTCCATGGAACTGAGGTTCTCATGGATGATCTCATGAACAGGCAACTATATAACGTGAACAAGAGTTCGAATCACTTTTGAAAAAAAAAAAAAAAAAAAAAAAAAAAAAAGTTAAACGTGAGTCTGGTTGATGCAATTAGAAATTCTAACCAGAGCTCTTGGTGTCCCTGGTATCGAAAGAAAAAACAAAAACCAACGACAAAGAAATCTCAGTGAATTATATACGAGAGACGAAAGGAAATCCGAAAGATTCTCGTATCGCGATCCCTCGAGCAACAAAATGTACCTCGCGATATACTCTTAATCTTCGTCACGTACGCAAAGTTATATATCTTCGTGTTTTTTTGGTAAATATCTTCTTCGCGCAGGGCAATCTTCAACAAAGTCGAAGGAATATAAAAATTTTTTTTTAAAAACCTTTGATCAAAGTACATACGATTTATGAAGCAGAAGAAGAAGAAGAAGAAGAAGAAGAAGCGCGATCCCCATAAACTTTTTTTCTTCACGATTCGTAATTTCTTCGATATATTAACTCTATAATACGATACGATTGAATATTAAAAAGGAAACAAAAATACGCTCCTCGTTCATATAAACCACGCGGACTGCTAAGGTTTTTTTTTTTTTTTCGTTTACTTACTTTTAAATCATATCTCATGCGCTATTTTTTTTTTTCATTGATGAAAAAAAAATAATGATGACGAGAAATGAGCGAAAACGATTGTCCGAGGCACGAGAGAGATTACTCAGTATTGTTCCTTATTCCTGATGGATTAATTGTTCGAAATTCGTTCAAAGTGATTTTCGTGAGTATCGATTTTATTGAAAAAAAAAAAAAAATTAAGATTCAATTACACGCAGCTTTTATTGAAAATCTCTGTCCATTGATCCTGCTTTCGAGTTGTGCGCGAACCCAACGAGCTTTTATATACGCGAGAAATCCTCGTTTAAGATGATTGAAGAAAAGACGCGGTTGATTAACATCGTACATGGACAAGAAAATTTACGCTCGTGACGCGCTACAATCGATCATGATCTCTGGAAACTTGTGTTATAATTGTTAAACAATTAAAAAAACAACCGTTTGTCGAAGAAAAACAAGACAGAAACCGCGCGACGATCACTATACTTGTAACTTTGGGAGTGAGTTAAAGATTTGTCGAGCAAGGTAATGGAGCAAGCAAAATAAATATATGCCTCGTATCATTAGCCAGATTGAAGTATAACTTGGCAAAAATTTTTAAAAATTATGAGGTACAAGACTATATTATATATATATATATATTATATATATATATATAATACACATATATGTATGCTTGAGTGGGTGATGTGTATTAAATCGATTAAATGAATATTGCACTAACCGAACATTCAATTTTTCTTTCACTTGTCACACGTTCCTCTCCTCCGTACGTACAACGAAAGACAATGGAAAATACTGTACAAAGCGCATACGAACCGGCGTAATTTTTCCCGCGCGACAGGTGGCGCCCCCTTCGTGTCAGAGCTCAAAGCCGCGCAGCGCTTTACCATCGATCGAGAACTCATCGAGAACGAGACGTCTACAAGAGTTCCCATGTAAGAGAGGGCGCCATCAGCGGACATTAAAATTCGAGAATGTACATTATTAAAGCTGAGAGCGCGGGCGAAAAGACGAGATAACCTCAAAAAATTCCGGACGAATTATTCTCGTGGATGGTGAACGTTTTGGGTGAACCCGAAATATCAGACCCTCCGTCAGTCACATCCGCAAACGGCTGATATATTGTTCTCTGGCTTCGAGCGCGAATTGTCTCCGAGAACGATTTGTCCGAAATAAATTAACTCTCGCGATTATGAGTCACGTGGTCGTGACTCATAATCGTCTTGCGACGAGCTCTCACATGCTCGTCGCAAGACCATGCGAGGCGCGGTCGGTAAAAAAAATCTTCTCCAATATTTTCTCCGAGACTTTTGACATTTCGAACAAAAGAACAATTATAAAAATGCCGAACGTTCTTTTTAAACAAAATAAAAATAGAATTGTAGCAGGAACAATAACAATGGAGTACGACTCAAAAAAATATGTTTAATGTAGTTAACTTTTTTTTTCGAATTAATGTAAATAAACTATTTTAAAATATCATTACCAAATAGGGGACAGCGAGAAAAGTCTTAGAGAAATTTTATGTCTTTGAGAAATGTACGAAAGAAGATCATTTGAGAAAAATGATGGGTCAAATCCGATGGAGATAGTACCGGGTGAAACGCAGGTCGAGTATACGTTGTGAGACGAATCTTCTTTATCACCCAACAGCGATGCTGCATCTGGCAGTGACGGTGGGAAAGCGATGGGACGAGAAAAAAAAAAGGCTAATACGATGCAGCATGTGTACACACCTATATGTTTATAGTGTGTACTTTTGTGACGTGGCGAGGGCGACTGAGGTCGATCGTCGCTTCTCTGACCTGCTGACCGATTTTGCTCGGTAGCAAGCGGCGAGTGTCCTCGTCTCGCTACTATATACATATATATATATATACGAATTTCAAATACAGGATGATTCAGAATAGGTGGTGTGCCTGATGGCGAGTGATTTCAGCCAGTCTATGCTAGTAAACTGAGCTAAGTGGTCTGCTTACCTTCAAAAATCATAGGGACTGCCTTGACCGGACCTCATAGTCAGCTGACCCCATTACTCGAGAAACAGCAAATGGCAAAGTGACGATAGCACGATCGTTTGTGTTTGTCAATCCCTGCTGATTTACAGGGTTAGAGCAAGAGGGGATTCCACAAGTATTAAGATAATTCTAGGATAGTTTCTGGAGCAGTTTATTCGCTGCTATCTTGGACGAAACCTTCGTCATAGTCTTTATGCTTCGTATTTTTTGGTGAAGGGAAGGTACCTTTTCCTTTGGTTGTAGTATGCCTGGTTGAACACTTTTGGGTTTATGCAACCCTTCCTTTCACTACAACGCACTTTTCCTATACCGATTTCCTCATACACGTGTCCGCAAAGTGTCCTGCAACCAGCCGCACCACATTTGCATGGGGACAGACGATACAGACGATTCCTCGAGATTTATAATACTTCAGCCAACAGCACACGGCCATGTGTGGTCATACATCAGCGTATTGGTATTTTTAATAATTTATTCGATTATAACCCTGGCAATGTCATTGACGGTTTCTTCGACCCTAATTTCCCGATTCGAGCTTACCACATCTCGATACCTCGATCACGAATCCATCTACGTGGGAATGTTCTGCATTCCCCGATTCGTGGAAATATTCTACAATGCTTCTCATCAAAAAGCCATTACGAATGAAAAAAAAAAAAAAAACAGCAATGTATCTGTGCTTATTGCACCGGAGTCGGTATCGTCAAACGCTTATTCTGAATCATCCTGTATAACTATATGCTCACGAGCCTATATACGACAAGTATATGCCTCGAAGATATGTATATATATATTTTGTCACGATGGTGCTGTGGCTATCCTCGAGAAGCTCGTGGCTCAACACTGTCTGAATGGACATGCGGCCTTCACGAGGCAAAAAGGCGCCGGTCCGACGGACGGGTGCAGCTCACCTTCGGTATTAGTACTATTACAATCGTGCTATTGTATTACGTATTATGTCCATCGTACTTGGGAAATTTCTCAAATACTCCAAAATTTTCATCGAAGTAATCAAAAAAATGTTCTTTTAATTTTCTAATGAATCTCCGTTGCGATGAAGTAAATATAAAATAAAAGCTTAATAATGAGATTAGCTCGTTCAAAATTCACATACATTCCTTTGAATTCGTGTGAATAAATTCATTTTGATGTCCCGATGGCCAGAGGCGTACTCGAACAATGTTTGTTTGAATAAAATGATTTGCCTAAGATCGTAAATGTCTAGATCGAGCGTTGATGGGGCCGAATCGTAATACCCTTGAATGTACAAGATTCTATAATGAAGACTAGATCGGATGGAGTTATTTAGGGGAGCGATCAATCGGCGATGCAGAATATATTGTAAAAGAGTTTAGCCTCGAAATAAAGTTTGACGTTAAGGCTTGGTATAGCGTTTCGTAAATTAAGAGTTCACGATGAAGAGAAGCTATGGCACTCTTCGGTGCTAATGACGCACGCTTCTAGCTTTGAAATTCGACGAGATTCCAGTGTTAAGCTTTGAGGTTAGATCGCAAGGTCATCATGACATCGACGTGTCAGCGGGGTTCATTGCCATATCGTGGGTCTACAAGTCAGCCGAAAGGCAGGAGTCCAAGCAAACTTTTTTTGCCCCAAGCTAGCTCGTTCGTGCAGTTATCCTAAACGTTGGTTATTGGGTTATTCTATAACCAATATAATACAATGAACTGGGCCTATCTTGCATTGATTGGTATGTCTGAAAATCCAGCACAAATCCAACCAAACTCCAACCGTCCGAGTGCAGCCATCAACAGAGTTGATAGAAAGCAATTTTGGTTGTTTAGAAAGCAAAAAACTAACCTAATTTCAACCACACGAGCTTAGCATCGGTAGATTCGCAGTTGATTCTACCCGAATCCGGACCAGATCCAACCATTCGAGAGTTGAGCATCTACCGTGATGTTCGGTGGTTGGTTTGACGGAATTAAACCGATTTCCAACCATTCTACGAAGAAACGGTTGACATTCTGATCGATTTTCACCAAAAGAACCGTCGACTGAGTACGCCCTACGCTCGAATGCTTGGGCCTTGGCTGGTTTTGAGTTGGATTTTTGCACAATCCAACCGATTGTTCGAGGACTTGAAGCTGGACGTTCAAGTTCAAGCAGGATTTGGGGCTCAGTAATGAAGACGTGTCCGGAAGAGGGAAGGAAAAATTTTAATTAGAGATCATCGCAGACCTGACGATTTGTCCTAGAATGTCCCGTATTCATGCATGTATCGGATATACGTACACACCCATGTGTATAGAAAACAAGACGGTGAAAAAGACTTGAATGACGATGACAGAGAAATCCACGACGAATAAGTATAGATACGAGATAGCTCTCTCTCTCTCTCTCTCGTCAGTGGGCAATAGTGTTCACTGCTGCTCACTCGTATAGAGAACAACTCGCGACCACCACACTATTAAACCTCTACCATCACCACCTGAGCCCTATCACCATCCAAAGCAAGGAGCAAACAAGCAGCCACAGAGAATGAGAGGCAGATAGATATAGAGCCTCGGTGAGCCACACAACGGACTTCGTCCGCGGAGAGGTTCGTAAACCGTTCGCTCGGATCCGCGCTCATGGTCCGCGATCTCTCTTTACCTGTATAATACACCACTATATACACACTTTGTGACTTGGCGAGAGACTCTCTCACCAGCCGCACGCTCTCGGAAACTCCTGTCAGAAATCCAACGACTCGGCGGGCGCTCTCCGCAGTCTCGTCGAAAACTCGCCGCGCTGAGCGCGCATTTTGCGTCAAAGAAAACGCGCCTCGCGGCTTTCCGGACTCGTCGACGATATATAATAATAACTAACGGATTACATAAAATACAGTGGGTTTTTCAATGATAATTTCGTGCTTTTTTTTTTTTTTTTTTAATTACATTCTGTGAGCAAAAGTTATTAACAAAATATTGAAGTGTTTTTTTTTTATTTTTTATTTTCATGAATGCAATTTGAATAAAATCGGATTAAAAAAAAAACTGGAGGGACCTTTTGCGACGAGGAAATTCACAAAATATATACCGTATCATTAAAAAGTTATTATTAATCATTGAATTATTGTTGTTGACATTAAAAGTGAGGGAAAAAGACGCAAGAAATTTAAAAGTTCTTCGATAACGTGAGACTCTCCTATATACGAGATAGTGCAAAATTCGTATTTATCAACTTTGTTGACTGAAAGGTGAGTAATTGAATACGCGCGCCTGCATTATAGTTTGATCAGTTATAAACATAATTTGCGAATAACCCTTGTCGATTATCAATTAAACTCGTAATTAAAGATTATTTAATGACACATTACAAATTACCATTGTAATCTGTAATTGAGTAATTACGATTACTCATTACACTTGTAATTAGCAATCGAATACCTATAATTAGACGTTACACCGGTAGGTCATGAGAAAATCATTAAACGTGCTCATTACTTTTGTAATTCATAATCAAATCATTGAAATGTCACAGTGCACTTATAATTAGTAATAGAATAATTTAAATTAAATTCGAAAGCTTTAATGTTTAATTAAATAACACAAATTACTCATCAGCCCTGTAATGTGTAACTGGGTCATGAAAATTACACGTTACAATTCGAATTTCCAATGAAAATCGAAACTTCAATGCAAGTAATCTGCTTTACTGCTGCCAACTTGCAAGTGCAATTTACATTCTCGGCGTGTAGCGAGCACTTTTTTTTTTTTTTTTAAATTTTTACAACGATTATGCCATCCGAGATTTTTTTACAACGCGACCACGACGAAGATAAGAACCCCATCGTGAATTCCATAGTGTTGGAATAACGTTTTCCAGGAAATTCGCGCAAATCCAACCACGGACTCTTCGCGCCTGTCACGGCCGACGAGAGTGAGAGAGAGAGATCTCTTTTGTGGTATTTATATGAGCGCGTGTACAAGAGAGCCCGTGAGGATGTTACGAGAGTGCTTACGAGCATTGTCGGCGCTCGGGTTCGGTACTCTTCTTTCGCCCCTTACGTAACTAGCATGTATAACATTACCAATAGAGGTATGTCTATTCCAAAGCTGCTAAACGAGCTGAATACGAGAGGCCAAACTGTGAGAATCTTCTCAGCAGTTTTTATTTTATTCCTTTTTTTTATTATTATTATTATTTATTAATCGACGATTCTGTAAAATCCCGAGATACCAGAAACTTTGATAAAAAGTAAATTTTTTTTTTCAATTTTCGAATCGAAAGAGCGATTGGGAATGGGATTTTTATTATCAAGATTGTACGGAAATAAATTTAAGGGAATAAAGCAGTGGCTTGGTCTGTGATTTCCGGCGGGCGCTAATGCAAAAATGTTTTCCGCTATAATCGAATTTCACCTCCTTAAATCCATGCCAAACACCTAAAAGTGATGGGTGTCTGGTCGTTGATAGGACTCGGGAATATGTGAAACCAGGGTCCTCATCGCTAGGACGGTGGTCAAATGTTCGTACTAAACTGTCTGACTAATTGAGTCACTCTGCTCTGGGCACGAAGGGACTGTGAAAGTGCTCATTGTAGAAGCCAAGTACGAGTAGTTGTCCGCAAAATTTATAGAATCGAGGGCGCACTAAGCAACGAAAGGTAGCCTCAGCTATGCACCATAGAGCCCCTACTTAGCACTTGACTTGAAGTAAACATACGGGACTAGCACCCCCTGATGGTCGTGATTGAGTCTACTCGCCTGAGAAACCTGAGGGAAATTCACAGCTTTCAGGTGATTGTTAAGTAGAAAGATTAGAAATCGTTTCCTCCGAGTTTCGCCGGAAGGTCCATTTAACCTGGATTTCCTACCGCATTTTTTTTTTTTTTTTGACGCAGACCGAATGAATGTAGCACATATATGTGCGAACGGGTATCGCGGGACGAACGACCAGCTACAGACGACTCGTTATAGGGAACAGACAAGAGGGGCAAAGGGGAATACCGATCTCGCTATTTTCATTCAAAATGGCGACGTCCTTGGCGAGGTCACGTGGTTCCCAGCTGCACCTACTTGCTCGGCCACCCACCAGCATCCTACCGCGGTTCTCTCGGTTCCCTCGCCGCGACAGTGCCATTTCATGACGACTCGCCACGATTTCTCATTCTTTTCTTTCTGCATATGTATACATTGACTACTGGCGAACAAAAAGGCGTAGCCCACATCAATTTCCGTATTGAGTCGTGTGGGGCACGTTATTCAATTGAGTAGCAATCGATACACGTCTATCCGTCCAATCGATCTTCTATGAATATCTAATAGCTTAACTCCAAATGGAACGTCCCGATATTTAAGGCCAATATGATACAATAAAAATTGGCAGAGAATTCTTTTAAAAAAATTGTTGCATTCGCAATTTGTCGAGAAATTTAGGACGAGCATGGGAGTACCTGAAAAACCTCTCAGAAATGGGAATTTCGATATGAATGACTCACAATGAGATACGTATACCTCTGCGTCTCTATTTAATTTAGGGCAACGGTAAAATGGTCATTGTCAGATTTCGTCTGCTTCAATAATCCTCCAACTGTTTCGCGTCTGTGTTTATTTTTGTTCCACTTTTTTTTTTGCTTCCTTATATTTATGCTCGCGAGACAATCAAGGATACATTTTTTTTTCACCGCCCCCGTGTGGCACATATTTAAATCACAAATGACCGCGATACAAATCTTGATTCGACTGAGTGAATTCTCGCTGAGTTCGTGTTTTGATAAAAAAAAAAAAGAAAATACGCATACACACGTACGTTCTCGTCAGTGTTTTGTCGCTGGACCCGCAGATCTTTGCCATCTCGATTCCTACTTGACTAACTTGGCCATGCCTCCTTGCTGGATTGGTAACTGCAAATCCGGGCCTTATTCGGAATCCGCGAAACTGGTTGATACCGCTTTTGCCGGCTAAGGAAATTTGAAAGTCTCGTAGACTGTGTACCAGAGAGACGGACCCTTGAACGCATTCTTGGCTCATTTCACACCCCAGAGAGGATACCGATAATGTGGATTTACAACGCCGCGGGACCTTGCGATTCTGTCAATTCGACGTTTCATATGGCATTCCGATCGGGTCGGGAATATCGATCGGGAAAAGTTATCAAAAAATCGTCTTCCGTGGAATCAATTGGTTCTCCGTATATGACGAAAGTTTTGGTGCCAATTTGGACCAGCGATGGTTAAGTGAAACCATACTTGAGTTTATTGGGAACTTACACCGAATTCGGAAGTAAACGAAATGGCCGTTCTATTTGACACACAAGAAGATCCAATGGTCAGATCGGTAAAATTAATTACGAACTGCTGTGTATACGATGAACAAAAATTGAAGAAACATAGCTACGGGATTTTCAGAGAATAATTTTTTTCTGCATTTCGATTTTTATTTTATTTTTTCCTGTTCTAAATCGGTTATACCATCATCGATAGAGAACTAGTTTGTCACAGATCGCTAATGAAATTCCACGTATTTGCGCGTGGGAGAGCAATTTGTCCAAGGAAATTCTAAAGGCCCTCAGGCCCTCGAATGGAAAAGCAGTGAAACGCGTATTTTTTTCTTACTACCAACATCACCAAACGTGATGTGGTCGAGCGTGCGTAGGTTTTAATGTATCCCATTTATATGTACAGCACATAGCATGTAAGTATGGACGTATATATATATATATATATATATATATATATATATATATATATATATATACATAAAATACATTTGTCGCATTGGTAACATCCACGCAAAAATCCACTCTCAGTACGATAATGTGCGGTGTATGACGCATCCCTGACGTCATACGCATTTCCGATTGCACATCAGAGCAAAACCCAAATATACATTTATCATCAACTTCTTGCAAACAAAAGAGCCATGATTAAGAAAAATTAACACGTTAAGTAATGGGGAGGCTACGACCTTTCGTACAGCATTGTATTATCTACCAAGCACTATATTGCAATTTGCATAACTATTGGAAATTTGAATATTTTGTTGGAAAAATCGGTAGCTAGTGTTTATTGGAAAACTATACCTATTCTGAGTTTACGTAAAGCGATATCCTCTGGGACAACAGGGACACTGTCAAAGGGCTTTCGACAAAAGCACCGATGTAAACTCTACCGATGGATTATTATAATTTTATCTCGGGTACGCTGCAAAGACCCAAACAGATCGTTGTAAAAAAAAAAAATGTCACACTGTTTATACCATAACAAAGTATCCTCGGGTTGCTTCTACCGTAAACTCTCTCTCTTGATAAATACCTACGGATGTGTCGATGAGATATATCTACGATCGCAAGTGCTCGTGCGTAATTTCAACCGCAAGGACGCTCGCGATCGGTAACGATCGATCGTACATACAGAGCGATTCAGAATCAAGGTCTTGCCTCTGTCTCAAACATATATATATATATATATATATATATATATATATATATTTGTATATATTTGTGTGTGTGTGTGTGTGTTCGATTAAATATACACGATAAAATAATATACGATTCGGTTAGCGAAACGGAATGTGAATTCCCAATGCAACCTGTTTAACCAGATCATATTTTGATATTTCACCGTGAGTATCGTTACGCTCTAAATCTCATTGATCGTAACTAGGAAGAAATTTGCCTCGTGTACTCGAAAAAAAAAAAAAAAAAAACATTGAAATTGAAACAAAACAAAAAAATACGTTTCCATAAAAATGTCAATGATAAATTTTCGTTGCAATGAATCCAGTCGAGGGAATTTTTATGAAATTTCGAGTCTTTTGAAAATACTTGCTAGTCGATCGAACTTGGAAAATTTGCTTCATATCATTCTGAAATTTGGCAACATCATTCGAATAGGTGATGAGGAAGTTTGATATCGAGTTTGGAGAGAATCGATCGGAGTATTCAGATTTGATGAATTAAAAAAAAAAGCCTCTGAGCGCTATGATTTCCATTAAATTGTCAACCATCGGGGCAAAACTTTCACGCAAATTAGTTAAGGGATAAGAATATTTGATATAATTTTTTTCTAGAATCGAACAGGTCTTCCAGACTTTGCATAATTTCCCGAGAGTTCACAATGCTTGATCCTCGACAGAGCCAAAATTAAGAAAGTCATTGGCTTCATGGAGCTTTGTAAAATATCGAAAAATTGCGAGGAAGCGATACGCAAATTTTGAGATTGCTTGTCGTCTCATTTTGGCTTTTGAATGAGCCTGTACGTGTATTATCTTTTTACATATCTCCCAGGCCATATTGAGAGTGGCTGACCAAACCACAGCGAACTCTCGGTGCACGCGTCCTTCAAGCAAGTGAATCGTAAAAAAAAAAAAAAGACAACAGAGAGAGAGAGACGGAAACTCATTTTTTTTTATACGTCCTTTTTTGAGTGGATTAATTCGTTGCCAAGAATAGTCATAGACCATTGCGAACGCTCTTTCTCATTAAATGTATGTCCCAGCGAGGCTTCCCATATACCAATAATCATGTTATATACTTTGCGAGGCCAATCGACTTTACGAAAATTGCGCGTACACTCTAACCTGGGGTATCAATTCCATACAGGGTTGACTCACTCACAAAAATTGTACACGTACACAGTATCGAATTCATGCACTATTCATGAACTATCGTGTTATAAGGAGCACTGCGGGTGCATTTTCAAGCGTTGGCACTGGCGTGCGCGAGATATGCTCTAAAATCTATCGTGGCATTCCTGCAGATTGGCAAATAAGGATCACTAAAGCGTGGGCTTCGTTCGAACGAGAAAACAAGAAGATCGAAAGGAGAGAAAGAAGAAATATTATAGCATGATCGAATGATGGAGGTGATTTCAACGCGTCGATACGAAGCTCGTCCGCCTGCCAGTTCTCACACCACCGGCATCCTCGTGAGTACACGTTTTCACCAATTATTCAACCGCAACTCTGTTATACATTACAGATATGCTTGTATGATCTGGCTCATAGATCTCTTCACCTTATTAGATTGTCTGTGGCAAAGTTCGTTTAATAAACATTCCGATATCATCGTCGTATTTAAGGAAGCGTACAAAAGACATTTGACACGTTATTGTTTATGAGTAAATTATTATATTTGAGCAATAACTTCATGAAATAACCCGGGGAAATTATTCCACTGTAATCCCTCCCAGTCGTTAAATTTAAAAAAAAAAATGTGCTTTCGCGTAAAAATGAAGGAGAAAGTCCAATTTTAATAATTTGTTGGTCACATGTGTTCTAAGACTCGATTAAAAATTAGAAAAAAAATAAATAATAATAATTTAATTGAATATCATAGTCTGGGGAAATAATTGGGGGTAGATCATATGCGTGACTTCAGCCCACAGCTGAGAAAGATAATGAACGTATCTAACGCATTGAAAACGAAATTTGTACTTGTTTGCTCCTAAATAGAATGATGATCGTCAAATTTTCTCGTATAGCACGATCCTTTCAAGCCTTTTTTTCTGCTATTTCGTTCTACCAGAATTTCTGACTCATGGATCTCTGTAACGCGTCATATTACCTGGACCGAAGAGTCTCTGCTCGCGTCACGCATGATGTCAAACTGCATTTAATTTCCGGTTGCAAATATAGTTAGCTCCCTTCATACATACATATATATACACATTTACATATATATACACATTTACATATATATACACATTTACAATACTTTCAATTTCAAAATTGCTCATCTCTAAGCTGCCCATCTATAACAGAGGCAAAAGAGCTATGAATGGGTATACAGACCGAAACGATATTATGATAATTTTTTTAAACTGACACGCGAATTTATTTGTTCCAGTACGATCCGGAAAATTCTGTCGCAACCGTCAAGGAAGGTAAAATTCATCATTATATACATTATCTGTAGTTTCGAATGTACGAATGAAATGAGAAAAGTACGACGCTGTGAAATGAATGATATTTGGAGAAATCGAGCGTTTTTTGCTAAATAAATATAATATGCTGTACGAATATAGAACTTGGAGAAAGCAAAGCGCCCGTACTATGAAGAAACAAAGACGTACAAGAAAATTCTCAATTTTTATTCAAAGAATTGGGATAATTGATGATAGCTAAGTATTTATTAAATTTTGAAATTTCCGAAAAAATGTCTGTGGTTGTTCTCACTTTCATAAATTTGAGGTTATTCAGCGAAAACTTTTTTTTCATAAATACGCTATGGGACAAAGTTGTTCCATATTAAATTTGGCAAGAATCGCTTGAGAGGTTCGGATTTCATAAAATTTTTAAATTTTCGAAAAAGGTCTGTGATCGCTCTAACCGTTCATAAATTTGAGATTATCAACCCAAAACTAAGTTATATATACGCTAGGAGACAGGATATTAAATTTTGCAAGAACAAATCGAATTTATAAAACAAGCGTTAAAATTGAAAACTTGAACATTGCTTACTCAGCATTACCATTACAAAGCTTTCTCTATGAGGAAACCAAAATTACGAAAGTCATCTATATACACATTTGCGAAACTACGAAAACCATTTCCTTATATATAGAGGTAAGTTTGTAACGGGGAAGCAATGTGCAAGTTTCCAATTTGCACGATTTTTAAACTATTATTTTATTATTAATTTCTTGTTTACGCACTTTAAAGCAGCTCAAGTATTTTTGATGCGACACTTCGTGATTATATATTGCACACGTGAATTCCGATATTGATGGGGTAACAATCAATGCAAATGAGAGGTGAAATTTTACCGTGGGAAATAATTGTATATATCATTTGTTTTTCGTAATTTCATACCGAAATTAAATTTTTCGATCTCAGAAAAAATTCCGAGATTTTTAAATACGACAAAGAAATGGATAGGTCAACGAACCTGAAATTTCACGAGTTTGATATATCGATAAATTCGAGACTTTCTATTTTTTTTTTTAGCTTTTATGCCATACGGTCTAAAGTGCGTTTAAGCAAACCCAGTTGAATGTGTCTTAAATAATCTACGTCCGGCAAAACTGCTTCCTCAGTATAATATTTTTCTTCTATTTTTCATAAACAAATAAGATGAATGTCCTAGTTTAGTGAACATTTAACGGAGGATCCACGTTCTTTTTACATTTTTCAATCATATCCGAGTACGATATCCAAAAACTTTGGTTTCATATCAACAATTTCGTTCATGCTGAATGTAATAATATTGAATTTTTCGTAAAAACTTTGAAAAAATGAAGATAAATAAGCAAATTAAAAATGCGTGTTTGATGTCCGAGTTACTGATAATCCGTGGATTTGCTGGCTCAGATAATGACTCGACAGAGTCCCAGTTAATGACCAATCGGGAATCAATCCGAAATAAGAGTTATACTTTTATTTCACATTTGCTTAATCCCATTTAAATTTATTTGATGAATAAGTGAAAAAAATTCGATACATTGCACTGGATTTCTTAGGGGTTTGAAGAAAACTGAAAACTGTTTTGGTTATGGAAGACCAATCAACGATTCGGACACGTCCTAAATTCGTTGTCCCAGTTAACCCCTTCACTGGCAGACGATTCTGATACCTAGGTGGACATTTCTGACAGTGAAAAAAAAAGTCGGAGACAAAGCTCACAAATGTACTCTGAGACGTTTTGTTATCATTTTAAACTTGCTCAAAACCACCCACGGATACCAAAACCACCCTCAAGTATCAAAATTAACCCTTGAGTTCGTAGGATATGATTGGAGAGTTCTGTAAAGATAAAACTTGAATGTCCCGATTTCGTATCTCTGTAAAAACCATGAGAATGTTCTGGTTCAACCGAAGGTGTCGTGAATCACAAGAGTTACGGTCGCCATATTGGATCAGCCATTTTGAATTTTCAAATTTTGACACAAAATTCGTGTTTAGCGAGTCAAAAAAAAAACCCCTGAACATCGAATTTCCTCTAAATTCGTCGAATTTTCTGATTTTCCCAAAATTTTCGGTCGACCATATTGGATCAGTCATTTGGAATTTTGAAAATTTCACACCAGACTCGGGTTCAGCGACCTAAAAAACCTCTTTCGACTGTCGTTCACGCACCAGAACCTTCCTGAATCCTCGTTTTTGGTATACTGGACGCATATATGCGTCGCATCCTTGCCAGTGAAAGAGTTAACGACGGAATATAAATGGAAGTGCCGATTTTTAAAGCTAAATTCATAATATATCGAAAATAGTAACTACTCTGAACTTTTTATAGCTGGAAAGTTAAAAATTGAACCTTTATTTGCGGGTATTGAATCAACGTACCGATCAAATATATGTAAACTATCATTAAATATATACCGGATCGTTCAACAACTGGGACGCGTTCGCTATCTGGGCCGTTTACCATGGTACACTGCTATTTTCGAAAAAAAATTGCATACGCACGTTATGACGCATAATATCATTAATTTTCATTCCCAATTCTCTTCAACTATACCTATTACCGTGAAATTAATTATATTCTCCAATTTACATTACTTTTCCTGCGTCGTACCAGTCGATATTATACGTAAAAATTCGATAATCGTGGCACCTTAAAAGGAACTTTGCAGACAGTTTTCCTCGTTCATAATATGCATGATCGGTAACTGTAAAATCCGTAGCGGCTCATAGTTATTTGTAGAGCCGAGGAAAACCAGAGAATCCATGACGAAGAGCCGCGGTGTACAAGCGCTCGTCGCCTATCATCGTTCTATAATAGTACTGGAGAATTTATCGAATTGAGAGAAAGAGACGGAGAGATTTATATCGCCAAAGACGCGCTTTAAGTATGCCTATGCGACAATGGATGCTTTGAACGTATCCATTGGCACTTTGAACCACTAAAATATTGAATTCCCTCTTCCACCTGGAATTACGTCACGGATTCCACGGTCCAGACAGCAACCTGTTATACGGTCGAGGTTACAGTCCTGTATATTTATTAGAGTCAATGAAAATTTGGACCAGATAGTGCAGATCTATTCACCAATCTGCATGCCTATGCAGACTATCTTTTTTTCGGGAAATTGTAATTACCATAATTAACGCATGACCCAAAAATTTCGAAGCGCGAATTTTCGGTCCAGAGCTCTAAAGTGGTTCAAATTTGCGCGGACTCCTCCAACCCAAGCGAGGTTCGCGTGAGCTCGAGCGAGAAAGAGGGCCCCTTTCGGCAATACGATAGACCATAACTATCGGCAATACGGTTATGTGGGTTAAAAGGATTATTGACTTTTGGCTTGCAGAGGAATGGGAAACGAGAAAAAAGAAAGAGATCACGACGACGAGGCAGATCGAGACACGAGTCAAGAGGCAGGTGGTTCTCGAGGACGGTGAAGTTGTCGTCGATTCAGGACCGTTAGTGACGACAAACACGACCGAGGATGTCGAGCAACAGGAACACACGACTCAGGAAGTACGTTTGTTTTTTTTTTTTTTTTTTTTTAATTTCTCTCTCCCTGTCTTTAACGATCATTCATAACTGTAACTCGGGCTCTATATTATGATAATGTGGAAATTTCCTTTAACGGGCACTCACAGTAAAATTTATACACATTCGACATTTTATAACGAATGTCCAAGCGATATTTGACCAATTATTTATAACCCCATAAATGACACCAATCAACCTTTATCTACCGCAACGTCATTTCGATTTATGGGATATTCGATCTTCGATAGGAAGAGCTCCAAAAAGCTTCTTTGGACTTAATTTTCATCCACAAGTGTAATAAATAGATATAAATATTTTAAAAAACCCTTAACCTCAAAGTTCATCAAATTTTGTTCCTATCGCATGTCACAGAGATTATCGTATAGATTCATCTTGATCCATCCATCAAACAAAATATTACGCAACTTTGACAAAAAAAAAAAAAAAAAATTACAAATACTCAACCATCGCACACATTTTGACGTAATTTCGTCACTGCCTGGCAATCGGTTTGGTACTTTTCTCTTGCACCTGGCTGAGATCAAGAATTTTGATAAGACCGACAATATTCTCGTATGGTAGACGTGCAGATATGGGCGAGAAAACAATGGACAGTATTTCGAGATTTCTCGATCCGGCTATTCCATGATAATGATGACGATAATGAGAGTGAGGGAGATTAGAACGTGAATGGGACATAGCCGAAAGAGAGAGAGAAAGAGAGAGAGAGAGAGAGATAAAGAAAAGAGCGGGGGAGACAATAATAGAAGCAAAGAAAGTCACGCACACACACAGACAAAAACGATTCTTCTCGATGATTACAGAGACGAACGACCGGGGACGAGCCACAGGAGGTGGAATGGCCCCTCGAAGGAAAAGGAAACGGTGGCATTGTACAGAAGGAGCTCAACAAGACCGTGGTTAGAAGCCGGGAGGAGATCGAGGAACGTCTCGAGACGGAAAATCGGCAACAGCTCGGTGACATATCCGACGAGGTATCGTATATATACCTATTCAAAATTCATGTATTCCAATAATGAGAAAAAACAAAAAAAAATCCAAAAACTTTTATTTTCAATCGATTGTCACGAATTTAATTCATAAGCGCATCAGAATTTTCGTAAAAAAAAAGAGCAATTTTCAATCAAATAGCCGGCATTGAACGGGCGATTGGTTACGTTTGAATGAAATCATTTAGATCCAACAGCTGTAAATCATTTCCGATACGGAGTTCGAAGCGATTTCTATCGACTTGGATATAATAAACTGGCAGTAGCATAAAATCCGCACCATCAATCGTAATTAATGACAAGACTCGTCCTAGAATCTGATGCATCGCAATTACCTTCGAGCCATTAATAATAATGTCCTTTTCATCATTCCACATTCGCTAATTTCATTGGCAAAAATTTTGCCGTTTGGAATTCTGCATGAGACGTATGAGCGTTTTGATGTATAGACGCAACTTGAGATGCCTCAGAGGTAATTGTTAAGAGTAGGTCATTCGTACGATTCATCAACGGCCATTCGAATAAAAATCTTGACACGCGCACACGAACAAACATACCTGAGGTCAATGAAACTTGGAAAAGGTGACTCTGGTCTCACCATCGCGAGGCAAGAATTTCTCAATTGTGAGATGAGTGATAAACCCTTCACCGAATCTTCATATCGATTATTCACTCGCGGACATACAACGGATTCACGAAAGACGTCTCAATAGCGTCGAATCTTTCGCTGATTCTAACCACGAACATTGATGATGTTTAGTTCAACCGCGTATGACGTCTTTTCGTATTCAAATATCTTGGGCTCTGTGTTGAAAGCCTAAACCACAACTCAAAAGACTAAAAAGTCAAAGTTAAGGATAACTTGAAAACGTCTTACGTCATACTTTTATGTGCCTTTTGAGAACGAGATATCTCTAAGATGCCTCAAAGACCAAGAGACACACGAAGAAGTATGAGGCATCCACCATGTTGACCCAGAGATAACTTTTTTGGTCATTTGTTTCTAGAGCTGTCCGCGGATAATTACCTCTTGATATCTGAACTGAATTACGGAATATATTCACCGCTATCTCATATATTATGTACCATGTGCGCGTAATAACATTAAAACATTGATATCCGAGAGTGCGGATAGCTAAACACGCTCTGGTACCCTCTGCGGCTTCTGTTGGAGGCCGGTGAGCTCTCCATGGCATAAGATCGTGGACTATAGATCAAAGAAAGTCGACCGGTACGACATTAGCGTGTTCCGGTATATATGTGTGCATATATATATATATATGTGGTTTTAATGATAGATATACTAGAACACCAACTGAGACAGGAAAAGTGAGACCGAGATGAAGAGTGAAATGGAACGAAGCGGAACGTAGTTACCGCGTTCTTTATCTACGATGAAAATACTATATCCAATATCGCTGTACATTTAACCGAAGAGATAGTACAACGTCGACAGGGAATAATAGTAATAATGTACCCGATATTGGTGTATATGTATTGGAAAGAGAATGGTTGTAAAGGATAAGGCGAGAAGTGTGGATCCATTGCGAAAGAGAGTCGCGATGAGGACAGGTACCTCTTATAACGTCTCGTGACTATCTCCCAATACATAGAATGTAACTCCTTACAGTCCTAGTTCCCGCAATTCCACTCGAAACTTCATAACCGTTTTCAAAACTTGACCCACTGCCATAACAAATCTGTGCGCATTTAAAGATCATGCGTTGGAGTTTGGACGTTTCATAGCCCAGAAAGGGTCACAAGGTTGCTCACGATAGAAACAAAAAGTATATTATACTTTTCGTGATACCGAATGCTGCTCTGGGTACTTCTCATGATGTGCATCGAGGTTGAAAGCCGGTAACATAGATCTTTATGTCAACTGGAGTTAATTTAGTTTCCATAAGATGTTCGATTCCTCAAAAATAACATTGAAGAAAGCAATGTCAGGTCCGTTGTTCATCACTTCGTTAAAATCTAATGGAATCCGGGTAACAAATTTTGGGTTAATCATCTTCAGGCCATAAGCCACTCGTTTGTGCTTTCCCGAATGCTACCTCGGTATCGTTTAAGATAGCATTTAAGATGGAGAAGTGTAGCGCATGACTCTGTTTTGACTACCCAAGATTCTTTGCATGGATTTCCATTAAATTTTGAGGACAGAGAAATATTAATATCCAAACATGTGACAGAACGAAACAAAGAGGGAGCTCGATTTTCTACACTTGACAAAAATGAGGCTATCGAATATATCGGCAATGATTGTATTTACGGTATAGTCAACTTTTAGTCGATCAAAATTTTGTTTTTATTTTTGGTTGTATCAGATACTACTGCGATCCAATAAAAACTCTCCGTCGGCGTGGCTGACGGCAGAGTTTTGTAATTCGATAGAGATATTCGTGAAATCCGCATTTTGGGAGAGATGTTAACCGTTGCTTATGCCTGTGAGTAGAGTTGTTTCGTGGTAGGGTTGTAATTTGGTGGACTTGCCATGAGGAGCCTATAAATTCTGGTAGAGCCGTTATCGGACAATAAAGTTTTGGGTACAGTTCCAAGTGTATACACCGCTATTTCTTTCACGATTTTGCATCAGTGAATATCTAATCATAGTGGTCCATCCAGCGGTAAACCAGGAAAAGTTTCTGAAGTGAATGATCAATGATTCCAGTTCTACGACCGGTTCAACTGTGGGCACTCTGACTGTACTCTACCGTACTCGATATTACTGTAGGTGAATGGGCGACCGAGCGTTCCTCTTCTCAGAGAAACACGCGGGATCCAGCGAGAGAGAGAGAGAGAGAGAGAGAGAGATAAATATATATACATAGGAAGGGAGGTAAAAATACATCTAGACAAAGAGAGATGTACCGAGGATACAGAAATATGCACAGATGGCGAGATCTTTAAAGAGCAACGGAGAAATAACTGGAGAGAGGAAGAGGGACAAATGGGAAGAGCGATCTACGGAGAGACATAACCATCTATAAAGTGGGAGATCGAGAAAGAGAGAGAGAGAGAGAGAGAGAGAGAGAGAGAGAGAGAGAGAGAGAGAGAGAGAGAGAGAGAGAGAGAGAGAGAGAGAGAGAGAGAGAGAGAGAGAGAATGATCTACAGAGATCGAGATACTCGGTTGCTAGGAGAGACGAGGCGAAAAGTCGCGCGTTCAACTCTCTCGTGAAACAGAGAAGAAAACACGTGATCCTTGCAGGATAAATGACTCGGTACTCGGTGGAGGACGCGAGAGAGATATACTTCTGTATTTATATGTATACATATACTGAAAAGCTCGAAGAGAAAGAGAGAAAAGAGGAACCCGAAGAACAAACTGTATGTACACCTTACATATTACGCTGTATATACATACTGCGTGTATACATAGATTATAGTAAAATGTGCTGTTGAAAAGTTGGAGGGGAAACTACTCCGGGGCCCCGATGATCTCTCGATTCTCTCTCTCTTTCTCTTCCTCGCTCCTTTTACCCAATGGCGATGAGGGAAGTACCGAGATGCCACGGCCGCAGTCGACCGGCCGCAGCTGACTCGAATACGATTCATCCGTGTGTCCTCGATGGCGAGACGACGTGAAAATTCTTATTTTGCCTAACCATGGAAATTAAACTGTCGCCGATCACGGCCAACAAAAATCACCGAAAAATTCGAAGGATCTTCGTGAACGTGACGAAAAATCGCGTTTACATGGATCGTCTGTGACTTCGGCAAAAGAATCAACTGACGATATGTGAACGTGAAAAAAAAAAAAAAAAAAGAACTGTGATCCATAACGTCCTCGAAGCTCTCGTCCATATTGTCTTTTGGTTTACACACCCACGACAATTGTCTCGGTAAATAATGTACTCGACGATATATGGGAATAGAAAGTAAAGGATGTATATTTAACGATTTTGGACACGTTTTGAATCGATCTAATCGGTATCGGGGGATGTCCAGATATCGTAGGGATTTTCGTTTGCTTTTTTTTTTTTTTTTTTTTTTGACGTTATTCTCAACAGGAGAAAGCTTTTCTAAAATTCCTCAAAGCAGACTCAATATGGTTTAAAAAATAATGGCGCCCTCTCTAGGTTTTGCAAATCACTAATTATTATTCTCCTTCTGTTTTTACGGCTTATTGGGAATCCAATTTTCGCCAGTCTCTCTTGCTCGTATGCCCTTTCGTTTGGTATGCCCTTTTTTTCTTACCTCCTCTTTCTCCTATCAACGCGGATTGCCTCTCGGCGAGACTCTTCGTTTCGTGTCTGTGCGCCTGTGTGTATGTGTGTATGCGAACGATTTTTCTACATTTCTTCGACCTTGGAGTTCTCAGGATCGCGAAGCGCCACGAAGAGATCGTGGATTGGCGCGAGAGTGAGAGCGAGGGATAAATTAAAAAAAAAAAAAAAAAAAAAAAAGTATAACCGCGTAGATCTTTATACGTGGTTCGAAAACCTGTTCTCGCGGTTTCCAAGCAAATGCTAATCGGTATCTATCGTTGGATGGACGACATACGGCTAGAAAGAAGATCTGAGATTCATGCTGCGTCGTTATTTCTTAAATTTCACTTTTACATTTTTGACAATGCATATATGCTTCACTCAGTTGCTATGTCATGTATTCGTATATACATACTGATGAAATTATACTGATTCGACGAACAGCTTCGATCGATCTCATATCCAAAGAAGCCTTATTTTCTACAAAATGATGAATAATTTCCAAAATCATGTTTAAACAGCAGTAAAAGTTTAAAAATCCTTTATACTTTGTAATTCAAGCGGAAAAATTGTGGCTACTGCGGAGGAAAATTTAATTAAATTCCATAAAAAAAAGTTTTTGAGGTCGTATTATCCACCCAACGAATGTTCTTTCCAACAAACATAAAGTTATAGGAGAATTTTAGACCATGAATGACATCCATCGGTCAAACAATATCGTGAAACTAAGATGCCTGTACTTTTTTTACATCCCGGAAGGATGCCTAATTGAAAAAAAAAAATGGGTATCGGGTTTCAAAAAGGAGAACTAACATTTTTAATCGGGACACTCGATTGGATAGCTTGCGAGTGACAGCCTATACTGGAGCAGCATTGCCTCGCTCTGCTTTAGCATAGGGCACTTATCAATACGGGAAGGTCTTGTTCCGCTTATGAGAGCGACATTGCTCGTGCGCCATCTACCGATTCTTTCGCCAACTACAGCTTAATGCAGTCGGTAGGGAAAAATTTGACACTGGAGATTGATATTGGATTTACATTCGATAATCCTTGAATCTTTTCCTCTGACTGTTCCATACGATTGACATTGCGACTCTCTGGGGTAACTAAAAGTTTTCATTCACTGCCATTCAGCATAAATGGCAGTCAATGAACTTAAAATTGTTCAAAGGCTCATGCGTGACGTCTTGGGTTATCATTGTTTTTTTTTTTTATTTTTACGTGCATATTTTCTGATTCCGGTGAGCCTGGATCTCAATGAGACATATTTGACTAACATAATTTTTTTATTTTGCTGCCAATCGTCTCCATCATTCGATTAATTATCGTTGATCATTCAAGTTTTTGTTTGAGCCGCGCTTCATGCGGGGTCGACGAATATGTTGCCATTGTCTCTCGACACAAGAGCAGAGATCGTTGCGCAGTTACTCATAGCTCAATGTGTGTTTTTACGCGGCACACAGCAGTAGTACGAAAAAAAAAAAAAAGTGGCGAAAGCCGGACAGTCCGGTTTACCGCGTCTTCTCAAGAATGTTTTGGGCTCAACGACGCGTCTCGACATTGTATCATCGTCATTCAAATTTATCATACACCACACTTCTTACGTCTCTTTACTTTTTTGTTTCCCCCTCATCAACGTTCATCCCGACCTCAAAAAGTACGGAATATTTCTTTTTTTTTTTTTTTTTTTTTGGTCTTCTCAGGCTTATCAAAAAGCTGTACGAGCGAATCGTGGCGATCTGAGAATAGCCCTGGCCGAGTCGTCTAAGCAGATCGCGATTCAGCCAGGACCGAGGATATTGCAGCACACGACGAGGTCGAATAAGGTCGTCGACACGGAGAATACGCTCGAGCGAAGCGAGCTCAAAGCTGACGGTCTCATTGTCACGGAAACGAAGAAGACTGTCGAGCACGAGGAAGTGAGTCCTTTTTTTTTTTTTTAACAAGGATCCATTGCAAATGGTTTTAAGTATATTGAAAGACGTTGAAAATATTCGATTTATTTTCATGTCCATACAACATATCAGACTGGTAAAATTAAAAATATTTTTATCGGCTGGTTGACGAGAAAAAAACGATAAGAATTATTTTTAAAAATTCTAAATGGAAATACTGGAAAAATCCGAGAGGCCAAAATGTGTGATTTAAAAAATAAGGTCAATTATAACCTGGCAAGTGCGGGATATCGTTGTAAAGGGCTTGTTTTGAGGGTTGCAAATATATATATATATATATATATATATATATATATATATATGTTTAAATTAAGCTTGCAATTAAAATTGACGGAAAATACGAGTAAAAATGAAAATATTTTTTTTTTAATTACTTCGCCTTATCGATTTTTCGGCGAAGCGACCATGACCAACCGTTAAAAATTCCTAAACGGCACAGACTTAAACGCGTATCAGCATCCAAAATACGATTCTTCTTGGAATTTTTTTTTTTTTTTAAATTTACCATCCGTTATGACCGATCAGATCAGGGACGAAGAATTGCCGGAGAACGGTAAACGCGATGACGACGAATCGAACGATGAGCCGAGGGAAACGCGAAAGGAGAGCTCGCAGAGATTTTTAAAGAGACGCGACGAGGACGTGGTCGATTACGTTTCCGGTGGCGAGAGAATCGCCCGTGAGATGCGTTACGTCTCCGAGGAAACGGAGGGTGAACGTAACGGTGATTGGCCACCGCCACCAGCGACAATGCGCACGACCCGTCTGAGCAAACATCCCGGGGGTCTGAATGCCGAGGCCGCGACAACGGCGAATCGTACCGACGCGATAACGAAGAAGCCCCTCGATCTCGAGGAGGAGGACGAGGCGAGAAAATTCGAGACATCGAAGTGGCTCGAGAGCCATTTCGGCAGTGAATCGAGATCGTCGCACGGCTCGATCGAGCCCGACGATCCGCCGATTCAAACCGGCACCAATACGAGCTTCATCAATGTTACCATGAAATCTTGCGCACCCGCGAGAGACCGGGAATACACGAGCGCGAATTACGGCAGACAACAGCAGAGACGTACGAGCGGCAGGGAATCGTCATCGCCGTCGGGATACTTTCATGGCATAAGCGAATGGTCCGAGAGATATCAGACAGCGGGTATGCGAAAAAAAAATATATATATATATAATCATCTTTTTCTTCTTCTTTTGGCTGATCAACGAGACGGGTGATCGGGAATGTTTTTTTTTTTTTTTTTTTTTTCAATTTCCTTGCTCAAAGTGATTGTTCGTACGCGCGAGAGGCGCGTTGAAACCCATGAAACTCGATTCTTTTTTTTTTCAAATTAAATTTGTGAATTCGAAGTTGTGCATGAGATAACAATTTTCGGCTTAATTGAGCCTTGTAATTAATCAGATTGGCCTCGATAAAATTAGTCTTAGCATTGATTAAACGAGCTTTGAATTTAATTAAATTACCTTTTGGATTAATTAATTAATTGATCAACTGTTCTCAGCGATATTATGGAACATTTTGACCCCCCAAGAGCTGAATTTTCTCCAATTTGTTGAATTCAAAGTTGAACCATGGCCTCCATTCATCGATATAGTTCTAGGTCGCCTCTGCGTGCGCACCTTCTTTTTTCTTATATAATTTCATCGAAAAGTGTTGAAAATCTAAAAATTTATGATTCTTTCAAGCGACAAGTCATTTTTTTACGATTTTTTTTTTGCTTCACAATTTTTTTAACCATGTTTAAATTGATGTTTAACCAACAAAAAAATACCTTTTGGCTCATATTTTACAATGTTTCAAGAATGTTGAGTAATTTTTTTTATACCAAAAAAAGACGATTAGCTTGGGCGTGACAACCGTTTGACGTTGTCGGGGTCCATTTTGATCCCACGCGATCGTTATCAAATTTCCAGAGCTGGTCAAAGTACCAAAAAGTACTCCAAGTACAAAATAAAAAGTACTGTAAGTACTCGAAGTGACCATGTACTTCAAGTACCAAGTACCGTAAATACTTGAAGTACCAACTACTTGAGGTATCAAGTACTTGAAATACGTCAAGTACAAAGTATCAAATACTTTTCAAGTTTTCAGGTATACATATCGTAAGTTCTGGCACTTATATTTGATTTCTTACGTACTCTTTGAACTTATTAGATTTTTATTCGAGTATACGTTCAAGCACTTCGTTTAAGTTCAAGTACCGGAAAGTACTTCAAGTATAAAATACAAAGTACTGTAAGCACTTAAAGTACTCGTGTATTTCAAGCACAAAGTACTGTAAATACCTTTGAGTACCGAGTACTTGAAGTACTAAATATTTGAAGTACTCGAGGTACTAAATATTTGAAGTACTCGAGGTATCAGGTACTTGAAATACATCAAGTATCAAGTATAAAATACTTTTCAAGTTTTCAGGTATACATATCGTAAGTTCTAGTACTTATATTTGATTTCTTACGTACTCTTTGAACTCATTAGATTTTTATTCGAGTACGTTTAAGTACTTCATTTACGTTCAAGTACCGGAAAGTACTTCAGTTATAAAATACAAAATACCGTAAGGACTTGAAGTACTCGTGTATTTCGAGTACAAAGTACCGGAAAGTACTTCAGGTATAAAATACAAAATACCGTAAGGACTTGAAGTACTCGTGTATTTCAAGTACAAAGTACCGTAAATACTTTAAAGTACCGAGTACTTGAATTACTCGTGTATTTCAAGTACAAAGTACCGGAAAGTACTTCATGTATAAAATACAAAATAATGTAAGCACTTGAAGTACTCGTGTATTTCAAGTACAAAGTACCGTAAATACTTTGAAGTACCGAGTACTTGAATTACCTTGTACTGAGTACTTGAAATACTGAATATTTGAAGTACTTGAAATACGCCAAGTTTCAAGTATCAAATACTTTGCAAGTTTTCAGGTATATACATCTCGTAAGTTCCAGTACTTATATTTGATTTCTTACGTAATCTTTGAACTCATTTGATTATGATTCGACTACTTTTTGTATCAAAACGTATTTTCACATGGTGCAATTCACTCAGGTCAAGCAGATTCGAACAGAAATATTTAAACGAAGGATTAGAAATAATTATAGCATTGACGAGTGTAATTAAAGTTTATTCAGCTTCAGGTTTGAAAAAGTAAAAATAAAGAATATAATACGCGGATTGTTAAAAACGGAGCCATGCATCGACAAAATGACACCGCAACTATCGTAGCTTGAGCCTTTGAACGGTCATTCCTTACAATTTTAACTAAAAGATGTCGCAGAACGTTCCTCAATTGTATTCCTAAAGGCGTTATACATGCAACCATTCGGAAGACGTATTCAAAAGTACTACATACTTGGTCCTTGAAAAAGTACTTGAAGTACATGAAAGTACTTGAAGCACATGAAAGTACCTGAAGCACATGAAAGTACTTGAAGTGCATAAAAAAAGTACTTGAAGTGCATGAAAGTACTTGAAAATTCAAGTAAAAATACTTGAAGTACAGGTCGAGTACTTGGAAATTTAAGTACAATACTTGAAATACTTTTTCAGCACTTTGTACTTCAAGTACTGTACTTCCAGTACATCGCAAGTACCGGGTACTTCAAGTACTGCCCAGCTCTGATCAGAACTATACTGAATGATCGCTTCTTACTGATTTTTTTTTCCCCGTAAATTCCAACAAAGTTGTGTTTTCAAAAACGTTCAAACGTTCCACAATAATCGAAGCTACGAACAGTCATTATCGAGCTTTAAGTCACGAAAAAAATTTCGGGCCTCAGCTGTTATTACTTTTGTTTTTTTGATTTATTATTATTTTGATTTTTTTCTATCAAAGACAAACCGAACAATAATACGAGAACGGCATCTCCGTCGCATTACGTGATCGAGACGTCGAGGAGCAACGGTTACAGTCACGACAGTTCGAGAAATCAGCGCGATTCGTCGAGAACGCAGAAGGAATCGGCGCACTCGAGGAGTTACGAGACGACGCGTCGTCAATCGCAGCCCGAGCAGGATCATCGAAAAAATCGTCACGAGCAGCGTCAGCGAGACGATCCACCCTCGCCACCGATTCGTCGCAGAGTTCGCGAAAAGGTATCAAAATTTTGAATCGTCAAATTTTATTTTCTCACACGATCGAGCACCACGAACACTTCGATTCTCTTTGTTTTTATGCAAATTACAAAACAAAAAATTGTTCTTTAATTAATAAATTAATTCGGATTAATAAATTAATTTTATAAATTTTTTTCAATAATTAATAAATGGACAAATATATTGGAATATTTTGTACGATTTTTTTGTTTTGTTTTCAACTCCGATATTCGTGCTCGATCACGCTCAGATTACGACGAGATCGGATGAGAAAAATTCGTACAACGATATTCCGGTTCGTACGGCGAGTCCGGTGCTCGTTGTTCAGAGAACCTGGGAAAATCGTAGCAAGGAGCAGCATTTAACGGGAATTGAGAGGGCCGTGGGTCGACGTTACAGTCCACAAAACTGCAAAACACCATCGAGATCGAGATCCCCGTCGCCCGTACCGAGGATCGTACAGCCGAATCGAAGGGAGAAAAAGAGCGTCGTTGAGAGTGTCGAAAAAAGTCCGAAAGGTAAAATAATTAATTTCAATTTAATTAATTTTAAATTGATTAATTTTAATTTGATTAATTTTAATTTAATTAATTTTAATTTAATTAATTTTAATTTAATTAATTTTAATTTAATTAATTTTAATTTAATTAATTTTAATTTAATTAATTTTAATTTAATTAATTTTCAATTTAATTAATTTTAATTTAATTAATTTTAATTTGATTAATTTTAATTAGATTAATTTTAATTTAATTACATTGAATAAAATTAATTGAATTGAATTGAAATTATTCAATCGTTTAATTTGAATCGTGATTCGGTATTCGCTTTTTCTTTTTTTTTTTTTTCGTAATTTTTTTCGGTTTCGAAAAATGAAAATCATGGCATTTTCATTCATATGGGAGAATTTCTTTATGCAATAAATTCACTTTATCTAGAAAAAGGTACAGTAATTTTGACGTAATATTTTCCGGAAAAATTAACAAATTTTCGAAGATTTTCCATCCTCCGCTCACCTGCCGATTCATCTTAGATCAACAATTTTTTTCCACATTTTTAACATTATTTCCCCAACTCATTTTTCCTATTTCTCGCTTTTCGGCTATTTTAAATAATCTTCGATGGCTTCAATGATCGAGATACCGAAAATTCAACAAATTTTTGCTTTCTCTAATCTACTCTCGGCGTTCTCAAAACTCCCCGAATTGAGCCAAAAAAAAAAACCTTCGAACATAAGAAACGCGCCATATTCAGTAAAATTTAATATTTTCGATTTTTGGAGGGAGCAAAAAAAGAACCTAAAAAAATTGTGTCTTCGAAAATTCAATTCAAATTTTCGTCGCAAATTTCTAACGAGCGATAAATGTTATTTTTTTTTCTTTCTTTCTTTCTTTTTTGCTCCCCTCGCGGAGCAGTTGCGGGCAATACGAAGTACAAGATCGGCGAGTCATTTCGTAAGCTCGTCGGTAAATTGAGATCGGCGTCTTCCGAGAGAAAGAACAAACGCGCGAGCGGCAGTTCGACGTTTCAAGTGGCGCGAAACGACGAAAACGTCGACGACGAAGACTCCACCTATCGTCAGTACAATGTTATCGATAGAAATATTCCGCTGGTAACGGAGAACGAGACGGAGGTCAAACAGCCGCCCGAGAGACCGCCGCGCTCGCCGAGGCACAACAGTCAAAACAGCGCCGTAAAGAGCAGCGTCGTGAAAGCGACAAGAACGAATGGTCATTCGATAAACGAGCCAGCGGCCTATCATCGTAATGGCGGGAATACGACGACGGTTCAAAGATACTACACCAGCGAGGATCCTTATGGGAATCGGGAGAGTTACAGCCGGGAGAAAGTTTATCGAGAAACGAGCAGCAAGCATCATGGAAGACCGAGGGGATCGAGCCGAAACGGTGTCGAACGAGACTACAGGTATAACAGTCGATATTATTGAAAATATATGCATGGGTTATGTTCCGCGCCAAACCGGCCAGGGTTTTTATTGAAAAAAAAATTTTTTTTTAATTTTTTTACCACTGCTAATTAGCTGTGAGGGTTGGAACAGGTTAAAATTTAGAAAAAAATACTCCAAAATATAAAAATTGGAAAATACTTTCAGAAAATTCGTACTTTATGCCAGATTTATGGTTAAAAAAAAATTTCATGATGGTATCGTTTGATTTTCGACGGTTTTAAATATTTTTCAAGTCCTTTAATAGCCATTAATCCTCCATTGCTTTCAGCATTAGCGGAAAATTATGAGACCGAAGGGGATGTATTCAAGGTGGAAAAACAAAAATTACGACAGAAAGGACAATTTTTTTTTTTATTCATCAATTCTAATTGCTTATAAAAAGTTATGAACAAATTTTACGCTGTGAAATTGTTTTTTTTTTCAATATCATTTTTGGCGCGGTAAAGTTACCAAGATTTTATGATTAACTTTTTTTTTTTAATACTTGTTTTGTTGGGAAAAAAAAATAAGAAACAATTATTCGCAGAGCTGGGCGGTACTTCGAGTATCCGATACTCGCGATTTACAGTACTTGAAGTGCAAAGTACTTGAAGAGTATTTCAAGTATTGTACTAAAATTTACAAGTACTCGGCCTGTATTTCAAGTATTCTTACTTAAATTTTCAAGTACATGTCATGTACTTAAATTATTTGCAATTAAAATTTCAAGTACTTTCCTGTATTTCAAGTTATTTTTCAAGTACCAAGTATGAAGTACTTTTGAATACGTCTTGCTAATGGCTGCATGTACAACGCCTTTGAGTACACAATTGAGGAAAGTTCTGCGCCATCTTTGGTTAAGATTGTAAGGAATGACCGTTCAAAAGGCTCAAGCTACGGTAGTTACGATGTCATTGTCAATGCATGGCTCCGTTTTTAACAATCGGTGTATTATATTCATTATTTTTTCTTTTTCAAACCTAAAGCTAAATAAATCTCTTCATTACAATTTTCAATGCCATTTTTTAAAATTATTTCTAGTGTCGAAAGAAAAAATTTTCGACAGAAAAGAAATTTTTTTTTATTCATCAATTCCAATTGCTTATAAAAAGTTACGAACAAATTTTACGCTGTGAAATTGTTTTTCTTTCAATATCATTTTTGGCGCGAAAAGTTACCAATATTTTATGATTTACCTTTTTTTTCAAATACTTGTTTTATTGGGCAAAAAAAATAAGAAACAATTATTCGCAGAACTGGACAGTACTTCAAGTATCCGGTACTTGCGATTTACTGGAAGTACAGTACTTGAAGCGCAAAGTACTTAAAATGTATTTCAAGTTTTGTACTTAAATTTGCAAGTACTCGACCTGTATTTCAAGTATTTGTACTTAAATTTCCAAGTGCTTGACCTGTACTTTAAGTATTTCCTGGTGATTCGGGCAACCACTAATTGCAACGGTTCAAGCAACCACTAAAGCAACTGGTTGGTTAAGGACAAAAACTGCCCAGAAAAGCAACCGTATTTGCAACCACTACCCGAGAATTCTATCGGTTGCAAACTACGGTTGCAAATGTAGTTACAAACTCAGTTGCAAACTCGGTTGCAAATAATCGTTTTACAAATCAAATTTGAAGTTGGTTGTTAGTTCATAATATTTCAAACCCAAGCCCCTTTTACATTTTTAAACGTACTTGCGACTGTAGTTTGCAACCACATTTGCAACCGCACTTGCAACTGTAGTTTGCAACCAGATTTACAACCGAACTTGCGACTAACTTGCAACCACATTAGCAACCGATATAGAATTCTTGGATAGTGGTTGCAAATACGGTTGCTTCTCTAGGCAGTTTTTGTCCTTAACCAACCATTGCCAAAAAGCAACCGTTGCAATGAGGTTGCCCGAATCGCCAGGGTTGGTATTTAAATTTTCAAATACTTTCCTGTACTTCAAGTACTTTTTCAAGTACCAAGTGTGAAGTACTTTTGAATACGTCTTGCTAATGGTTGCATGTACAACGCTTTTGAGTACACAATTGAGAAACTTTCTGCGCCATCTTTGGTCAAGATTGTAAGGAATGACCGTTCAAAAGGCTCAAGCTACGGTAGTTACGGTGTCATTGTCAATGCATGGCTCCGTTTTTAACAATTCGTATATTATATTCTTTATTTTTTTTTCTTTTTCAAATCTGCAGCTAAATAAATCTCAATCACAATTAAAAAAAAAAATCTTAACGGAATTTTAGCACAGAGTCCAACTCGCTCGGACGTTTCAGCAAGTCGACCAGCCGATTGACGAACGATTACGAGCGCGAAGATCAATTTCGCAGTACCCAAACATTGCCCCGTAAGTTACACTCGATTGGTCACAACAATGCGCGAACGAGCCAATTGAATTATCGTCGTCAGCCCGTTATATCGATAAATAACACGATGAATCACGTTAAACAATCGTCGACAGTGTCGACAACGAGCAGACCGAATAAATCACGTCAGTACGGCAGTATGATCAATATATCGATTAAAAATGCCGTTACATCGCAAAAGCCCAGCGTAACGACAAGCGGAAATTTTCAAGGTCCCGCTAAGCCCGAAAGAACGTACAAAACGTCCCTATCGCGAAGCAAGAGTTTCAACGTTGAGGCAAACCGAGGAGGCAACAATGACAACTCCTCGCCGAGTATACCGTACAAATCGAATTTACAATTGAATCGTTTGAACGAGACAACGCCGTTAAAGAGTCCCGGTATACTCGCGAGCATTAGTCAAAGCAACAGAGATTTGTTCAAAGCGGGCAAACACGAGTACTGAACGTAGCAAAGGCTTTGAAAATGTTTTCGACGAGCCAAAATATTGTTACGCTTTTTCATGCGAGAATGTTTGGCGCGCGCAGTGGCGGACGAAAAATCGCATGGATTCAAAGAAAATTCGAGCAGGATGCATCTGTTTTGCTTAAATATTGGAAGAAAATTGAAAAAAATAAAAACATAAACGTAGCTGAAGCTCATTCGAGATTGCATTATACCGATCGCTAGTCTCTTTTGCCCATAATCTTTTAATTCCAGTAACGAGGAATGTTTGCCGCCCAATTTACGGCAAGAATAATGATAAAACTCCAGGATATCCGACCGAACATTCGTCGTCCTCCGTTTCTTACAATAAATATGAAATCGTTTTACTTGCATTTATGAACAGAACTTTTCGTACGCGGTACATCGAGTCGACCAAGTATTTTAAATAAGTACGAAAGTCTAAATTCCCTTACGGCGCATGAAATAAGCCATATACTGAAATTTAAGTGCTATATATACACTTTACGGCCAAAAAGACAACGTGTATAATGAATTTATAATTTCTGTCCAATCAATGCTTGCGATGGTGGTTAATGTTGCCACACAGCGAGTAGGGGATACCGAGGAATTTTGAAACGGAGGTAATTTGAAACAACACTGATTTGGCGTGTCACTTAAAACCGTAATCGGGGCTGGAAATATTGCAATTCAGCCACTTCCGCTTCCGTTCCGTGACTCAGCGGTGGTTTTAATTAAATTCCTCCAAATCAGTGCTGTTTCAGAAACACCTTCGGTCTCCCCTAGAAAAAATGACGCTATTGGGAACTCACAAATGTCACCCTGACCTCTGGCGGCCAAATGCCTAACTGCTCTCTCGCAGTCGCTGCCCGATGATTACTATGCGAATTCGTCACTTTTCAATGATAATTCAAAATCTGCTGCTTTATTATACAAGAAATAAATCATAAATAAAAATCGAGAAGAATTTGCGGCGCGAGGGCATGAGATTTTCAGCGCACGCAGAATATATGAATAACCGTTTTATTTATGTCGTGTAAACACAAAAGCGACGTGACCTTCGATTTCATAACTTTCTGAAATATGAACAATAATTTATAAATAAAAAATTTTTCATGCGACAGCTTGATATTTTAAGTAATAATTTATCGTTCGAAAGCATTTATTTAGCCGAAAAGTGATGGGATTTTTTAAAAAAGATTTTGAGGTTAAACATGGGATGTCGTGTAGGTTCGTTGTATCCTTATGGCGATAATCACTTTTGATCCGTATTCAATTTGCGGAGTGGATTCTATCCACGCATAATCCTCAACGGTAATGAACCCCATTGTCAAATATTACTACGAAAAATCCCGCATATTGCCGAAAAATATGCGATAATCCAATGTTTACAACTGTACCCTATGCTGCCCCATGCTAACTAGGACTCTGGCTACTTGCAACGAACTGGGAATGAGAAGACCATATTGGATAGGCCCCGCGCCTCCGTGTTGATTCTCAATAAATTGAATTTGTATTTGGAATTCTGGAAACGGGTTGTTAAGGAGGTTCACTAGGGTTTGCGGGAGGTTAACAGGGTCAGGGGAAGCCCTAATATGCTTATACATGGGCCGACGGCACTGCAGCCAAAACTGTGAAAATAATTTATCATGAATCGGAAAATCATCGAATTGAGATGAATAAAGTAACGATAAATGATTACTCAATCCTTTTTGACAGCTTAGAATCGATAAAAGTTATTATTTACAACAGCGGAGCGACAGCATCGACTGATGGAAATCAGTCGATTGCCGGTATCCTCGTTTGCGGATGGAAACTCGCTGTTTTCGCTGCGCTGTTGTAAAAAATAGTATGTTCACCTCGGAGAAAACGGTCGTTTGCGCCTCATCGTATGAAGTTGACAACACCTCGGCTTCGCCTCGGTGCTCAACTTTATACCCGGCGTGCAAACGACCGTTTTTTCGCTCGGTAAACACTATTCGCGATGCTCAGGACCGTTGGAGGCGCTGATCGCAGCCTGTCACGTGGTCTGAAAAGAGGGTTTTTCTGTCACACTATTAAACATTTTATTCACACTATCAAACATTTTATTCACCGACGCCCTACTATAAAAGGTTCTAAAACTTACCACCATGTTAGCGTATCGCTTCGTGAGCATCCCGAATACTATTACATTTATATAAAAGAAATTTGATTTTATAGTGTACATAAATCGCAAAGAAGTCTCTGGCAACAAAGCGCGTATTTCTTACGGTTGCGGTACCGTCAAGTGTCATAGCCACAGGCACCAGAGAGAACAGTCGAGCTGTCAGGAAAATTGCGCGCTCAACCTAACCTAATTGCTCCGGCTCTACAGCAATCTTGCCATGCTTATCCCCTCTTTACATCCCTTTACTGCGAATAACTATGAATTCTGTGGTTTCATCGAATAGTATTCATAAACTAAGTACACAATCAATCTAATTTTTGTCATGCTACTTTATTCACCTATACTGTATTGAAATAATATTTTTTTTTAATTTTCTCTACATTGTCCCCGGAGTTATTAAAGGGGAAAAGATCGCAATTTCTGCTTACGCCATAAGAACCGCGTGTTAAAAGAGCCTCGTGAAAAATTAAATTTTCATGTGAATGGTGCGGGTGAAAATTCTCAAATAATTCAGGCACATTTCTACAGTAGTAGTGAATATCTGATAAAAAAAAAATTCACATTTTTCTGTGCATTTTGCTCTACCTGGTGAACCTCTTTAAAGGATCTTGAAACTTCGCGGTGTGTATTGTAGAATTTTTTGTACATGAAAACAGATAAAACATGATCACGACTTACATTGAATGTAACTTTTTGCTGAGTCTGTGCGAGTCCCTAAAAACATCATTAATATTCGACACGATCGTCTCGTATTTTCAATTCTAGCTCACGCCGGACAACGTATCGTTCGAAAGATTTTTTTTTCTTCCTCACACATTTACACGAAAAAATCCTCTCTTGACTCTTTGCGTCCAACGAATAAACGACGCCATTCTTTTTTTTTTTTTTTTTTTTACTTTTACACTGTAAGTTAATGATATTATATGTGGCGTTCAACTAATTTTACGAAATAAAGATTATTTACGTACTTACCTAAAACAAAAATAGCGACTTTTTAATTTAAAAAAAACCTACCGGATATTTTGGAGCTCATCTCGTTGTCACTGGTGCTTACCGAATTTTTCGGCAAGGTGTACACAAACCATAAACCTCATTCGATTAACACGCCGTTGGATCGTACGCGTTAAGTGTACATGTATTTTGCGTCTCACCATAATGGATCTCCATTTTATTTCACATTCAGAATAATTTTCGCGTTTACATATTTAGGTTAAAACTTTTTTGTTTTTTTTTTTTTATGTACAAATTTATAATGAAAATTTTCGTGCAACGGACAATTAGAGCCGAGAGATTTTTCGGCTCAATGTCTCTTTCTCTTTGACGAAATTACTGCCGGACTCGAGAGAATTCTGAATTTTTTTACGGAGAGAATGAGTATAATGGCATTGACCGCGTAAGTGCTGACACAAACGACGCAGATGTCGCCCAAGAGATAGAGTATCCAGGCTAAATAGATGGAGCTGATGTTCGAAAGCGTCGCGAAAAAAATGAGCATCACAGCGTGATAATAACGATTGAATACACCTGAAATATTTGAAAAATATCTTTTTTTTTTTTTTTTTTTTTGGGGATTTTCTTTTCCTCTACAATTTTTATGCCAAGTACCGAAATTTCCTTCTTTTTTTTCTCGTAACTTCGACAAAGGCCTTTTTGGCCGAATTACTTCGGATCTTTCGCCGCTAGGGGTCAGCTCTGGCGTTATTTAGCCCAGTCGCGCTATGCATACGTTGAAAATTGCAAAAATTCCGAACAGCAATTTTCTTTCGCGAATCGTTGAGGGGGCCGATCATTGGTAGTTTAAATTCAGGTTTTTCGAGCATCCACCCTTCCTAGTTCAGTCGCCATCTTGAATTTAAGGGTGCAATTTAATTATTAGAATATCTCGTTTGTTTTCAACTTTACACTCGAAATGCTTATTACCAAAGTTGTAGGAAATTTTATTTTCTACAACTTTGGTTATTATTAATTTTTGCCTAGGATTGATATTTTTCGATTTAGACCGGAAAAGAGGGAGGTAAAATTTAATTATTGTTTTATCTCGTTTGCTGTTGACTTTTACGTATAAACAATAGGGGGAAAAAATTGCAAGGAATTTAATTCCCTACAAAATTGGTTCTCATCATTTTCTTCCTCGGGTAAATATTTTCTGGCGCACGCTTAGGGTAAAAAAGAAAGAGGGGTGTATAAACAAATTCTTTCTCGAACTATTTGACAACTGCACGACTTTTTACAATGAAAAATTCGAGATTTATTTTTTTTCCCAATTAAAACTCTCAAAACGTCCCAAAATGTATCCTAAGAGAAAATAGGCAAGGGCCAAATATGTTGAAAATTTTGTTTCCTTCAAGTTTGGAAAATATCGATCCTAGGGAAAAAAAAGATATAAACCAAAGTTGTAAGGAATTCAATTCCCTACAAATTTGTTCCTTATCGTTTATACGTAAAATTCAACAATAAACGAGATAATGCAGTAATTAAATTTTACCCCCTCTTTTCCGGTCTAAATCTGAAAAATATCGATCCTAGGCAAAAAATTGTAATGACCAAAGTTGTAGAGAATAAAATTTTCTTCAAGTTTGGTCATAATGATTTTCATTGTAAAGTTGAAAATAAACGAGATATTTTAATAATTAAATCTTACCCTTAAATTCAAGATGGCGACTGAACTCGAAAGGGTGGATGCTCGAAAAATCCTGAATTTAGATTACCAAATGACCACCCTCAACGATTCGCGAAGGAAAATTGCTGTTTGGAATTTTTGTAATTTCAGCGATTTTTACGGTACATAGGGACTAGGTTATATTGGAACAAACTAAAGTAACGGAATTACGCCTAAGATTACCCGGCATGCCTTGCTCAGTTCAAATATTTATCATTTTTAACAATCGTAAGGCTCTTTAACCTAAAAAGAAAGTTATTTTTACATTGAATAAAAATATCTACGATACTTTTGTATCTAATTACGAAAGTTGTGATTCAAATTTTCGTATTCAAAGTTACGGGTAGCCGTGTAGGCACACCTAGCGGCGAAAAAGTGAAGTATTCTTTAACGAAGTAGCCTCCGATACGTTAAGGGAGTTCTCTCGGAAACAGAATTAATGGATAGAAATTGATGAAACTTTGCAGAATGTTAGATTAAGATGTAAAAATAGTGCAAAACATGTGCATTCTCGCCACCATGGGCGCTCCAAGTCGTTCTCAGCCGCTATTCTCGATCCCCAAAAGTTTTGGCGCCTCTCGTGGCTTAAAGCAGAAGCTCTGCTAGTATAGTGTACAGTGCCAAAATATGACAATGGACAAAATAAAAAAAAAACCATTTAAAATACTATACCAGGGAGACTCTAGCATAGAACTTATACTCATGGAAGGGGAATAGCCTACTCGAGCAATGAGTGGAAAGTGACCGTAACATGTTGAGACAGAGACATACCTCTCTCTTCGTTCGCAACGTTCAGTTTCTCTCACTGCGCACGCGCGCACTCCCACTATATGCATCAACAGTAGCACATAGCGCGTGATAATTTATAGGTTAGAGGTAGCGTAACGTATGTATCAAAGGCATGGTGAAACAATTGAAAAATATTTTTGATTGTGGAAATTTTTGTATTATATATTTAAAAACTACAGTTATAAATCGATACTTAATGTTTACGTGTGAGATTACGATCGACACAATGACAAGGAATTAAAAAAGGGGAGATACGAATGATGCTTCGCTAGACTTTATTGCTCATATGTATATTTATTGATGCTTAAAATGAATGAGTTTGGTACATTTATGTCGAATGCAATCAAGATACATTTTGTATATACGCGTTATATTGGCTAGATTTTGTTGGGCCAGTAAAATTGCGCACTTGCGCACTGAGGGGAACTGGAAGTTGCAAAGTGAGACAGAGATATATCTCTGTCTCAACATGTTAGAGTCACTTTCAACAGCGCGATTCCTCTTCCATGAGTATAAGTTCTATGGACTCTAGTCTCCCTGTACTATACTTTGATCGGCCATATTGACCCTGGTAGATTGTATGACTCACTAAAAACCGTAAAAAGGACCGGTCATCGATGGTTCTTTTTGGACAAAAAATCACCGACCAATAACCTAAAAAAGAACCGTTCGTAATATTTCGCGAGCACCTAAAAAACTACGAGCAACCACCAAAAGAACCGTACTATTTTTTCGGGTTTGCAACCGACAAAATGACCATAAAACGAACCGTACTGGATAAACGAAAAAAAACACTGTATTTTGTAGTGTCAACGCGAGCCAGGATCGAGGCAGTCCAAATCACAGCAGAATGAAATTTTTATAATAAAGGGAATTTTAATAATAAAGGGAATCAACCGCCAGGGAGAGAAGAGTCATACGAAATGTTGTAATAAATTTGTTTACATAAAATAAAACCTTAATAAAACCATAAAAAGGACCGAACTGGTAAAAACCGTACTAAGAACCAAAAACCAGTAGGAACGACCGTACGAAGGACCGTCTACAGATTCATAAAAATAGACGGTTCTTTTGAAGGTTTTTCCACAGTTCTTTTTTGTCCAAAAAGAACCGTCCTTTTGACGGTTATTTGTTCAGTTGCTTGTTGAGTTCGGCAATCTACTAGGGAAGATACCGTTGCAACATCTCTAGGACATGAAAATCGCGAATAGTATGGCACTGCACACAGTGAATATCACTGGAACTTTTCTGCGCCATATTGAATAGGGCCCCGCCTACATGTTGGATCCCAATTATATGTTGTGAGAGATATATGTGGCAACGTTTGAGAATTGACGGTTATGGCGCGTTATTCAAAAGTCAAACGTACTGTCACCAACTGTCACCGTACTGCAGCTGCAGGTTATACCTAGCTGCACACACGCACGCACACACGCATCAACAAAAGCGACGTTGACACATAAAATACTACGTGGGTCATGAGAAGGAAACTTTTTGTTTTGACCACGGTTTTTGTTTTGACTCTTATAGGTACCGAGAGAACTTCCTTAATGCTGTACGTATATATATATATATATATATATGAATTTTAATGAACTTTGAACCCGATCGACGGGAGCGTATCTCTTGGGATAACGTTGGGCCAATGAAATATTATATTTTCAGCGTACTTGTGATAGCGAGAATGCTGTAGAAGATTAGCCCGTAAATGCTATTTGGAACGTGGAAAAACGAGTCCGGCGGAATGACGCCGAAACCTTTGCCGTATCTGCAATGCGGTAAAAACATCGAACATAACCAAGAACGAGTTTAAAAAAAAAAAAGTATTCTGGTAAAAAAAAAAACGGATTGGCGCTGCAATCGCGGATGTCATGGCCGCTCGAAGTATTGAGCATTTGAACGTTAATAACGGTTTTTCAAAACGCTTGTGCACAAAAAATATCGTTATTTTCGTCGTTTAACGAGTTTTTTTTTTTTTTTGCTTCGCAAGTGATTATGCATGTTTTGATTCAAGTAAATGTGTATTCGTTCTTATTGCTCGTGATAAAAAAAAAATACGGTTGAAATAAAGAAAACTTTTCATTCCAAGATAGTTCAGTTTTATTATCTTTGACAATAATCGATTTTTTTTTACCATTGTTTTGATATTATATAAAAAAAAAACGGTACGGTACGTTAACAGCAGATTTTGAAAAAAGAAAATAAAATTTTAGATATCGAGGATCAAACTGATCTCGAATATCTCATGTATGTGTCATCGATGAACTCACATGGACATGAAGGCTTTCGTGCAACTGACGTGCTCGCTTATATCGCACATGGCCTCGTACGAGGCATCCTTTTCCTTGGCCACCTCAACGACCCAGGCATAGTAAGAGAGCGCTAGGCCAACAACGCACGATGTCACTATTCCAGTATTGACCCCGTGAACTCGGGCGCTCGAACTCGTCATATCTCCGTTCGACGTTGGACAAAGAAAAACCAGCAACGTGTACGCGTTGTTTTTTTTTTTATTTATTTTGTTTTTTTTTTTTTTTTTACGAAACTTGGTCTAGGTTTTAACACCGGCTCGAACGATATCGAAATGGTTTCGGCTTCCTAATGCTCTCGTTGTAACGCGTAGCCTCCCCTCCGCCGCTCTGTGTATCGAACATTCTCCCCTCTCGTTGCGTCGTAACTGACTGGCGCGCAATTATTACGCGCATATATATCCGCCGTGAGATACATTTTATTTTTTTCTCTTTCAGAGACGTGTCAAAGCATATTTGTTCAAGCAAGAAAATCATTAAAAATCGTTCGCTAATGATAAATTGTTGATATTCAATTTTTTTTCAAATTATAGAACAATAAAAAATCTAATTTCCCGCTTATCTTTGCGTCGTGAGATGACTTCTTTTTTTATATTCAAAAACAAAAGGGGAACATCGAAACGAAATACGAGGAAAGCAATAGATTCTTGAGTTTTTTTTTTTTTTCTTTCAAAATAAAAATAATCGTGCACTTGATGCAAAGAGGGAGAACACGAGAGGGGCTATGGATTTGAAGAAAATTATGAGAAAAAAAAGTAAGAAATTTTGAGAGAATGCGGTCTAAGACTTGACACCGGTAAATTTGGACGCTCGATAGAAATTTTTGGAATTTTCGTTTTCCAATTCTGGCAGCGACATATTTATTCAATAATATGTATATATTAGGATGTTTATATAAAAAAAAAAAAAAAAAAACAATTTCGATTTTCCAACGAGCCACACCTGAGATAGTTAGTTTAGGTACAAAAAAAAAAAAAAATTTATGTCAAAAGATGAGAATTTTAGGTTGAGTGGAAGATTCACCGCATTTGATTTTTCATTTTTTTCCTCCTTCTTATCGAATTTATGTTGAATAATTGCTGGTGAAAATTTTTTTTTTGCGATCACAGCTGCCAGAGGATCCGAGAGAATCAGTTTTTTGCTTAAATAAGATGTTCTTAGGATTTTATCATTCTAATTCTTGTTTAAGGAGAACGCTCAATTCTCTCACGCTCAATTCTGTTTACAAGTATATTTCACAATCGAAACGGTGAAAAACTTTCTTTATGGGCTAATTATATCTATGAAGGTCTAATCTGTCGTTTAAGCGGTTCTTCGGGGAAATGTTAGCGTTTTTTCACTACTAAAATAATCTCCAATCATAACTTCGAATACTTCTTCCATAAGAGCCCATGTATAAGCGGCATATTTAATGTTTTTTTTTCTCCTCAACTACGCGGTCAAAAAATCTGAAATAATTACGGCGTATTCCTAGTACCAGCACAAACCTCCCCTCAAATTTTAGAATCATTCTTACCGTTTTTCTCTGGGTTAAGAACCTCCTAAACCCTTTAACGGCCGGTGGGACACATACGTCTCGCCAACTTTGAAAAATCGTAACTTCCAGAAAAATGAACATATCGACATCGTTACGGTCGCATTTTCAAGATGAAGGATGCATCTAATCATGAAAAATTCGGCTAACGCAAGGGTTCAGTTTTACACCCTGTCAAAAAGTGCGAAAAACTGAGCATAACTTTCAGGCAAAATTTTTATTAGAGTCTCGATCTCGAGTATGTGCTTTGAAATAACATTGAAAATTTGTAGCAAAGAGGTCCGGACCAAAAACCACCCCTGACAGTAATAAAGTATCGATAACCACCCCCCTAGCAATGGTGATACGCCCAATAATGCACTTTCATTGATGTTCAGTTAGGAAATATTTTGGAAAATACATGAAAAATGTGCAACAAGAATATCCGAATGGAAAACTACCCCTAACAGTAACGAAACATCGAAAACTATCCCTAGAAATTGTGATACGCCCAAAAATGCACTTCCATTGATGTTCAGTTCGTATATATTTTCGAAGAACGCATCGAAAATGTGTATCAAGAACATCCGAATCAAAAACTACCCCTGACGGTAACAAAAAAAAACCGCCCCTAGCAGTGGCGATGCGCCTGAAAATGCAACTTTTATTGATATTCAGTTCATATAAATTTTTGAAAACACATGAAAAATTTGTAGCAAGAGAATCTGAATTTTTCCAAACTGAAGGGTTGTTCATAAGGGTTGGAATTATCCGTAAGTCTTTCAGAATATGCTCATGTGTTCTGGAACACTCATATTTCGATTCGGATCAGGATAAAACAACAGACAATGAGATGATAACATTTTATCCATGAGGGGGGTGAATTTCTCTCAATTGAGGGCTAGTTCATAAGATCATAAGGGTTGATTGATCCGTAAGTTCTTCAGAATCCCACTACGCGTTCTGGAATGACTTTTTCTCAATTTCTGGCGGAAACGAACTATGGGAAATGAAATTAAGATGTTTTCAAGCGATCGGGGTGGATTTTTCATTTGGGGGTAGTTTCTGAGGGTAGGAAAATTCTGGAATAATTTTTTTTTCTCACATTGGATACTTATGAATTCAGATTCACCATGTACCAACTTTTCCAAAAAGGGTTCAATTGGGTCCCACACCGATATTCACTTTATTATTTCACGATTTTTCAAAACTATCGTTCATGATAAGTGAAAAAACCGTTTGCGCTGTGGGTATCACTTTAAAAATTGAATAGAATCTTCAACAAGCTCCTGTTAAAAAATGAACATGGTAACTAAAGTTCTTTTGCTTTCATTTTTTTCCGAGTGCCCGTCCCATCGTAGCAGTTGACTGCGCCGTTAGTTAGCCAACTTGTCGACCGTTGCAACAATGAAATTAAATTGAGAATGGTTCATGCCATCGAAGAACAAGAGGATGCACGGATAGTCCAAACAGGGGTCATAGTCAAAGAGGCTGACTGCGAGAGACAATGCTCGATAAAGATGCGAGTGATTTAATTAATAACTAAAAAATCACTGCTTTTGTTTTATCATTATGATTTTCTTGATGCAAGTCCGGAATAATGAAAAACAGAGGGTATCTCGTATCAAATGTATGGAAATTTTACAGGGTTCGAGAGTAGTTAACGATACTGCGGAAAGAGCAGTTTCTTTAGCCCAGGATTTTAATTCATTATTGACAATATACGAAGATTTATGTATATAAGATTTATATGTATTATAAGAAGATTTATATATATAAGATTTATATATATTATAAGATATGAGAAGAATATACGAAGGCAATGCATTTTGCAAAAAAGTTAATTTAATTATAAAAATAAAATGTGAGCATTATCATGTTTTTGTGTATTTTGATTGAATAAAAATCAGAAAATTCGTTAAACGACCCTATTAAATATCTACCGAATAGTTAAAGTTCTAAGAGCATCTTATTCAAGACCCAAACTGATCATCTGGCAGCTGTGAGGGCGAAAAAAAAACTTTCACCAGCAATTGTTTATCATAAAGTCGATAAAAAGGAAAAAAAAATGAAAAATCAAATTCGGCGGATCTTCCACTCGACCTGAAATTCTCATCTTTTGACGTAATTTTTTTTTTTTTTTTTCACCTAAACTAACTATTTCAGGTGTGGCCCATTGGAAAATAATTTTTTTAAAATATAATATATATGCATTAGGGTGTTTCACATTTAAAAAATTTTCGTTTTTTTTACGGGCATACGCAAAAAATGCTTGCTCCTGGTCTAAAAAGAAGCCTCCAAAAGAGTGAGCACTGTAGCACTAGTTTTAGGGTCTCCGAAAATGATTTTTCTAAAAAAAATAAGTGAAAAATCGATATTAGCACCCCTTTAACATGTACTGTTTCTTTTATATTTTACAAACAATGAATTATGACCAAAAAGGAACATCTAAAGCGCATTATAGAGAAATGCTGACATGAAATTTCCAAAACCAGTGTTGTAAGGTGTCAGCCTGTTCGGGCAGCACTTCCACATCTTTTGAACGTGGGGATCTGAAAAAAAATAATTATGTGAAAAGTTACAGTCAATTATCCGAAATTTTCCAAATTTGAGGCACTATTTTGCAAAAAACTTGGTAAAAAAAAATAAAAAAATTCCCTCCATCGCACAATGAGTATTTTGATTCCAAACAAAATGAATTGTAACTATCGGTGCTCTCGAAACCTTACGACACAGCGCCAAAAATATAGTTTCAAGATAAACTAATTTGATATTTTTTACGAAACAGTTGAAATTTTTTATTGGAAAACGTTAAATATCTGTTCAACTGTTTGGTAAAAAATATCAAATTAGTTTTTCTTGAAACTATATTTTTGGCGCTGCGTCGTAAGGTTTTGGGAGCACCGACAGTACAATTCATTTTGTTTGGAATCAAAATCCTCATTATGCGACGAAGGGAATTTTTTTATTTTTTTTTACCAAGTTTTTTTGCAAAATAGTGCCACAAATTTGGAAAATTTCGTATAATGTAACTTTTCACATAATTACTTTTTTTCAGATCTCCACGCTCAAAAGATGTGGAAGTGCAGCCCGAACAGGGTGAGACTTCGAAAGGTTGAATTGGACCAACCGTGCGCCTAACACCTTACGCCACTGGTTTTGGAAATTTCATGTCAGCATTTCTCTATAATGCGCTTTAGATGTTCTTTTTTAGTCATAATTCATTGTTTGTAAAACATAAAAGAAACAGTACACATCAAAGGGGTGCTAATATCGATTTTTCACTTATTTTTTTTTAGAAAAATCGTTTTCGGAGACCCTAAAACTAGTGCTACAGTGCTCGCTCTTTCGGAGTCTTCTTTTTAGACCAGGAGCAAGCATTTTTTGCCGTCTGCCCGTAAAAAAATCGAAAATTTTTTAAATATGAAACACCCTGATATGCATATATGTAGCCAGTTTTTTTGTTTTTTTTTTTGTTTTTGGTTCAACGATCAACGATTAAAACTGAATGAGGAACGATAAGGGAGTGTCATTGTGACTTAGGGTGAATTGAGATTCATTGGATCGGAAATTTCACATCCCCGCTCAAAGTGACGCTGTAAAAGTGATTATCATATTTTAAAGGGAAACGGAGCGTTATCGGAAGGATCAGCGACGATATTTTTCTTCGCTGTTACGTTATTCATGGTCTCCTCGAGGCGGAATATTTTATTCGTTTAACCATTTATACACGGTACAAGCTTGAAAAAAAAAGAAGAGAGTCAAGTTTTTGAGCAAAGATTGCGATTTTTTCATCTCTATCCTTTCCGCTCGCTCACTCAAACGCGCGCGCGCGCCCACACACACACACACACACACACACACACACACAGGCATACACGTGATGACAATTTTGCCGTAGTTTTGTCATTATGCCTCTATGACAATAAACATTGTACAATTTTATCATTTCATTTCTCATTGCGAATTGAATTTTACGAATTTAAAAAAAAAAAAAAAAGAAGAAAAAGAAGAAAAACGAAATGCTTTTCTCTTGCTCCTCGCTCTCTCTCGCTTTATCCGTCTTAAATCCTACAAAAGTTTAGCAAAATTAATGAGACTAAGTAGTTCGAGTAATAATAGCGATGATTATATAGCTTTAATGGATCGACATTTACATTTCATTTTTATTATTTTTTCGCTGAAAATGCTCGCACGTATTTATGTCGCGACGCCGTAGCGCCATATTCACAGCGATTTGCATTGAACGGAGTCACGCGCGGGGGGGGGGGGGGGGGGGAAGAGAAAAAAAAATAATCCTAGACAAAATCAGATTGAATATTTCGCGTGTACATCCAAGAGAAACGATCGCGCATGGATTATCGGGATGACGAAAAAGCCTAACTGTTTTTTTTTTTGGCAAATTAAAGTCCCAGATATGCGGAAGAGTTCATCAGGAGCCCGATTGAAAAAAAAAAAAAAAAAAAATAATAAGAATACAGAGAACAAAGAACGTACAAGGAAATATTTGTTCTTTTCGCTTGTAAAAAAAGAAAAAAAAAAAAAGAGAGAATGTAGAAGAAAAGTGGGGCGAACGAAATATTTTTATGCGCGTACGAAGGATCGAAGGATGCGTAAAGCGTGGGGGACCGGTAAAGGGAGCAACGACGCGCCGCGTAAACGGAAAAAGTTTTAACGGCGCGTTCGATCATGATAATCGAGGATAATTAGACTCTCTTATTCTTGGGGCGCCATTGCCCTTGCCTGAGCTCTCACTCTCTTCTCGTACTCTAGGCGATTTTGACTAGAAATAAAACGGGTAAAAGTCGGATCGGAATGAATTATGACGAACGGATAAATAATAAAAAAAAAAAATTTCACGGGAATATGAGAAAATATTTGAAATTTTACCAGTAGATGGTGTATGCCTCGGCCTGAGCGGGATCTTTGACGTTTGGCTCGTTAAGAAGATCCTGAATACCGAGGAGAATTTGCTTGATCGTTATGGCGGGTCGCCAATCTTTTTCCTCGTCGAGCAGCGACAGGCAAACCGTGCCCGATGGATAGACATTCGGATGGAAAAGGGGCGGCTCGAATTTACACTTTGGCGGACTCGACGGATAATCATCCTTGAATATCATACGTAATTTGTAGAGTCCGCCCTCCCAGGGAGTCTGAACGTTGAATAAAGGAGATAAATTTGAAAAATTAAGAATCATCGTTCGACGAAGCTGCCGGTGAGGAGTTTTGGATCGACAATGACATTTGTGTAACTTTGCTCGGAACGCTTTGTCGCGTCTATCGCATGCGAAAGCCTCGGTGAATTAAATACATTCGTTTGAAAAATGATAGTTATACGGTTTTTTTTAGATACTGTTACATTCTAAGTGTCGAAAAAGTAACCGAAAATGTCTAAAAAGTTGAAAAAAAAAGTGGAGTAAAATTTTTGGATTTGCGTTTGTCCATATGGAAGTACCTAAAGTACTTCATATTTCGCAACGGGTCTTGAGATATCAGAGTCAAATTTTGCGCACGAGCAGAGCAATTGATTTTTCGTTAATTTTTTTTTTCCTTTTTTTTCAATAATCGGTGAATGCTTCAAGATTTTTCGATCTGAAATTTGGTACGTAACGTGAATAAAAAATAGAAGTATTTGGTATTGAATTTTTAAAAAAATCAATAAAAGCGGTAAGATTTTATAAAACTTACTTTTATTTTTCACATGAATTGAGTATTATGAAAGTTTGTATTGGATTTGGCGAGAATCGATGTAGGGATTCGTGTTTCACGTAATTTTGATTTTTCTGTAAATTCGTAATCTTTATGTCGACCGAATTCATCCAAATTTTGTGTAAATTTTTCAACTATCGAGCTGGCATTTGGCAAAGAGTCTGTACAGACCATTGGACTTGATAAAACTACGAATGTCTCGAAAAATACGAAGAAATAAGCAAAAAAAAAAAAAAAACTGTGCAATCAAGGAACTTGGACATTGCTTTCTCGATATTTTACCTCGTTAACAAACTTTTCTTTATGAGGAAGTCACAGACATTAACTTGCTCATAAAGGGAACATTGAGAGGGAGGTAAAATAATGAGAGAGCAATGTGCAAGTTTCTAATTTGCACATATCAATTCCAATGGCGGTGATTATAGGAAAATAATTGATTATACATAATTTATCTATGTGAAATGTATGTATACATAATTTTCAAGTATTTGAATAAAGTTTTTTACGTCAATAGACCATAAACTAGGAGCTATATACAGCGTTATCAACGAATACGCAAGAGAATAAGGATCTTAGCTATTCAATCTGGCAAGTCGACAAAGGTTTTTAAATTTTATAAAATTTTGGAGAGTGGAAGCGATTCTCGTCGAGGTCAATACCAAACATCCCCTGTCCCCTGACATATTCGCGCAAAAATTTTCGAGCTGACGAATGAAATTTTACGAAAGTCAAAGCGATCACCGATATTTTTGAAAAATTTCTCAATCATGTAAAATGGGACAAACCGTTGGAGATTGCGACGAAAATTGTAACGAACAAAGAGAGGGGGTCTCGTGCTCAAGATACGTGCAAATTTTGCTCTCGATTGCTTCAGCAATTTTCGAGATATATATACACTACGTTTACGTGCACCGTTTTACATTTTATTAGCTATTTGAGTTTTAAAAAAATTAAGTTTCCAGATTTAAGCTAAATTTCAGCCATGATAGAGCACGTAAATAGCCTATAAGCGAATTCTACAAAAGGAAAAAGCGTATAGATTGCTCGAAAATTCGGAAGTTGCGTCGATGCTTGGCTCTATTTTTCCAATATTTTTCATCGTTTAGAAAAAAGTATTCGTGCAGTTGTCCTATTTTGATTCGCAACTAGGGTAAGTGTGGGTATTACTGCAGTCGTGGGAATTACTGCGATTTTTTTTTTATTATTTTATCAGAATTTAATCTTGTCTCATTAATTTATAGCTTGAAAGAAATCAGACTGTTAATTCAATGTCTAGAAAACACAATGAATCAACAAAATGACGTGCATCATGATTATTTAATTTATCGTTGATTTTTCAAAATGAAGAGGTGTTTGCGAGTGAAAATTTCACCATTTTTTTTTGCTAGTAATGGTCAAAAATTGATATCAGTACAAGGTCCTTGTTTTCTTTGTTATTGTTGCAATATCCTTATATTTTGTTAAGGTCACTAAAATAAGACTTATTTTTAATTAAACAATTTTCTAGAATAAAATTTTAATTTATTTTCATTTTTAATTTGCCGCCGCAGTATTTGGTACGAAATTTTCAAGGATGCGTGCATTCCTGCGGTTTTAATACTATTGCCGCGGTATTAGACTCCGCATACTTTCGAAGCGTGCGCGCACCGATTACTGCGGTTGACACATTTACAATTTCTAACTCATACAAATATTAAGACGCATATGTTTTTATCAGTCTCGTGTCTTATGAAGTTGTCTAATATCACAGCCGAATATTCTGTATATATAAATAGCGCCTGACTTCGTTGATAATAGCTAATGTCAAAAGTAGAAACAAAAATAAAGCGAAATCAAATAAAAACAAGCGGGTTTGAGTAGACCATGAGCCAGCCCCTTGAACTTCCCGTTCTTAAAATTTTTTCGAGAAGATATAGGAATAATAATTATTATTATTAAATAATTATTTCGAATGTGATATTAATTGTGAAGCAGGTAATTAATAAAGATCAGATATTAGCGGGCTTAAATTTTTATCATTTTAAAAAATTATAGACTACATACGCGACGCGCAGTATTAGGGGCGCGGTAATTGGACAATTCGCAGTATTCGGTGCGCAGTAATACCTTCTCGTCGTTCCAGACCCCGCAGTAATAGCGGCATCTGCATTATTTTTCCAAATGCTTTTTATTTGATGAAAAAGTCAATTCGACAGCATTGTTAATTTTTTTTCAAGTTCAAAATAAGTAAAATATTGATTTGAAAACAACAAAACTTCCGTAATTTTGTATGATTTTTTAAAATATGCTCGTCAAGCTGGCCTCGCATTTCAAACCGCAGTAATACCCACACTTAGCCTACATAGAGCTGCTTCCACTACAGTTATGAGTTTATCCCGATTAATTTTCACACACCTTTCATAATTTTTACAGCCTTTTTTCTTACTGTTTTCTTGCGTGATCCTCGAGATCACGCAAACGGCAACGTATTTTCCTTAATGGAAATCAAGTAAGCACGTAAACGCCTATAACCGTACTGAACAAGCAGTAAATTTTGTATACGTAAACGTAGTAATGGAAGTTTGAATTATGCAGGATTTCTACACACGCGCGCAGGGACATTTTTTCTGAAGTTGATTTGTATCAACGTTTTGGGATATTTCAAACACATTGGCACGAAAATCTCGGAAAATTTTTTTTCCACCATCGCATGGAAACCTCCATGAGAAAGTAAAATTAATGAATCTACCGCTCGTACAGGAAGCGTGATGAAAATTCAAAGACTAGGAGAAAGCAGCGTGTAAATTTCACTCAGCGTATTTTTTTACCACCGTTCAAACGAATGCGTACATTAAAAAAAAATCCAAATTTTTCTCCGTATTAACAGAGGCACGGTAGAATCTGGTTATAAGCAATCTCCTCTCCGATTTTTTTCCGAGTTCGCTCGGCGCGGTTCCCCGCCACAAGCCAAGGCCAGGTTTCGCGCAAACGTAGCTGGTTATAAGGCAATCTCTTCTGGTATGATTTTAAGGTAGTCCTAGCGCGTATTCTTTCATATCTTCGAGCGAAATGGACGGTGAGTGACGGTAAGTATTTTTTTACGCGTTATTTCGATGTAAAAGCGAAATAATGAAAAGCGGGACCTCTAAACCTCAACCGATCGAGCTCATCTTTTTAGGAAATTATTTTTCAACTACGCACAACAGTTTTGAGGATGCAGCGACGAAAAAATTTTTTTTTTTTCCGTGAACCACTCTAGTACATACGGTCCGACCTCCAAATAAGAAACCAAAAGCCCCCCCCAAGGGGCAGAATTTTTCCTAGAATTCGGATATCCCCACCAGGCGGGCGCCGCTCGCTCGCTACCTCTGTCCGTCTCTCTCACTCTTTTCCGCATGCGATCGGAGCTCGGAGCTCGAGTCGTCGCGGGGGAAGTGCTCGAGCGAGAAACTGGGGAAGGTTTCTTATTGCCGGGTTTCTTATTTCGAGGTCGGACTGTATTATTGGGTCCTATCCATTCTCTAAGGGTTAAAAAGTACCCGAGCATATTTTTAAAAAGTCATGCGGAGCTGCGGATCGCTCATAACCAGCGGTATCGAACATTACAGTCGAACTTCGCCGACTCGAAGCTCAAGGGAAGAGCTAATTTTTTCGAGCAAGAGAATTTTCGTCTTATCGAGGTTTTCGAACTACGGGGAAGTTCTTGCAAGGGAACAAACCGAATCTTAGACTTATAGAGGTTTTCGAGTTAACGAGGTTCGAGTTAACGAGAAATTCGGAAATTCTTTCGAATTTTGAAGTGGAAATAATTGTTTTTGCAGTGTTTCGATCAAAAAGTAATGTGCGTAATATACTTCTGTACTATCTGTATAACCATATTTCTTGGTTTAAACTGTAAAAACAATTATTTCCACTTCAAAATTCGAAAGAATTTCCGAAATTTATCTCCCCGAGAGGCATTCTCTATTAACAAAACTGTAAAATTCACAGAAATTTTTTTTCCATGCAGGCACATTGGGAACGCTACATCGATGCGCCGTAGCGGGGAAGCCAAATTTTACGACTTTTCTGCAAATTTGCTTTCCCCCATATAGTCCCGAACGATTGCTTATAACCGGATTGTACTGTATTCATATTTCCTTGCCGTTAAAACAATTTATCGTGATGAATAAATTTATTATTTTTTTTATTATTTCATTTTATTTCATTTTTATTTATTTATTTTTTTTTTTGCATTATTATCAATATTATGCAGAGGAATTTCCGATTATACGAGAAAGATAGAGCATAAACAGACGCGGGTCTGAATGAAATAAATAAATGAAATGAAAAATCGAGAGCAACGAATTCAGACGCGCATAGAACAGCCCCCTTACGCTTTGCGCTAGGACCGATATACTCGTCGAGTCGACACGGCTCGCCGTACCAAGCGCAGGGGCTACTTCGCTCGGGTGGGAAAACACGGAAATTGGCTCTTTTGGGCAGTTCTGAATTCGTTGTCAAAACTGATGCAAAAAAAAAACCCTCTAAAGCTATATCGATTACGCTACTTAGGTACTGCGTGAAATGAGACTTACGGATTTTTTTCCAGGTATCGCGCACTCCCAGCTCATCAAATTGAGAGTGCCGTCGGGATTTTTCGTAGGCCGAGCTACGAAACCCTGTGGGAAAAATTTGTCAAATGCTACCTCGAAAATTTTGCGCTTGTAAACAAAAAAAAAAAAAAAAAAGAAAAAAAAAAAAGGCCAACGAAAAAAGGCGACAAGATCGTAACTTTTTCACTTTTTCGAGGTTATAAACGCGTGCAAATTGAAATAATAACGAATCACTAAGTATATCGAAAGATTCTCACAACTCTCGTAGAGATTTTTGTTCGTAAAAAAAAAAAAAAAAAACCGCGATAATGGCAGTTATCAATTTTTTTTTTTTCAAAACACCCGTACCACCGTTGGATTGTAGTTAACCTGAGTTTTTTTTTTTTTCCCGCGCAAAAAATAACTCCCGATCGACGATAAAAGTGTGTGACGCTTCGTTTAAAATTTGCCAAAACAAATTGTCGCGATGCAAACGAATATTTTAGGGGAATTAATATTAAAGAAAAAAAAAAAAAAAACTTACGAACGGATGATCTTTCCTCCATGCTTTTCTCTCCTCCGCTAGTCTTGCACTCGCAATGCCTGACATCGTGCCAACCTGCAATAAAAATGTGTGTATGTAGCACGAGTGAATACCACGGTCTTACGTGAAAACATATTTTCAGTTATATATATATATATATATATATATCTATATATAACTGAAAATATGTTTATATATATATATATATATATCGTGGGAGAAAGAAAAAAACATCAATCTTGGTTATTCTTTTCTTTCTCCTGTATCGAATTTCCATTACCGATTAATTTTCTATGCGTCAAACACCAGCTTGAAACGTTTTGAATTTTCGAAAAAAAGAAAAATTTGACTCTCGCGGATCGGACACTATTTTCTTTTTTTTTTTTTTTTCACGCGAATTTCATGAAATACCTTTTAGCGGCACAAACGTAAAATGCAACATGGAAGTTTCGGACTTTGCGTTCTCAAACGCTACAAGAGCAGTTTTGGAGCGTGTCTTTTTTTTTTGTTTTTCTTTTTTGGAACGCATCCGGACACGCTCGCGCGTCCTTCCTTTGTTCGTTCTCGAACTGGGTAATTGTGAACGCGCCTTGTCGCACGAATTTACCAGAAATTCTAAACTGGACAAGAAATTTGCTTCGAGCCACTTCCGTGAAGTTAACCGAACGATATATATATATTTTTTTTTTTACAAAATGTTTGTCGTATATATATATATTTTTCAAAAGTCCTTTGCACTGATAGAAATAAAACAAAATTAGTTACACGAGATATGGATAACGAGCGGGGCAAGACATAATAATTGAAAAGCCAAACAAGTGACAATCACGTTATGTTTATACTTACGGCTAAAATTTTCATAGTTTTTGTTATCGACCGAGTACACTCTTTCTCATGTTCGAAAACCTCTTTTTCCACGACAACTTTTCTTTTAAGGATGTATGAGCACTAGCTTCACGATCATATAAAAATCTGAATTTTTTATATGGTGTAGCAGAAGTTTATAGGATAAAACCTGCAAAATTTCAAAGTGGCTGAACGACTCTTTACGCAAGTAATTAATTCGTGAAATCAAGATATTTATCCCACGCCATATACGAATTCTGGGCTGACGCAACTTTGAAACAGAAATTCGTATCTTTCACGATCAGATACGATCAATATTAAAACTGTTAAATGTTCAGAAAACTATCACGATTACATACGTTCCATAAAAAATGGGGGTTGACGAACCTTTTGACATACAATTATCGATTTTAAGGAAATTTTTCGCGTGGGTCGGATAATGAGCGGTCCGAAACTCTCTTTTTTCATGCGTGCCCCTCGCTCACCGCGCTCACTCGCGCCCACGTTTTCGCTTATTCCCCGCCACCTTGTGCTCATACATCCTTAAGGGTGGCAATACACATGTAGAATGCCTAAAACTAAACGATTTTCAGGGGGCTTATTACGGTTCTTTCACGTGAGAACACTCACCTCGTCCTAGTATTCTTATTGGTCCGCGGCGTTTAGTCAGCCAATAAGAATGCTAGGACGAGGTGAGCGTTCTCACGTGAAAGAACCGTAATAAGCCCCCTGGGATTTTAATCGTAAGGATTGCAGGTTTTTTATTGCAGGTTGCTCTACATTTTTGAAATGTTGACATAGTTGTATTTCATGTTTTTACTATTCAAGACCCTGCAAAATGACGGACGGATGTACATCTTGTTCAAAGGAGATGTCGTGAAGTACGTTTTGTCGCACGGTGTGCATCATATAGTGTCATATTCAAAATAAAATCAAAAAACCTTTTTTATTTTAAAATGTAATAAAAGAAATGCTGGGATTGAATTTGCTTCGGTTTAAAAATATCAAAAATTGATGAAATGGCACGCTTGTGAAAATAGAGTTTAAAATTGTCACAAAATTTTTATTTATTTGCAATTAAATAAGGCATCGCATTGATAAAAAAAATCTTATTTTTTTTTTAATTCACCTTCCTCGGTAAAATATTTTTTCTACTCGGCAAGAATATCGAGTTTCACGATGCCAATTTTTTTATATGTTCTTAATACACTGTCAAATACCCTGTAAAATTTACAGACGAAATCAAAGCAGGTATCGCATTGAAAGAAAAAAAATAATTTTCATTTTTTTTCCGCTGAAAATAGCCTTTTTGTTGCCATAAAAAATATAACATATATTGCATTAAATAGTTTATGGAAGAACATAACTTTTTTGTACTTACATTTTTTTTTGTCCGATTTCAATATTCCATGATATACGCGGGCTTAAAAGAAAAAAAAACCATTTCCATAACGGGTGAATTAAAAAATCTGAAAAAATTCACAGAGAGTACCTTTAAGTAGTACTACTATCTAATAACCAATTATGGAACAGATCCGAGACAATATGGTCGATATGTATGTTTTCGTACAGAGGTCCCATATTATACACTTGAAAAGTATCCGGGGGTCATTGAACGAACAGTTACATAAATGCCCTTACACATTCATACTCTTTATTCTTAACTATTATTAAGGAGGTTTTGCTCGTATCTAGCGTCCGCGATGCAGAAATCACGGTTCGCGATACTATACTATAGAGCCCTTACTAAACTTACTATAGATTGCCTGTTATAACATAAACAATAAAATCTTCGATTATTCATAAACGGAGTAGTCAATCTTTTCAATTTTTTTTTCCTGTTCTTCGTAAGGATGAGCCTCCTCTTTCTTGCATTTTTAAAACAGCCACCACTTTTTCAACTACCTGATATCAAACTATTCCTCACGTGACAACGGTTGATGCCATAAGCCCTATGCATTTCGAGGGCATCTTTACGATTTTTTATCTCGGAAAGTATAGGAGGTGAATCTTGTTGAAATTTTTCAGGTACACGGAGTACACCTTCACAAACATGCTGTTAAAACTTTAAATCGCTGTCACTTTTTTTAAGGTTCGAGCAGAACCTCCTTAGCTAGCTTTTACCTCATCAGGTTCTTGCCGAATTAAGTACGTTGAATAAAAAAAAAATAAATAAAAGATGTTATAATTAAATTATTACAATCAGAGCGAAAATATGAGATTTTATTAATCTTAATTGAAGGAAGGCTTAAAATTTTTCGATAACTACAAAAATTGGACGCAAAAAATGTATGACGAGAGATTAAATCTCGTTAATTAGAGTCGTTACTCCCCCGCGCACACGGGCCTTTTCGTCGCTCTGTTTTATACTCGTGTCTCACAGTGACGTCAAAGAAATTTTATCTTAGGTATTAGCATAGCTGATGCTTCACCTGCTCGTCACATCGCCGTGGACCCCGTTCGCAGTTACGTTTCCGCCTTCGCAATTGTAACATCGTGTGTTTTTTTTCTTTATTTTTTTTTCCCCCGTAAGTTTTTCCCTTGCATGAAATAAACGGAAATTTTTTTTTTTTAAACATCGTCTGAAGCGTATAAATTTAACAATGAGAAATGCAACTTTCACACATGTAATACTGTAAGTTTTACCTGTAAAATATACATATAATGTTTCAAAAATCAAAATTATTTTCCCATCAAATTTCACGAAAAACCCATTCAAGCTTTCGTTTCATCGCTTTCCTTCCTGAAAAATAAAAACAATTTCGATCGAATGAACAAAACGAATATTTGGACGCATTAACTCCCACGTGCTAAAATCTTTGATCGAAAAATCGCGTATATGTCACACGCAAGTCGACGTCTCCGTCGACGAAATACAGACTAATTTAACGCAACTTTTCTGGTTCGTGCATGCCAATTTTCGTCTCGCTAGTAAACATCATCTCTGTTTCATTTTTTTTCCCTAAAAAGACTGCTTCCCGCGACCGGAAGCCTCGGAGACAGCGTGTACCGATTTTAATTTCATCTCGATAAATTCATTCAAAATTGCATTCGCTCAAGCAATGGTGAAATTATGATTTGTTTTTTTTTCGAAATAATTTCATAGTCGTCGCAATAAAATGATTTCCATTTTTCTCTACGACCGAGCGTTATCAAATTATTTTTTAATAAACATATGACGTTTCGATACTAATTATACTTTTCGCTATTATATTTACAGGGATACGTTAATAAACAAAACCTGAAAGTTTTATGCGGGGTAACAATTTCATGATCTAATTCAAGAAAAGAGTCGTCGAGACATCAGAATGAAAACAAAATTTCGTTTTTGTTATTATTATTATTATTTTTATGTGAGAATTCTTTAAGCTTTGAGATATTTTTTCGTGAAGATCGCTCGAGTTTCTGTTTGCTAGGAATATTTATTAGCGGTATTATTCGTTTGGCATTGAAATAGGTGAAAATTGACAGAGACGCCATTGCGTCAACGTATGAATACGAATAGTTCCGTTGAAACATCTTTAAAAAAAAAAAAAAAAGAACAATACCATAGTTTTTCCGTTTCCGCAGAAGAGAATCGCAGCAATTTCATATTGTATCCGTTTTCAACGTTTCAAGGCTTTTTAAACAAACAAAAAAATACACATACTTGAAAAATGTATACTAATCACAAAGTAAATCTGTCGTGAGAAATCTTAGAAGAACAAGCATATATACGAAGATCGCTGATAAAGAATCGAGTATATCACTTTTCCTCGTTGCTTGACATCGAAATTCAACTTATGAAATATAATTACGATTCGGTAGCAAGATATCAAAAGACTAATTCTCTATTTGCATGTATATTCGTGATAGTTTTTTTTTTTTTTTTGAGATACGGTAAAAGCTTTTTTATGCCTTTTTTTTTTAAATCCGTATCAGTGTGTTGAAAACTCCATGAAGATTAGATTAGACGAGTTTGCGTATCGGTTCAGTCAACTCATAAATCATTGATGGTACAAAGCATCGCACGATGAGTGACGTTCATCTCCGATTTCCCATGAAGCATATTTTAATTACGTTACTCATTTGATTACTTCACGAATTTATGTTTATGGATGCTTATATTCATATTTATGCTTCATGGAATATCGATTTTTTCGGGCTAATTTTCTTTACGTCTAACATATATGTTCCATCTTCAAAGAATTGTCACAATTCAAAAATGGCCAAAGAAAAGTCATTAAGGGAGGTTTCTACTGTGTTGGGTCAAAAAAAGGTTCTATTTTTCACCAATTTTAATATTAAAAAGAATGTTGATATGTGGTATCTATACTAAGCGGTCTTTATTGAACACGATAATATCTTTTAAAGTTTGACAAAACATGGTATTGGGAGTGGAAGGAAGATATTCTTCGCTTGCGGAAGTCCCAAGTCCTGGACAGCTGATCTGAAGAAAAAAAAAGCAAACATATATCTTTCCTCAGACAATATATTGCATGAGTTGAACTAGAATGAAGAAGAAATATTAAAATATAAAAAAATAGTGAGCGATCGAAGGGGAAGTTTAATTTTTTGCCAAAAATTTTAGCTTATCATGTTCAATAAAGACTGCTCAGTAAATATACCAAATATCAGCATTCTGTATTCAATGTTTTTCGCATAAAAAATTGGTGAAAAATCAAACATTTTTTGGCCCAACAACGTAGAAACCTCCCTTAATGGGATTAATGAGTGGACTTAAAAAAAATGTAATCACTTCGTGCCATTTGTATGGGAATTTTTTATGCATAAATGATTATAATTGTATGCACGATAAAAGGAGAAAAAAAAGAACAAATTAGAAAAATGAAAAAAAAAGGGATTATTGAAATAATTAAATATTCGCAATTTTTGTGCAGTAGAATCATCTTATTGGTAGTGAGCACGAAGATTCCAATAATTAATGGCAATGAGAGCGATCCCTGCGATTTTCACTCATCCCAGGAAAGATCCCCGGGAATAATTATAAATTGTACTCTGAGAGAACTCGGTCGTCATCTTTTGTGCTCCGGTGGTCTTCACGGTGAATGGATGCACGGGTAATAATTACAAAACTTTTACAATCTGCCCGCGCGCGGCATGGACCAGAAATTGCGATATTATTTATTTTCAATTTATTTTTAGCTCCGATTCGATACGAGCTCTCACGCTGTGCGATTGGCCGGAATCGTCCTTTGATCCGGGGGAAGTATTGAAAAAATTTGCATTCCTCAAAATGTTTACCCTAGCTAGGAGCAATTTGACGAATTTGTCGAGTTCGTTTCCTGCTCAAGTTCGATTTCTCGAGGTACACATTATGCCGAGATATTGCGATTAATAAATCGATTATAAATTAATCATCGATAATTTATCATAATTTTATTAATTTAGAATCAATTTATTATTAATTTAATTATTAATTATTAAACTGTTAAGTTGTTTATAATAAATTGATGATTGACGTGTAATCGAATAATATACGTGTAGAATTTAATTAATTGATCGTTTTAATTCGACTGCTTATACTTGCACAGAAAATCAATTTAACCAGCACGAAGCTCGAGAAACTTCCGGTGGACACTTTTACGAATTTAACCGGTTTGCGAATTCTCGATCTTAGAAAAAATTCATTGAGCGTCATAAGTCCGCGGGTTCTTGGTGCATCGCATCTGCAGTACATTTATCTGTCGGGTGAGACAGGACGAATTTCTTTATTAATAAATTTTTATTCCATTCGAATTCGATTATTCCTTAAATATATATATTGCACATGCCTAAAGACAATCCGTGGAAGTGTAACGAGAATATGTCGTGGATACTCGACACGAGTCACGATGCATTGGCCAAAAAGATCAGCGACAGGGACAAACTGCATTGTGGTTCGCCTTACGAGGATCGACCACTCGTACCGGTGGTCGAGATAATCATAGTGAGCACCCCCGACGAACGTAATTATTATAATTAAGGATATAAATTATGCTCAGTAGAAATTTTTTTAAAAATAAATTATTATTCTTCATTCGTCAATCGATCCAAAAAGTTTAACTAAAAAATTTTCTCATTCGCCGAACGTCGACGAAACTTATCAAATCATTTATTTCATATCTGCCTTTCTCGTTTCGTCTTTTTTCAAATTTATCAAATCACTAAAAATTAATTTAACAAATTGATCAGTCCTCGCATACGTCAAAAAAAAAAAAAAAACTTACTCGATTATTTTTATCAATGCATTGCTTGAATGAAAGACTCAAAATTTTAATGCTTCAATAATTTATTTAATGACGAAAAGTTAATGAAAGAAAAAATGTATTAGTCGCGAAACTTGCCCGCTTATTTATTTAACGGAAGTCCCATATCCCGATGATACAATCAGATATTGAGCTTGAAGGGAAAAAAAAAAAATTCGTCAACACTTCCAGACGCTCAAGGAGGAGTGCAAGAGAACGGTCTGCGACTGCGAATTGGTATACGTGGTTGGTCGAATCGGTAGGCCGACTCAAAGACAGCTGATGGCATTCGTGACGGCAAACTGCAGTTATCGAAATCTCACTCGTATGCCAGAATTTTTGCCTGCCAATACGACGACTCTTCATCTCAAGGGCAATCAGGTTCGATCCAAATCGCAAAAAAAAAAAAATAAAAATAAAAACTTTACGATTAGAAAAACGTTGCACTCCTCTTTCACATTTATAATAACAAAGGGAAATAAAAAATGATTTCAGATATCCGACTTGACGCCTCTAGCTACGAATCCCGTTTACAAACAAGTCATCGATCTCTATATGGATGAAAATCTCGTTGAATCCATAACGCACTTGGAGGGATCCTACTGGCTCGATCACTTTCGAGTTTTCAGTCTTCGTAGCAATCGACTTACGGATGTGAGTTGTATAATAACATTTTTGTTTTTTAATGTTAAAAATTTGCGGAATTCCTTTGAGTTATGTTTTCTTTTTTTGACAATTTCCAAAGTTAGCTCAAATTTTCAAAAAAAAAAAAAAGATACCAGGATCAATCAAACCGTATTCTCTAGCTCCATTTATGATATTCGATGAACAAAAAAAGATCACTGGAGTTTTCGGAATTTTAAGCTTTGTCAAATCGACAAAAATTTTCGAATCGACTTTACGAGAGTTGCAAGAGCTTATTATTCGATCGGCAATCTTCCGCTAATTACGAATCCAACGATTTTTTTTTTATCTCAATTTAAACAATATATCGAATGTACATTTAAAAAAAATTAAATTTCACGTTTTTTTTATTATTTTAATGTTTTTTTTTAAATTTACTCTGAACGAAGCTTTGACATCTTAACATTGTATTTTATATATTACTGAAATAATTTATTTTATACAAATAATTGGTGCATATTTCCTTGAAAAAAAAAAAAATCATTTACGGATCGAACAGATATTTTATTTCATACGAATGTATTCATTTTTCTCGGAGCATTCGAGAATATTCAGTTTATTTTCACATTTCCCAAGAGCACACGATCGCGCGTATCATGCATGTAGAAATTTACATTCCCATATAATAATAAAATTCTATTCGTAGCGTGTCGAGTCTGCGCTTTCTCCTCAAAAATCGTTCGAGCTTTTATGCCTGCGACATGACGCTGTAAACCCGTCAGCTTTTATCGGTTTATTTTGTATGAAAACACGCGATACGTTCGAGAAACTCGTGAATTGACAGAGATTGAGTTTTTTTTTTTTTTTTCATTGCTTGAGTACAAAAAATATAAGGATTCCTATGCAACATACAGGCGGTGGAAAGATTTAAATATCGCGAAGACGTTTAAATGACTTTTTGATGCGAATGGTCGCGTCTCTTCGACTATTTTCGTAGACTTTCAGTTTCTTGAGCCGTCTTCAAGACGTCATAATCCGAAACTATATTTGTCGAAAAACGACAGATCGAAAGTCATTGAGAAGTCATTATGTGACGACATATCGCGATATCTCTTTTTTCGTTTTCCGCGTATGGGAAATATATAAATGGCCCAGTTAGTAAACATTTAACTGAGGATCCGTACGTTTTCTTTTTACATTTTTCAAACATATTTGAGTACGATATTCGAAAACTTTCGTTTCATATCAACAATTTCGATAATGCTGAATGTAATGGTATTGAATATTTTTCTAAAAACGTTGGAAAATCAGGGCAAATAATCAAATTAAAAATGCGTGTTTGATGTCCGAGTTACTGACAACCCACCGATTTTTTGGCCCAGATAATGAAACGATAGAGTACCAGTCAATGAACAGTCGTGAATATCAATCCGAAAAAATTGGTAACATTTACTCAGTTCCATTTACATTTGTTTGATATATAAATGGAAAAAAATTCAATACATTGCGCAGCATTTCCAAGGAGATTGGAGAAAACTAAAAGCTGTTTAGATTATGGAACATCAATCAACGGAGCTCGGACATGTCCTAAATTCGTTGGCCTGGTTAACGACGGAATAGATGGAAGTGCCGATTTTTAAAGATAAATTCATGATAATTTCGAAAATAGTAACTAGTATACTCTGAAATGTGTCTAGTTGGAAAGTTGAAAACTGAACCATTATTTGCGGCTATTGAATCAACCAATTTGATAAAAAAATATGTAAACTATCATTAAGGATGTTCCTCGGTTATATCGATATAGTGTCATTGACTTGAAATTTTTACAGCCCATCAGTGTTTATCCCCAAAACGTGTGTGCAAAGATTTAATGAGCTTAGGAGCCTCGTTGTTGAGATATTAAATGTTTAAAAAACCATTATTTAACATGCGTTCTTATGACCACACATGAAAAACAGGTTCCAATCGTTCTGTAATTCACGAACTTGAAATGCCAGCACCTTTGAAAAATTTTATAACCTAGTTCTATATATAATAAAATCGTGTACGAAAGCTCACCTTATTTAGGAGAATTTTCGTTGAATAATTAAATGTAACATAATTAAAAATGCTGAAAAAAGAGGCGTACGCTGTCGATTTCAGACGCGATGGACAATGTTGCCGAACTCAACTGGTCTAATCAGGCTTCTTTTTCAAAACAAAATCTTGGAGTTTTTTTAGCCTTCTTTCATAGTAAATAGCATAAATAATAACTTATAAAATGTGCATTATTATCCCTCTCTGCATATTGGCAAGTGACGAATAGAAACAATGAAAATTTGGCACTTTTTGTGCTTCAACTCGAAACGCTGCTCAAACTATGCGTAATAGAGTAAAATTGCTCATAAATAATTTTCTGGGTGACTGAAGTCTCTACAAAAAAGTCCGCAACGGGATATATCTAAAGTTAATGATTGAGGCGTGGGAGGTGTCCAAAGTTGTAAAAATAATTAAAACAAAAACCATTTCAAGTAGGTGGCTTTATTTGAATTTTTTTTTGCCCCATAAACGTTAATATTTTTTAAAAAATTACAGGATTATATTGCCATAATTTTTATTTGGTGTTATCAATACTATTTACTTTCGAATAGCGTTGAAACGAAGCCTCACCGTTCTAATTCTGATTTCTAGAACATATAATTGACTGGCCGAGATGAGTGAGGATATGACGTTAGCAATCCTGAGCCCTACCTGTGTATAAGCATATAGGGACGACTCGTTCCGAAAACAAACGGAGAAACATCCTTAAGGTAGTACTGTCGATACTGCAAGAGTCAAATGTATACACCGTCATGTTTGACTCACGCAGTATTTAGAATAGGCAACGTCACGTCTATAATGAACCGATAGAAAAGTACATTTTGGATATTTATTTCCTAATTACTACTCTCACATGCTCTGAACCAGTACTTGTAAGGATTTAAAATGTTTCTGATAATGTTTTCTCTTATTGTACCAATTTTTATTGAAATCTAAACGGTACATTTTGAAAAATACGATGAAAACTGTGATTTCTCATAAGACTCACCCGTGCAGAAATTTCGGTCGGGATCCAGGTGGATTCTGAGAAGGATCCCTATTTTCTGATAGGGATCCAGCTGGTCATCGGATCAGATCCCATGACTGAATGTAACATTTGCACATTGGAATCCGACAAGGACCCCTGACTGGATTCCAATTATGGTATCCAGTCAAAACCCGATCGAAATGTGGTTTATATCTGGCATATATATAAAATCCCGAATAAATATTTATCTTCTGCAATTCAGGTTATAGGCAATTGTTTATTATTACCTGAGCCATAGAAAAAAATTAAACAAAAAAAAAAAACGTCGACACCGGGGTTTGAACCTACGACGTCTCACTTGAACCGACGACGCCTTCGTTTGCGTATTGAACCCGAAATAAATGACAAAAAAAATTATATTTTATGAACATTAATGTTTTTGACATTTTTTTATTGATTGTTGTTGTTCCAAGGATGATTCCGGTATTCCGGTCGTTGAAAATTTAATTGCTAACCCGGAAAATGATTTAAGGACAACCTACCTACCTATCTGCCTACCTAATGAACTAACGCTCTAACCACGACGCAGTCGAATGCTTGTACATTTACTTCATAAATATCTTCTATACACTATACATGAGGCTGAAGCTAGCAGCGGTAGCGAGAAGCCAAAATTCAGAAAAGAATACGCATGACGGGAAAAATCTGAAAAAATTAAGGAGTATTGTCTATCGATCCTGGAACACGATCGCATTTCAACTTTTGAGTAGAAGGACTTCGTTGTTTATTTGTTTGTTAATTAACAATGGCTAGTGATAATTAAAATCGCACGCATGACGGGAAAACTCTGAAAAAATTCAGGAGTATTGTCTATCGATCGTGTTCTAGGATCGATAGAGAATACTCCTGAATTTTTTCGATTTTTCCTTGCTTGTTATTCTCTTGCTAAAATAGGAAATCATTAGTCTCAGGGAAGTATATAAGCAAATTTATTCACCTTTAAAAATTCTTCCACTATGACTTTATGCAAAAAAAAACGCAAAATGTCATTTATTTATTTATTTTCGGTAAAGATTGATGCCAATGACGTCTTTTTACACGTAGCATACGTGTTTCGATGGAAATCAGTGACTAAAAGTGTATATTGCGCTTGAAACTCTATCATTACAATAAATAATGAATTAAATTCGGCGCACGAAGCTACTTTCCGTTCAGCAATATCGTTTACGACTTTTGAATCATCGAAGGTTCTTTTTATTTGAAATACAATCCCCATGGTCTCAAATTTTTCCTTCCAAAAAGTTCGCCATAGACGTTAATTGGCTGTTATAATTATAAAAGTCCAATGAGCGGCAGCTTCCACTTAAGCTACAAAGTACCCTCTTCGCGAGGATGTCTTTTTTCAATCAAAACTTCAGTTTTAAGGTATGGGAGCATGAAAAATCAAAATTTGTTTTTTTTTTAAACATCCTAGTATACACACAGACTTAGAAGTCTCTATGGAGCATGAAAAATGCAAAAAAGTGGCTCGAAAATGTAATTTTCGCCACACTGCTAAGTGGTTAAGGTGGTGGAGGTTCTCGATCATGAAAAACCACGTAATGATAATTAATATATAGTAATAATAATGGCATTTACCACCACCACCACCACCATCACCGCCACCGCCACCGCCGCCACCGCCACCGCCACCACCACCGCCACCACCACCGCCGCCACCACCACCACCGCCGCCACTACCGCCGCCACCGCCACCACCGCCGCCACCGCCACCACCACCACAACTACCACCACCACCACCACTACCACAATATGACTGGGCATGTCGCAAATTAAAATTCTTCGATTATCCCATTAAATCATCGGAGGATATACTCGTCTTGAGGAGCTCGCAACAAATCCTGATTCAGAACAAACGTGAGATTGGAATTTATGTCTACGTTCGGGACGCATTTGCGCTTCGGATCGGGATTCAATCGGTACACCCTGAAAGAAAGTGGCGCCATAACTTACAAATTTTGTCACATCCACCAATCCGATTACGAAATGGATACCATATAGATTCCTATGGGGATACCGGTTTTGGGGAGTCCATGGAAAATCCCGATCGGGATATGGTCGGACTTGGGGTATCCCTAAAAAATTTCTGCACGGGCAATGCTAAATGCATGAAATTACAAATGCCAATATCTATTTTCTGGTTCTCTGTAGACTTTTAAAAATTTAACTAAATCTTTTTCTTATCATAATCTACCACTGCGCCAAATTTTATTAAATTCTGAACGGTAATTCTATAATCGACAGTACTACCTTAAATATTTACCGGATAGTACCGGTCGGTTCAACAACTGAGACACGTTTATTGTATTTGCATTTTTTTTTTCAATTTTTTTTTTTTTCGTCAAATCAGCTGCCAACTTACGCCCTGGAGAATGTACTTTTGCAAAGTGGTAGCGCAGTCAGCATATATCTCGGAGATAATCCTTGGCGATGCGATTGTCTATTCACGCCAGGATTTCGGGTAAGTCGATCGTACATGAATGTCAATAATCTCGATTCTATTATTATTATTATTATTATTACTCTCTAATTTTTGTGGTTTATATTCTGTAATATAAATGAAAAAAAGTTGTTTTTCAAGCTACCAGTCACTGAAAAAAAAATCGACAAAATTTTGAATTTTTTAATTCTCGATAAAATCGGCCAGCGGAAAAATTTCACACGAGAAAATTGTATTTTTTATCAAAAATTTTACTAAAGTAAGTTGGTTTACTTTTGAGTGACGGTAAATTTGTTTGGCTGTGGAATTATGATTTCTGTGCTCATTTTTTTTTTTTTTTTTCGTAATCGTCGAAGCTTCAAAATGACGCTTGGTTCGTTGAGCTACGATTTTTCAAAACGATTTTTTTTCCGCAGATTTTTCAAATCCGAGCATTCTTGAAACTTTCGCATACGCGACTCTTTTCATTTTTATTTTTTCCACAAATTATGAACAAATTATATTAACGACAAAACGAAACGAAAAAAAAAAAAAAAACTGAAACGATCCGCTGGTACGTGGATTTTTATGAATAATATTTATCGATAAGGATGCATGGCTATTTAATTAACGATGAGGATGTGAAAAATCGATTTCAGGATTTGTTGATTAGGTACACGAATCTCGTCAAGGATGTTAACGACGTGAGATGTGACTCGGCAGTCAACGAAGAAAATTTGAACAAGCAGGTAAAATTTTTTCGATATATCGCGCTTTACCATTTATCCGAGGGCATTCGGCTGTGTCGTTCGAGCATAAAATTACAATTTACATTGCAATAATTAATTTGTTTAACCATATCACAGTCAAACGGAAGACAAATTAAAAAAAAAACGATTATACTTTTGAGTATATATTTTAATGCAACTTTTTAAATATTTTTGAAAAATATCTATCCCACCAAAATTTACGAGTAATTTTAAAAAAAAAAAAAAAAAAAAAAAAACCATATTTTCCGCCAATTTCAAGAGCCCAAGATCTGTGAGCTCGAATATGAAATAAAAATTTTTCCCATCCGGTCGAGTGGGCTATCGTTCGAGAGGGCTCGCTTCGCGAATTTTTAATACTCATTCAATTGATTATTATTATTTTTTTTTTAATACTCTTTCCCAAGATACATACAAATCATTTTATTAAATTTTTTGTTATTGTAAAAAAATTTTTTAAATAAAAAAATTTCGACGCACAGATTCGAGATCTGACGAGAACAGAGATTTGCGTAGCTCCTTCGTCGATCTCGTGGCTGCATCCCCTCGATATTCTCAACGTTATACTTGCATCCCTGATCGTACTGATAGTCGGAAAGTTGCTTTACGACTATTGGTCCTTCAAGAGAACGGGAAAGTTACCCTGGATCGTCGCCAAGATACCCTGACAAAATCGAAAGACGACTCGCATGACGTTCCTTCATATATATATATATATATATATATATATATATATATATATATATATATATATATATATATATATATATATATATATAAACGTATATATATATATATATATATACGTTTATACATAAATACGTATTGGTCGCTATTCATTGCTGGTTAATAAAGTTAAATCTCCGCGAGCAAAGTTCACTGACCCGAGCAACCTGACGATTGCGTTTTCTTCGAATTGTCATTCAAATTTTACGAGTTGATTTTGATTTTTGATTTTGTTTGTTTTTTTTTTTTATATTTCTTTTCCGTCGCAATCCAACTCCTCTGCGGAGTTCAACGAGACGTAAAATAATCTCGTTTTTTTCATGGACAATACTCCGAAAGTAATTTCGTATACAAGTCTTCCGCTGCTGACATTTTTGCGGTATGATCGTGAATACCCGAACCTGATGAAATCGCAAATTCATGAAAATATACAAGAAGCTATACAGAAACAAATGAACCGTTTGAATAATTCATTTTAAAAAAGCCATCTACGTAAAGCGTGAGATTGAAATAAAAATATGTTTTTTTTTTTTAAATCGGTTAATCTATGATGGAAATAAATTAAATATAGAAATTAATTAGATTAATTTGATTAAATAAAAAAAGCTACGAATCGGTCAGGCATAATAATTTTCATGTACAATATTTAATAAAATTCAAATGAAAATATGTGTGGGCCTAAATTATTTTTTTTTTTTTTAATATTTATATCATTTATAATTTTAAAATAAAAAAAAAAAATTAATATAAATATTTTTGTCGATACAATGCAGCGATTACTGACCACGACCTTCTCTGTCGAGTGCTCTACATACGGCAAAGTGTTTGATACCGCTGGCCTCGTATTTCTGATTGCTGACCGAGTAAATCGGTTTCGGAGCATTTTTATCGAGGCAAAACTTGTAGAGCTTTCTCATTGCGTTCTCTGGCTTGTCCTCGGTGCCAAGAGCAACGATATCTCTCATTCTGAAACGAAATTAAACGCTTCGACTTGTGCTAGGATAGACGGTACCAGTTGTGACCATTTGGAGCATTTTCGAACATTGTTCACATTATTGTGAATTTAGAATTTAAAAACGGTGATCGATGTCACCTGAAAGGTACACGGAAACGAATTGTTATCATTTAAAATGTTTTCTGATCGTGATAAATAAGAAAATAGGAAATTAGCCTGTAGCTGTCATTGTCACCATTTGTGGCCACAAAATTGTACTACTTGTGGTCTTCTGAAGTGTACCAGTTGTGGCCACCAAAAGCTTTGAATTGGGATACGGATGCGCCAAAAATGAAAGGCGGAGTATTGGTCAATCAGTGACCGCAGATTTGAGTAAAAAATAGTTATTCGTTTGCGACACAAACGTATTACCGAAGTGATATACATAAGTGTGCCCTATTTATGGCCATAAGCTGGCCACAAATAGAACAATCGCATTTTGAATGTACCACTTGCGGCCACCGCATATTTTTCAGGTATTTTAGTTGATATAACATTTTTTTGTGATTCTAACTCGAAAAATTAGCTTTAACTAATAAAATATGAATTTTTGATGGGGCCGAAGGACTTTAGATATGAGAAACCGTAGTCTTCTGATCTTGGGATCCCTCAACACTTCGGACAAGAAAACTAAGCAAACCGATCAGCGTTGATACATTTCGTCATAGGGTAGACTACCCTTTGTGGCCACTCCGCATTTCCCTCGAATTTCTTAAAGTTTCAAGGCTATGTTCACTTCATCGAGCGTAATATTTCGATATTCAAGATGTCTCCGCACCAATATCGATTGCTTTATTGAATATATGCTAATTTATTTCAACGAAATATGACGAAATGTGTCAACGCCGAGCGGTTTGTGTAGTTTTCTTGTCAGAAGTGTTAAGGGATCTCAAGGTGAGAAGACTATAAGGTTTCTCATTATCCAAAGTCATTCCACCCCATAAAAAAATGTATATTTTATCAGTTAAAGCTCATTTTGCAGGTTGAAATCACAAAAATGTGATGTACCAGCTAAAATATCTGAAAAATACGCAGTGGCTAAAAGTGGTACATTCAAAATGCGATTGTTGTAATTGTGGTTAGATTATAGCCAATCCCAATTGAAAGCTTGGTAGCCAAAACTGGTACTTCGGATGACCAAAAGTAGTAAAATTGTGGCCCCAAATGGTAAAAATGACAGCTACAAAATAATTTCCTATTTTCTTATTTATCATGATCAGGAAAGATTTTAAATGATAAAAGTTCGATTCTGTGTACCTTTTTGATTATATCGATCACTTTTTCAATTCTGAATTTTCAATAATGTGAACACTGTTCGTAAATGAATGTTCGAAAATGCTTAAAGTGGCCACAACTGGTACATCTACCCTATCGTCGTCTCGTTGCACGATAATTTTCCTCTTAGGCATGATTCCTCATTAAATACACATTCTTACGTCACCGGAGAATTCAAACGCTCGACTTTGATTTTCAGACTGTTTTTTTTGGCAAATTTTGAAAATACAACACGTTTTTTTTTTTCGACTTTTTGTGGTTGGAGCCTAAAATTTCAACTGCTCCGAAATTGCAACGATTGAAAAATTCAATAAGACTCACTGTTCGTCGGACAAGGGTGTAAGATTTTTCATATTTTTCTCCTCCATTTGATCCCCGGCCAGCATTATAAGTATCTTCGTTGCAACATCGTTCCTGACCGTGGACTCTGAGCATCCAATACCGTTGTCTGAAAGAACAATAATCTCGTAAAGCTATCGGATTTCTTTTTTTTTTAATATAATTTTCTCAAAAATGTCACTTTACCGGTGTAACCTGCGAAGGAAGCTTCGATTTTCCATGGATTCTTCTTGTCGCGCAATGAAACGACTTTGAACTCGACGTTCTTGCCGATCTGCGAAGCGTAGTCCATCAGAATTTCCGCTGGTGTTTTCCTCCGAGTCGGACTTTTCGGACTGTGTTTTTCGTTATCCTTTATCTTTCTTGTCATAGTCACAATTATGATCGTGAATTATTTAAAAAATTATCATTGTCATTGTAAGTTGTTAAAATGAATTGTAATCGTTGTGCTTTGAACTTGTCAACCGCGATCGCGCTGAGCTGCTCATCGAGTCATAAATGTCAATAAACAGTTTAAAAAAAAACCAAAGTTAATTGAACTGCAATGGGTAGAGTTATTATTTTTGTTTTTTCTCAAAGATGCGTTGAAATTTTAGCAACAAGCCGAACCTTAATAATATTTATTTGCCTAATTAGCGTCTGCATCATATCCTTTAGATTTTTCCAGATCAAAGTTATCATGGAAACAATTTTTTTTTTTCCTCTAATTGTACACGACACCACCTACCATTTCACGCTTCTCTTTGTTCCTATTTTTTTCCATTTTCGTCCGAGGGAACAACGATTCGGGATTCGTCGTTGTTGCGTTACGTCCTGGCGACGAATCCGACCCAGTTTGAGCTCGTATCTTCGGCGACAATGAAGCTTCGGTCTTTCGATTTTTCTTTCTCGTTCCAGAATCGATTTCACACATTGTTCTGTCGTTCGTCGTCGCTACCGTACTCTTGCCCTCCTGAATTCTCGTTGCTTCCACCATCCTCGGAATATCCGATTTTCTAGGTTGATGAATCGTCGAGTTTTCTGGACAAATTTATCAGAAATCGCAGAACTTGCGAAAGCATTTATTCGCGCGCGCGCGAGAGCATCGAGAGAAAAGAAAAAAAAAATTCGTAAAATACATCCACGGATACCATGAGAATCAGATCGATCGTGTCGCCCAATAGAAATTTCTCTCCTGACATTAACTCTTCGCGAATTCGTCATTTCATCACCCACGACACTGCCCCATCCCTCCAAGCTCTCGACCTCCTTCGTTCTCGCCGCATCACGTCTCTCGTCGTGACTCGTCGAATTTTCTCGATCTTTAGATTCATATTTCTGCGATCCGTATCCCGGCAGAATTTTCGTCTGCTTCGTTGACTCGTCGATCGACGGAACATGGGATCTCAAATTCGTCGATACTTCCCGTTCCGTCTCTTGAATGCTTCCCGAAGAAGTGGAGCCCGATGGATCTTCCATTTCTGCAATTCGGTCGTACGAAATACGAGTTCCAACTTCTTCAACCTCCTGAGATTTTTTTAAATTCAAGGTTGAATGATCGGTTTATCGATGAATCGTTTTCTTACGGTCAATCCTTCCCTATACGCGGATCTTCGAATGTTTCAACCGTTAAAAATAAAAGAAAAGTTGAGATATTTTTTGTAGAAAAAAAAAAAATCGTTCCTTTTCGACCGTATCAAAACGATTGCACTTTGCGAGGGAATTGAGAGACTTCGTTCTAATTGGGCTTTAATCAATATATATATATATTTTTTAAAATCGGTATTCTTCGCTGAAGTCTTTCCTGCTATCCTCCTCGTCGTACTTTCCCGCTATCACGATGTGTACCAAAATAATCATCGAATTCAATTTTTGTATGTGACTATACACGCTAAGTATCTTCATAAATAAAAAAAAGAAACGATTCGGATGGGGTTAAGCATATAGACACGGGCACCACTAACCTCGTTTATCTCCTCGCAATTCGATGAAAATTCCATGACCGAGCTCGTCGAACGTTGCCTGTCGAACTCCTCGGAATACGAGATTTCAGTCGAATTCGATCTTCCTAATTCAATTATTATTACTTATTCTACGAGTACGTGAATTAACCGCTTTCCGCGAGAGGAGAGAAATATAAAAGAGTCATTGAACTGTCAACCCACATTGGGAATTAACGACGAGGCAGTTTGTAAAACTCATTCGGATTTTTATGGATTAACATTTTTTTTTCGACCGACGTAAATTATCCACTCAATATATTTTGTTTTGTCTCTTTAATTGGGGAAAAAAAAAATTCAGTTTATTTCACATTTTAAAAGTAATTTTCAATGAAATCATATAAATATGTAATTAACTATCATGAACGTTCTAGTGGGGTATTGTAATGCTCTCGTTTAGCTATAAGGCTTGAACTTTAACGAATTGGTGCGAAAGGAGTTAATTTTTTTTCATTCACAATTAAAATATTTACGCTGGTAGAACTTTATTTGATTAAATCGAAATTACGTCCTTTGGGATTATTAAATCTCACGTCGGAAGTGTCCTATCTCGTGCTTTAATTCATTCTTCAATGCGCTCGAATATATTATTTAAAATACAAGTGCATCGTTCTATCATTGATAATTTGTTAAAAAAAAAAAAACGACAAAAATGACGATAATACATCAACTTTTCTTGCACTATACACGTTATTTCAGTACTCCCTTTTTTTCTACTGCATCTTCCGCTCAAAAAACCGAGCTGTTAATAATCAAAATTTGATCAATACTCAGCAAAATGAGGGAAATGAATTGACATATTTTTCCATTAGCGAACGTCTCAGAGAAGCTTGTGCTTATTTCCACCACTATTTTAGTACCCCAAGTACGTGGATCAATGGTCCATTTTATTTAGAGTCACGTATATACCTCACGTGCTGCCTTTTTTCCCCAGAATAAAAATTATAGCATAAATTATGTCATAAAAATTATAACAGAGTGCAAATTTCGACCATTATGAAAAATCAATTTACTCATTGAGGAACCTTTGTCGTTATCGTGAGGAAAAAAAAAGTGTCAATGCCTTCGAAATATTCCAAAATATAAAAAAAAAAAAAAAAAAACATTTTTGCAAAAATAAATTTCGACGGTCTTTAAAAATTCAAACGGACATAACTCGAGAAGGACTCGAGCCTTAATATACTTCGAGGATCGAAATACACCTTTGCCGCAATGTTTGCGCGCATGATTGCTCTTGACGCGTTTCAAGATTTTTAATTAAATCGAATCTGCTCGAGGGGCTATAATATTCGCGTCAGCCGAACTATCGTACCAATTTCATTGTCGTATGGGACGCTTCTCAGCCGATGAAGAAGACCTTCCGCCCGATCGATTACCGTTTCCATTTCGCACAGAAGCGGCGCGGCTTTCGGATATCTCTTCGCGATCATGTCCCAAACTATCTGGGCTCTGTCACCGGCGTCCCGTAGCGATCGCGGAGGCGCCAATTTCTTCTGGCACGATGCTCCGTCGTTCTCCTTTTCCGTGTATTCCGACATTTTTGCCCGAGCAAACAATCTGCTGAGACTCGACTTATTTCCGCGTGCTTTTATCTTCGATGGGGGAAAAAAAAAAAAAAAAAGCACCAAAAACACCGCTCTCGACCAGCTCGAACGTTATCGAAAACGTCAGAATTGAAATAGCGCACGAGCGTTTTTTAAATGAAAAATTATATTATGAATCCTTGAAAAAAACAAAAAGTCTATTTTTGACATCTCAGGCGCGCGTTATCGGAAAAACGTCAGCGTCGAAACAAAAATCAAACGATCAAGAAAATTATTCGTGTTTTATATCAATGATTTAAAGAGGAGAGAAAAGAAGACAAATGAAAAGTATATACGAACTAAAATGGAGGAGCAATATGCGATGGTGAAAAAAAAAAAATTAATAAGCCACGTTGCAGTTTGACTGGGTTTCTTTAACGCGGTGATATTTTATTAAAATTATAAACACGGGATTACAATACAATCACGTAACGTGTGGTAATAATACTTGGTTGCATAGAAACTCGTCGTTGAATCAAGGCCACGTTGATTCAGAAAAATTTCTTATCATCCCACTTAACTACGGAGTGTATACATGTCTGTGTGTATGTGTGTGTGTGTATGTGTGTGTGTGTGCGTGAGCCCTTTGCTTGATTCTTTTTTCATTCTTTATTTATTTATTAAACATTTTTTTTTTTCTCGATTTGTGCTACGTGTACATACATGCATATGCATTTTTCCCTATTCGTAGAATGCGTTCTGAATGAATTTTTTTTTTTTTTGTTACGGTGCATCATTGTTTCTTCGGCTGCGCGCGTCCTTTTTCCAAATTTTTCGTAATTCGCTTGCATTTTTTTTTTTTCGTGGCTTCATATTGTGCCGAGCTTACAAAATCGCGCTCTGTCGGCGCTTGTATTTTTTTTCTTCTTCTTTATATTATATAAATGGACACGAGCCAAAAGGGCCTCTGGTCTCTCTCTCTCTCTCTCTCTCTCTCTCTCTCTCTCTCTTGTCGAGAAACTCTCAATCAAGATTCGGCAGATCGAACGTCCCGATCGATTTTCGACGATTAAATGTATATTATTTACGTTCGTATCGAGGTAACCACAATTCTACTCGCTGGTCAAAAGCAGTGAGCGCTGAATTTGAAAGAAAAAAATTTAACGTCCAATTGAAAGCTTCCAATCCTCGAAAATTCACGGTACAAAATGATAATAATAATATTAGCGCAGTTCTTTCAATGGAAAAAACGAACTATGGAATGTTAAACCGGAATAATCACACCTCAGTAGACTTTCTATAATATGGTCACACCGCGGGTCAATTTGACTCGAGCCAACTTTGAGCGATTACCGAAGCAAAAGACGACGCGTTATATTTCCGTATAAAAATTCAAAGACACAATTTTAACATTGAAAGATATTCTCTCGTCGATGAAAATGTGAATTTTTGGTTTTCAAGTACTAAAAAAATTCCTGAATAAAAGCAGTCCGGAAAGCACGGTTTTCTACTAAAAAATTCATAACTCTTTCAGTTTTTAATATTTTTTCGCAAAAATTTAGCACGATACTCTTGAGTTATAGTACTTTCATAAAAAAAAAAAAAAAAAAAAATAGTTTGATACGATGTCTTTCAAAAAGTATATTTATTTTGAAGACACGTCCGTCTTCAAAGCCTGCTGGAACTGCACTGACGCTCAGGAGGGACATAACTCCTTAACTACCTTAAACTAAACAATTTCAACGCAAAAAAAATTCAACTAAACAAAAATAACCTATCTGACAGCACAAGACCGGTTTTCGCCGGTTTACTACTCGCAATGTTAAATTGAAAAAAAAAATCCGTCTCAGCTGGATCCGGGGTGATTATTACGGTTTAAAATTGCAACGAAGATCTTTTAAGTTTGCCGAATTCGGAACGAACGAGCGTCTTTCCTGAATTTTTTTCATCAATTTTAGCACAATTTTTGTTTAATTTAGCACTTGTTTGACCAGTAAGTTTGACAGAGCTGGGCAAAACTAGATAATTTTAAATATGAAAAAAAAAAACACAATTATTTCGAGTCGTCGTAGATCACTGAAAAAAAATACAACTATTTTTGATAATTCTAATAAAAATGGTATTCAAATACAGTCAAACCCCAGTCCCTGTCCACTCTCGAGACCGAAGGTTTCAGTCCCCCGTCCACGAAACAGCCGACTGTTGAGAAAGACGCTCGTCCAATCGCGAAAGAGTTGCAGGTCCGTATCGATTGATTTTATGACCCCGGGCACAGATGCGTCACAACACGATGGAAATTTTCGATAAATGTTTTTGCAATACGGCACTGGAACGGCGGACAGGGACTGAAGCTGGACAGAGACTGAGGGGACAGGGACCGAGGTTTGACTGTAATCGAGTAATTTTTTTTACCCATTTCTTGCAAGCAATGATTGCAATTACCTCGATCGATCACGGAGTTTTGCGTTGAAATTCTCACTCGCTCCTGCTCTCCATCCACTCTCACAGTCGGATTGTTGATACGCTTACTTCTATCACAGCATATACGGGATGTTGCGCGTCAATTTTTATTCAATCGTATTTTTCTTCCTTTTTTTCATATATGTGTGTGTGTGTGTGTGTGTGTGTGTGTGTGTGTGTGTCGGTGTGTGATTAATGTCGTTATCAAGTTTCATTAATGTTTAAGTATATTACACGGTGGCAAATTTTCTTTTTTTTTTTTTTTTTTCATCTCTCGCGCGATCGGCGAATCTCTACATCGATTACTATAGTTAATTTTTATTTTTTAATCTTAATCACCGTTCCTCAGACTTTCGAAATTTAATTTTCGTCTCGCTTGCACACCGTTGCGCGCCTCAGTTAAAATTCTTCAATCAGCTATACATCGATCTCTAACGTTCCTCATCAGGCATATGTGTATGGAGTATCTCAAGTTTCCCTGCTCCTTGTTCTTGCCGCGTCAATATCAAACCTAGTTTTTTTTTTCTTCGTTAATACCTATTTTTCCCCCGCCCCCCCCCCCCCCCCCCCCGTTTTTCTCACCCATGTCTGTGAGTTTTTGGATAACTGTTTAAATTTGTCATTCGTATATCCGGTGGTTCGAAGTATCATACCTGTACGAAAGTTTTTGGGTCGAACGAGATGAAAAATTTCATTGACACGATAAAAATGAATTTAACGTTTTTTTTTTTTCTTTTTCTCGTTAAAGTCCCTGGGCGATAGTCAGGCTATCAGCTCAGGCAAGGACTTTGTGGGTCTCCGTGACAATTCTCTCTCAAGTCGTCAAAAAAATTTTGTAAAATAAACAATACGTTAAAATATCGTCAAAAGGTTTTTTTTTTTAACCGCAGTTACTCTAAGATACTTTTTTAATACTCGGTAATTTAAAAAAGTCGTTAATCGATTAAAAGAAAAATTCATCAACGATTTTCCGAAAAAAAAATTTCTTCTTTATTCGTATGAAACGAATTTATTGATTTTTTTTTCCCGTATACAACATGAATTGCATGAAAAGCATTTGAGGGTCCCCTTGAATTTCATGAAAATTAAGATTTTTCATGATTTTTCTTTTTATACGTCATTGCGGGTACTCTGTGAAATATTTATCTCGACAGAATTTCAATTATTTTTAGTTTTCGATAATTATCCTTCAACGCTAACCCGACCACGGTCGTTTGTACTCGGGGAAAGGGGGAAAAAAAAAAAATGAACCGCCAATGGAGGATCCGGCGAAAATCCATTTCCCTGCCAGCGCAGAACAATCAGAGGACTCGACAAAATATTTTATCTCGACGAATTATGATTTATGGGCTCACTCCCCCCAGCCACACATACAACGCGCTTTTTTTTCTGTCATTTACGTACATGTATATGGTATAGCGAGTATATTTCATACGTATATATATGGATCGTTGCAAGCGGCGTTTGCACTTTCGCTCGTTTTATGTGTTTTTTTTTTTTTTTTTATCAGCAGCCTGGATCAAGCAGTGTGTTTTTGGTCGTGATTAATTTTTCGTTTTTTTTTTTTTTTTCATTTTTTAAATTCTTTTATTTTTGAGCGTATTAGTTATATTAATGGATACATACCAGCATTCGTCCTTTCACGACCTCCCTCCGTGTCTCCTCTCTCTCTCGCTCTCTCTCTCTCTCCCTCTCTCATTCTCTCATTCTCTCTTTCGTTCCAATTTCGGCAATTAACCCCTCGTATTGTGCTTTTTTTTTTTTATTACAAATTGAAAACAAAAACGACCCGATTAGTTTCAATTTTCACGAAATCTTGACCGTTCTCAAGGGGAAAAATCATTGTCTCGCATCGTTGTTATACTTATCGTTCTACAAATTGGTGAAAAAGCACACGTCCACGGGGGCTTTTTTCCTTTTTTTTTTTTTTTTTTTCAAAATCCTTCATCTCCTAACATAATTACCCTCCTCGTACGTCCTTTATTTTACTACAACTCTGGAGATTTTTCGTCATTCATCTCGATCGTCTTACCCATCAATCTTCGACGCTCGAGCCTAAAAAACCTACATCGTAAAACTCTCGCGCGCGATCACCAGAATTTCGTAATGTTTGTTTTTTTTTTCACCCTTTTTTCGCCCCCTTTTTCTTCAACCCTCCATCCTCTACTCGGGTTTTTTTTTTTTTTTTTTTTCCCCTCGATCCAAGTTTGGCACTCGAAAAAGTCGTAGATAAAACCACGCGTGATCTTTGGATCCGACACTCAGTCTCTCTCGCCGCAGGACCATTGTGTGTCCTCGGAAAGAGAGAGAGAGAGAGAGAGAGAGAGCATGAGATTTTCAAGTCAATGTGAACTTTTCGCTTCGACAACCCTCCGTTGATGTATTATACCGTAGAATATTGCTCCTTTCTTCCTTGCAGCATTTAATCTACTCTCTTTTCCCACTGACATCCGGGGGTCAATACTCGCAAATTCCTTCTTTTTCTTCATTTTATTATTAAATTCACCAGAGTCCTCGATTAGAATATTTGTTTTTTCCCCCTCCCCGTCCCTCTTCAAAGTTCGCTCTGGCGGGTCAGCTTTTTTATTTCGATCTTTTTCCGTAACGCATTTATTTATTTATTTATTTTTTTTTGTTTTTTTTTGTTTTTTTGTTTTCATAAAAAAAGAAAGAAACACAAATAATCCTGATGACTATTTCACACGGTTGTTTCGATATCATCAATGGCGTACTGTCAACAAATACTGTCCTTTCCGCAATTCTCGAGATACATTTCTTGCGGGGTCGCGAGATTGTAGCGTCCCCCCAAACGACTGCCCGTCAGGCCATTGTTGTGATGAGTATGATTAACGTGAAGATGATTAACGCTCAATGCAACATTTTTCTTTTTCTTTCGGGCCTTGTGACGGTACAAGCAATACTTTAGACAGCCGGTTGCCAGAAGGAGAATTAAAAAAATTCCAAGCGCACCAGCACCGATCGCAATGTAGAGCAACGTAACGCCAAATTTATAAGAACAATTTGCCTCCTCCTCGTCGTAACCCGAGGGACAATGGCGCACGCCATCGCACCACAGGACCGCGCTTATGCAAGCCTGAATCTCCGGACATCTGCGTGATAATTTATTCAATGGGCGGAGAGAGGGAGGGGGTGGGGGGTGGGGGGCAAAAAAGAATCATCATCAACAGATTCATCGCGTTGATGAGAGGAAAAAATTCGATAATTCGGGTTTTATTTTTTTGAGTGATCGAACATGGCCGTTTTTTTTTTAATGGGAAAAAAATTTTCGTGCTTGGGCTCAATTCACAGAGGGATTTATCATTTTCCACTGGAGTCAAGCAAGTCAGCATATATGGGGCAATGATTGACCGTTCTTGAATACAAAATGACGTATTTTGTTTTTTGGTAAATGCGCTCGAAAGGATTTAATATAGCCGTAACGGTTACATGCTCGCGTTACCGAAGGTCTTTGAAAAAAAAAAAAATTCGTATGTCTCTGAACGATCGAAGAAAAAAAAAAAGTAATAAAAAAATAACGACTGTTCGATCACGTCATTGAAGGAGAAATCGGTATTCATAACTCAACTCGTAAAAATGTATTTTATTCGATGGTATAGGAACGATATATTTTCGAAATTTCATGAGTTTATCCAAAATTCACAATTCATCATTCGAGATGAAAATATTCTCGAAGAAAAAATCAATGTTTTCTTTACTCAGATAAGGTGAATCTCCCAGTTTGTGAACATTTGACGGAGGATTCACGTTCTTTTTATATTTTTCAATCATATCCTGAGTGCGATATTCAAAAACTTTGATTTCACATCAACAATTTCGTTCATGCTGAATGCAATAATATTGAATTTTTTTCGTAAAAACGTTGAAAAATCAGGGCAAATAAGCAAATTAAAAAGCGTGTTTGATGTCCGAGTTACCGACAACCCCCTCGATTTGCTGGCCCAGACAACGACTCGACAGAGTCCCAGTTAATGACCAATCGGGAATCAATCCGAAAAAATTGTTATTATACTTTTATTTCACATTTACTTCAGTTCCATTCAGACTTATTTCATGAATAAATGAAAAATATTCAATACATTGCGCTGAATTTCTGAGGGGATTGGAGAAAACTGAAAACTGTTTGGGTTATGGAACACAAATCAAGGACTCGGAAATGTCCTGAATTCGTTGTCCCAATTCATGACGGAATAGATGGAAGTGCCGATTTTTAAATCTAAATTCATAATATATCGAAAATAATAGCTACTCTGAACTTACTAAAATATATGTAATAGGGTGGTCGTTAAATGGTTTTTTTTTTTTTTTTCGAATTTCAATGTTGGATGATCGTAGATTGGCTTTAAATATAAAAAAAACGAATCTCTAATTTTTTCAGATTTTTATTTCGAGCCCCGAGTCTCCCTGCTGGCCCTGGTCATTTTCTTCTTTAGAAAAATAGAGAATTTTACAATTTCTGGGATCTCGCCTATCAACAGTGATTTCGAGTAGGAAATATTCTCAGGATTACGGAAAAAAAAAATTTTTTAATCCCACTTGTGCGCAAAGTTGTTAAAAATCGATTTAAATTTTAAAAAATCGAGGAAATTCGATTTTTTCAATATTCAACATCGAGACTTGCTTATTATTATAATTTTATGTTCATATCAGGTAGAACTCGTCAAAAACAAAAGTCTCTAGAAAAAAATTCGATATCTTGGACGTTTTCGAGATATTTATTTTTTATATTCTGGATTTTTAAGTTTTCTTTATTTTTGATATAATATGATTTTGAATGTCAGCATTTTTACTTTACTAACCCTCAATCAAGAAATTTCTTTCTCAGATTTGAAATTAATGACAAATTTTTGAAGATAGATCCAAGCTCTTTGGCACCAGAGTACAAATTAACAACAAGGCTTGAGTATTGTGTAACATTTGAAGGTGATAAATGACTTGGCAGAAAGAGTGGTTCATATTTTTTCTGAATACAACGATCTTTTGACGAGAAACGAAGACCAAAAATGAGTGTATTGCAAATTTTCTCTGAATATCGGAAAATGTTTTCTGATGCAAAAAAATAAATGAGCATAGAAAAATTTTAATACTGTATGGTCAACTTTTTTTTTCATTCTTTGAATAAACAATATTCCTTGAAACATTGCAATTTTTTGGCTTATTCTAGATTATTCTGAAATTTCTTTACCATTGTTTATTAATTTTCTCAAAATGTTTTCCTTGAAAAAAAAAAATTATCCATTTGTCATCTTCCTATACAATCGAAAATAACGACGATTCGAAATTCAAGGAAGATAAAAAAAAAGTATAAAATACGACTTTATATATATATATAGTTAATGATGTATCGGACGTACCTTCCCAACCAAAAGACACTTTCGTCGACAATATTGCATACTTCATGATACGATAAAAATCGGAAAAAATTCAAGCACAATAAAGACGATAAGAAGATTACTTTTTAATAATTATTAAAAAGTTATTAAATTATTATTATAAAGTTATTATTAAATTATTATTATAAACAATAATGCCCAAAAGTTATCAATAAATTGTTTAAACAAAACATTGTTTAACAAATTTTTAGGGAATGTTTTTTTCTGTCACGTGAAATGAACTCGTTGATTTTTCTGAGATTACACATGAATTTTTTTTTAATTTTCTTATCATTTTGAAATTTCGGTTTTCGGAAATTTTTTAAGGTTGTATTTACGAAACTATTCGTTCAATGTCCTGGAAACTTCTTAATTGTAATATACAACGTTTTTACAAAACCATATCCAAAATTCACGATTTTTCCTTCATTTTTCAAAATTAAAAAATTTTCGAAAACCGAAATTTCAAAATGATAAGAAAATTTAAAAAAAAATCATGTGTAGTCAGGAAAATCAACGCATTCATTTCGCATGTAAAAAAAAAACTTTTCCTAAAAATTTGTTAAACAATGTATCGTTTAAACAATTTATTGATAACTTATTGGCATTATTATTATCAAAAATTAATCTTCTTATCGTCTTTATTGTGGTTGAATTTTTTCCGATTTTTATCTTATCATAAAGTGTGCAATATTGTCGACGAAAGTCACTTTTCGTTGGAAAGGTCCGACACATCCTTAAGGAGGTTCTGAAAATCAATTTGGTGCGGCAAGGGGAACGTGACGGCGCGGCGCGGGCGACGTGCGGGGCAGGTTGCGTTCGGCATTTGTTTCATCAAGCCATTACTCACGCTCAATTCTGTTTACAAGTATATTTCACAATCGGAACGGCGAAAAACTTTCTTTATGGGCAAATTATATCTATGAAGGTCTAATCTGTCGTTTAAGCGGTTCTTTGGGGAAATGTTACCGTTTTTTCACTCCTAAAATAATCTCCAATCATAACTTGGAATACATCTCCCATAAAAGCCCACGTATAAGCGGCAAATTTAATGTTTTTTTTTTTCTCCTCAACTACGCGGTCAAAAAATCTGAAATAATTACGGTGTGTATTCCTAGCACCAGCACAAACCTCCCTAAAATTTTAAAATCATTCTAACCGTTTTTTTCTTGGTTAAGAACCTCCTTAAAAAATGATTAAAAAATAATATACTAAGTCAAAATACCCACGAATCGTGTGGAATGTACGATCTACAGGGGAGACTAAGGGCTGAGAATAAAAATTTAATAAAATTAAAGACCAATTTTTTGTACATTTTTGGAGCCGATTTGTGACCATTCAACATGATCTTCCATTTATCAACGACCGCACCCTGACATATAAACTATCATTAAATATGTAACCGGATCGTTCGACAACTGGGACGCGTTCGCTATCCGGGCCGTTTACCTTATATCAATCCTCAATTCAGAAAAAAAAAAAAAAGTCACTCACCTGTACGGGCAGTCCTCGGCAGGTCCCAGAACAAATGGACTCGGGCCCAAGCTCGTGGCGGTTGCTCTCTTCGATATCGCGATCCACGTGAGAGCGTAAAAGCCCGGCTCGCGTTGAAGAAACTCAACGACGAAGCTTCTCGCGTGTTGAATCATCGCGCCCATCGGCGGTGTATCATTCACGACGCTGTTATTCCAGCCGCTGGAAAAAAAATCCACCGTTCTGCCGAGATCGTTGCCGTCCTCCGGGCATATGACGCTTCGTTCTCTCGTATTGGCCGCCGTATAAACGACAATCCGATTGAGGGTAGTGCAATCCTCGATATTGTCGGCATTGATGGCGAAACCGGTCGTACGAAGATACAAAAAATTCATTGCAACGTCCTCGGGCTCGATGAGCCATGGCTCATTGATGCACTGGGCGATCGTCGTGTCTTCCGTGTTCGATGAAATTTCCTCAATGACACCGGGCATCGTGAAACGCGGCAGCGGACTACGCAGCGATATTTCACCGCTCGTACCGCGCAATTTACGCTCGTCGAGCCCCGTCTGGCATGCCTGATCGTCGCGCAACTCGTTGCTCGAAACAAAACGATATTCGCCCTCGAAGAAGAAATTTTCATAATCCTGGGTAACGTTCATCCGTGAAACGATGAATTTTATCTCAACGACACTCGACGTAAGACCCTTCAGGACAATTCTCTCCGTAACGTTTGAGCACAGACAATCGCGCACAAGCTCGATTCCCGTCCACGGATATTCGACAACTACGAGCTCGGCTTTGCCACGTTTAATCGTTTCCTCGCTCGTATCACCGTCGCATGCCCAACGATCGATCAACGGATCGACGTAAGACGCGCAACGCTTGTCACCGAACGATGCCCTCGTGATGATAAGCTCGATTCGTTGATCGGCCTCGGCCTCGAAACGATAAAGGCAGCTCAAATTTTGGGCCCCACCGCGACCGTAAAAGAAGACGCTCTTGGGGGAGGAAAATTTGCCGGTTGTGCCGGAGGTAGTTTTGGTCGGTACGGAGGCGAGAGACGCGACCGAGGATGGGACTATCGAGGTCGGGGAAAATATCAAATGACACGACAGTGAGTCGTGAACGAACTCGTAGCGTAGAACAAAACTAATCGGATAAAGAGCGCTGCCCTGACGCAGTATGTGCTCGAGGGTCATGTCACGACTCGTGGAGACGTAACTCTCCGAGTGACTGCAGGGACGCGTGTGACGACTGCTGTTTCGCAATAGACTGTGATCGCACAACAGCGGGATGTCGTCTTTGCAGAATTGACCCATCAATTTTACATTCTGATGGCAGAAAATGAATTTCAAGTGTATGGGTAGACGTATACCCCGGTTTTTTGACCACTGTATATACCGTTTGTGGCCACTCCGCATTTTCCTCGAATTTTTTTTTTACAGTTTCAAGGCTGTGTTCACTTCAACAAGCATAATTTTTCGATATTCGAGATGTTGCCGCACTGCTATTGATTGCTTTGTTGAATATCTGCTAAATTATTCCAACAAAATATGACGCTATATGTGTCAAAACGCTGAGCGGTTTGTGCATTCTTCTTGTCAGAAGTGTTAGGGGATCCCGAGGTAAGATGATTACGGTATCTCATATCTAAAGTCCTTTCACCCCCATTAAAAATTTATATTTTATCAGTTAAGGTAGTTCTATCGTGGTAACTAATCCATAAGATTTAAATTTTTTTTTTTTTTATATCTTCAATTTTAATATATTTATTCATTTCGCGAAACGTCAATGCCCCTTATCGACCTAATTACGGAGAAATTAATACTTGAAAATGCCAGTTCCTCAAGGCAAATTTGCTTCGGTATATAGAAGAACCGATTTCCGGTCACTTTAAAACGATATATCTTATCGAAAATCCAAAAGATTCTTACAAAAAACGAGACTTAGATTCATTAAACATGTAAAAATCTAACGGGCCTAAAAAAAAAATATGATTGTCGACTAATTTTTTAAGCTATACTGATTTTAATACGAGCATCCGGGTAGTGATACACAACTTATGGCATAATGTCGTGACGGTGAAAAAAATGTGGCAACGCGATATCGAAATGAAAGCGGTATTTGACAAGTCGAACAACATAACCTCTTCACGTCAACGTCAATAGAGCGGGCGAGAGAGTGAGAGGGCACGAGAATGAAAAGAGAAAGAAAACGCAACGTTGCCACACGTAAATATCATACGAGATCTAGTAATACTTGAGTCGTTGCAATTACTATTTTACTAGTTACATAATTATTTATAATAAACCGTTGATTAATTGTATTCACCTGGGTAAGCTTATTTAATATTTATTAATTTTAACCCATATATCCAATATTTTTAGGAATCATCATTTAGACATTTATAGCTAATTGACTAGTCTGCAGCGATAGAACTACCTTAAAGCTCATTTTTCGGGTTAGAATCACAAAAAACTGATACATCAGCTAAAATAACGGAAAAATATGCGGTGACCGAAAGTGGCACATTCAAAATGCGATTGTTCTATCTGTGACCAGATTATGGCCACAAATTACTTGTAACACTTCAGTAATATATTTATGACGCAACGAAATAACACTATTTTTGACTCAAATCCGCCATCACTGATCGTCTAATGCTCCACCTTTCGTTTGTAGCGCATCCGTATCCCAAATCAAAGCTTGGTTGCCACAACTGGTACACTTTAGAAGACCAAAAGTAGTACAACTGTGGCCACAAATGGTGATCATGACAGCTACAGGATAATTTACTATTTTCTTATTTATCATGACCAGAAAAAGTTTTAAATGATAACACTTCAATTCTGTGCACCTTTTAGGTTATACCGATCACTTTTTTAGTTCTAAACCTGCAATAACGTGAACACATTTCGTAAATGAATGTTCGAAAATGCTTAAAGTGGCCACAACTGGTACGTCTACCCTATATATATATATATATATATATATATATATATATATGTGTGTGTGTGTGTGTGTGTGTGTTCAATTTCAGGGATATTGACCAATTTCGTCAATGTACGAGTTTAGTGTTTTTGCATAGACCAACAAAGCTAGAAATATTCCGGAATATTCGTTGAAAAAACGTGACCGAAAATGCGTAAAGCGAAAGTTTTGAAAATGATTTTTCGAACAATTTAGCCAGCTTCGTGGAGTCAATTGTCGACACTATTTTTCCCGCTTGCAAATGACTCTTATTGTTCGCAAGTCCTTGTGTAGTTCGAATCTTGGATTTAAAAAACGGGGTTGGGGCAAAACGGGCACCATCTCAACTTTTCTTACAAACGACTTGTTTCAGTTTTCTGACGTTAATTGAACCAAGAAAGCGCGGAAAATAATTCAAATTGCTCATGAAATTTTCTTTTTTTTTTTCATTCAAATCGAATCAGAATTTTCCTAAGGATTCGTTCAGAACTTTTTTCGAATGTTTGTCGAGCAAATAATTTTTTTTACTCATTTTTTTTATCAAATTGATTTTTTCGAGTAATTAAATTAATTTATTTCGAAAAATTTGCGTTTTTTTTTCAGACATTTCTTATAACTTTTCTAAAACGTTTGTGACGAAATGAATTTTTTGAATTTTCAATGAAATATATATTTTTAATTTTTCTTCAATTTCTATATTTAATTTGATTTCATTACTTCAATACTTGCACTTTTGTTTTATTATAATAAAATTTTATTTCAAGAGGGCAGTAAAAACTGCAATCAAGCCGACAAAATTGCACGATTATAAAACAATTTTTTTTTTTGTTTTTCAAATTTCATTTATCTTTTCGCATTCTCGCGTTATTGTTGATACACACGTCGGAATATTATAAAAAATCGATTAGGACAAAATTATTCATCGTAGACTTGGTGCCCGTTATGTCCCCAATTTATATTTTTCGTCCGAGTGCCCATTTTGCCCCACTCTCCCCTGAATAAAAAGGGATTGTTTCCGTTTCACACGATTCTTTTTCAAATTCTATACTAACACAGAACGGTTATTGGTAAATCAATTTCCAAGATCTAACAGCAAAATATTGCGAAATGTCAGGTCTTATAAATTCTAAGATTCATAGAAAGTGTTGGAAAAAAGCATAAAAAATTTTCGTTAAGTTTGATCTTTTTTTCGACCCCAGCAATCATACTTTGCCAGTTTATTAGCATAATTTTTACCAAAAAAAAAAAAAATTTCCAAAAATAACGACACTTTCAAGCTCAAGCTTGAACTAATTGAAGATTCAACTTGACCAATTTCAATGATTTCGTTTTTCACGTTTCATCGAAAAAATTTTCCACCCTTTCGATATCCATCGGAAGCTCAATCATAATCATTGTGGCGTCGATTAAAAATCGATTACTCGTGAGTTAAATCGAATTAGCAAGAAGTCGAGTTGACAATTCGAATATACCGCAAGAAATAAAAAATCAATATTTCTCAAAAGAATAAATAGATAAAAAAAAAAAAAAAATCAATAAATAAATATGTCAACGCATAGATTTTCTTACCTTTCTCGTCGTTTGCTTGTCCGTCGAGTGATCACCGTCCCATATGAGCAATTTCGCGTTGCAATCGGTGCCGGCATCTATACCGGCAGCCGGATCGGTACTGGCAGCGTAATATTTCACGAACGATATCCAAACGATCTCGTTGGGCTTGCCCTGAAAGTGATAGCGGCATGTTGTGTTCGGTGGCAGAGAATGCTTAGGATTCTCGAGTATACCGGATGGGCTCTCGTAGCTCGATATATGAAAGTCACAATTGTCATTCTCCTTGACGAAACTTCGTGACTTCTCGTCGACGAATAAAACCTGAAGAGTGTACCAAGAAGAAAGAAAGAAAGAAAGAAAGAAAGAAAAAAAAAACACACATTGTTCTTTATTCTTTAAAGTTCCTCGTCCATAGGCGTCATATGATGTATAATGAGGCAGATGAATGTGACAACCTAATAGCGGGGAATTTCAAAATTTCGATAAGAAACGCCGGGTACACTTGCCTGAACTTCGAGCTCGAAACCCGGCAGAAATGACAGCGGCACCGGATGAAAGGGATTGTCGTATGGGGATGTGTGAAATTCGAGAAGCATCGTATTGTGACTGCTGACGATGTCGGGCACTGCGTCACCGCCGCAGAGTCTCACGAGGACTCGATCGGTCGTTGAGCCACCGTCGTAAACCGTCAGATAGTCCTGGACGACGTTGCACTGATCCCAAACTCTGAAGTGCCCATCATGATAACAGTAAAGCACACATTTACACGACTCGTATAATTTTATCGAATTGAAGCTTTGGATATTTGAAACTATAAATTTCCCCAATGTCCCCATCATCATCATCATCATCATCACCTCAATATTCGTTGACTCCTGTCGTACTTGACGACCTGATCTTTGATGTGTATCTTGTGACTGTTGCGTTGGCTAACCGCTAATAGCGCCCGATGGCCCGGCGGTGCACGATTGTGCTCTATACGATAATAACAGGTCACATTACGGGGATAAACACCCGGATAGTTTGGCGATTGGAGGCGACAGGCTCGCGTGTCGCATCTCGTGAGAACGCGATCGCAGTAAGTTCCGTTAACGAGTTCGCCACGCCACGTGGCCATACTGCTGTTGCCGTATCGTAGATGCGCCTCGCTTCGTTTCAAAAACTTGTACGAGAGCTTGAAATCGAAGTTGTAGCCGATACCCTGGAAACGGGGTTGGGCGATTGGGGAAAAAACGAGAGAAAGATGCCTGAAAACTCGTGATGCTGGGACACATCTATAACAAGGAAACATTCCCAGGTGTCCCCCTCCGAGATTGATGAGCTTTTGGATATGTTTTGTAGTACTTGAAGGACTACAAAATCTAGAAAGCTCATCAGAATCAGAGAGGGGGACCTCGCAGTGTTTCCCAGGGGTAGTTTACTCGTTTATACTGGTTTATCGAAAAAAAGCAATAACGCGCGAGCATTATGTTTTATGCTCTTTAATTTGGTTTTTCATTCATCAAAATCGGTCGATAATATAATTTGTCAAATAAAAAACGTATAAAAATAAACTTTCTAAGGGTTGGTTCACCTCCTTGCAACAGGGTTGCATGAAAAGTCGGATATGTGATCTTCATTATTTAACATAACAAACATTTTGCAATTGGTTTCATGTTGATCGGAGCACCGCTTCTACGTGAAATTACGCGCTGCATCCCCTAACTTTGAGGGCTGATTTCACCCCTTCAATCGGCTTAAGGGCACGTATAAAAAAATACGTGTATTTTTTTTTATCAAGAACTACAGCATATCCAAAGCTCATGAAAATCGGAGGGGGACACCTGAGAATGTTTCCTTGTATAAGATCCGGTACATGGGATGATATATATTGATTGCAAAACAAAAGGCTCTTATATTTATTCGCCATTGTTGATTATTTTTCATCTTTGGGAGATTTTTTTTTAGCTCGGTTGACAAATACAATGGATGCGAAATGAGAGGGAGTTGGAATCGATAGAGTGCGATTTTTCTCACCTGTCCGGAGAGACGAGAGAGGTAAAGCGTGAGATTTATGGATGGTGTCTCGCTGTAATATACGGTGTAGCCCCACGCACTTCCGCACCATTGACCACCGGTCGCTGGACGACCGGTTTCCCTTATCGTCATGAATCCGTCCGGACAGCCTTCGTTAGTAAATGATAGAAAACGACCCACCGTAAAGGTGTCGAATGTCAGCTAAAATAAATCAAATTCAATCGATCTCTGCCTAATTCCTGATTTTTTTTTCGTTACCGAGTATTATAAATATATATATATATACATAATTGTTCTACCTGGATTAAGTCCCCGAGGTCACCCCCGGCGGCAGTGAAGTTGAGGTGGCAGAGAAAAGGTAATCGATCTTCCCTCGGCCGACGAACCTCCACCTCGTAGGTTCGACCCACATCCCCATACAGAGTTCTGTTGCATGCTGTTCATTGGCAGAAAAATAAAATAAAATAAAACCCCCGAAAAGACGAACGAGCGAAAAAAAAAAAAAAGTTATCGTTTCATGGTCGTTTTTATCAACCCTTATCGTATCGGTATAGAAGTTCGTATTCGTGTTGCCAATGAGCACACAATATACGAATCCATTTACAAGACGTGTATTAAGATATCCCGATAAACGCTGGCTTATTCGTTGAGAATATTATGAGTTTGCACTTTTTACATCGCGATCAGTCATTTTCGGGATATTTATATTCACCGTGGAAATAAAGGGTATTTAGGAGCACCGAAATAATATTGGTTTTCCGTCAGACGATTTATTCAGCTTCATTAAACTAATATGCTGATATACTGTGGGATTTTCTGGATTTTTAGCATATACGATACGATGGCTCTATCGATCCGGAGAATTATTTATACATCTCCGATTTTTAAATCAAACCTTTTGGAAAATGTTTGTAAATTCTCGCAAATTTTTTATATTTCAGACTTTTTCGGAAAAAAAAAAAAAAAAAAAAAAAAAAACCCAAAAGCAAATCTTTTTTCGTAAAAGCTTTGCTCTGGATATTGGGTAAAAAAAATTTGATCCAAAGCTGATGTTAAAACACATACACGTATATCGGATGAAAAAATCGTTTCCGCAAAAAGTCTCCAATACGATAAGGTTCGATTTGCATTATTTGATGTTTGATTTTTTTTTCTTTTTTTTCATTGTCAAAATAAATATATTTTATTCTCACGGGTACAATATCTCGGTTCATCCGTTTTGTCGCCGCAGTCATCTTCGCCGTCGCAAAATTTGTCCTGAGCGACGCAACGACCGTTTGTGCAATGATACTCGGACGGACGACAGCCCGTCCCGGAAGACGATGCTGTTGTCGAGCTGCTTCCCGTTGCTATGCTACCGGTTGAGCCGCCGATCGACGTGGCGCCCGAATAAACGGCAAAACCGGCTGCCGCATATTCGGGTCCTGTGATATCGGAAAAACTAGCGGACACAGCCGAGGCCTCGACCGAGGCCGCGATCGCTGCTGCGATCAGCAACCGCCGGCACGCCAACATGCCCCCTCACCCTGGTTTAATAATAATAATAATAATAATAATATAACAATGATTCAATGAGAAGGGTGAAAAATCCAGGGAAAAAATCGTTATAAATATTCGTGATATATATAAATATCATTTTTTTTATTAAAGAGGATCCGCTTCAGATATCGCTAGCAAAGTGATGTGGGATTAGAGAAAAATTTATCAAATTTTCATGAATACGTTTTATTGAATTCAAAAGTCTATCAAGATGACCAACCTTATTTTCAAGATTCGAATAAACTTTAATCGGTTTCGCAATTTTCATGGGCCCGAGAGTGTCGTTGCCGAGTGTCAGTTCCAAAATCATGATATGAAATCGTGATTTTGGTACTGCGAAATAAACTTTTACGTTATTTCGCCTCGAATTGAAATTCTCGCGAGCTTATTCTACTTTGTGAAAAATAAGAGGCAAGATAAACGTATCGGTGGTCGACCATCCAAAGGCTATGGGAGCACTAATTAAAATATTATTTATATTATTAATTTAAAATCTTGCGAGTGAATATGATATTAAATGCAAAAGCTTGTCATAAATTGGATCTACGATCGAAGTAGAAATGGATTCAAACGAAACAGCGAACAATCTAAAAAATTATTTCAACGAATTTTTTTTTTTTTAATTCAACACAAATGCTAAAGTTCACTGTACTTTTGATTCTGTCGATGCTTTTTCGTTGAAAATTCAATTAATACTTAGAATTCGATTTTTTCGAATTACATTTACATCTGTATCATTCGAGCATTGACGAGATGTAGTTTCGAAAATTACAAACTGCAACGTTCGTGTTTAATTAATTTTGCAGTTTTGTGATGACGAATCTGAATGTAGTTAGATTATTCATGAATGTGAGTCGTATTTTCACGAAGCGGCTTTCATTACGATAGCCTGAAATGAAAAATTAATATAAAATACATTCCATGGCACATGCGGGTCTATTAAATTGTTCAATGACACACTCTCATCATTCAGATTTTTAATAATTTTCCACCGTCAAATAATAAACATTTGAAATTATATTATAATTATACACATTTGGTATTCAGAATTCTGTAAAAAGGGATTAAAATCAGAAAAAGAGAGAGAGAGAGAGAGAGAGAGCTTTCGGGGGGATAAAAAAAAAGGAATATTATAGAGAGCAGATCCTCTTCACATCTCGCGTTTCGTTCATTTCAAATCTTTTTTTTTTTATCGTTCCCGCGAGTGCTCGCGTGTACGTTCTAATGCGTTCTTTGGCCTTCCGGCGTCAATCAAAGCCACCCACGGCTGGACCTTTCTTTTACCCCTCAGCCCTTTTCTCGCGCTCTTTCTCTCCAGCTGGTACACGGGCGAGTTTGAGAAAAGTTTTTAATTTATACGACGAGGCCAGTGGTTTTGCTCCGTAATTTTTCCAATAACCCCGACAGACGAGCTGTTGCGAGTGTGAGAGCTAGATGGAGAGACGAAAAGGATGAGGTCGACTCCAACGTCGGAGTTTCTGAACCCCAGGACCCAGTTATAAAATCCAATCGCAGTAATTACCGGAACGGAGAGCTCTTCCGGTTTCGATTCTACTCTTGTTCTGTATGTAATATATATTTATATATATGTATATATAAATATATATATATACATAATGAATATAAATTATTTAGTATCATATATATCTTTACTAGATAAGTGAACGGGCTGTGGGAAGAATTTAGCGATTGAAGTGGAAAGAGTCAGTGTGGTACGGGCAGTGTGCAGTGGATGTACTTTATGTACTTTATTCTCGCTTTGCACTCTTCATGATTTACATATCGGGCATTTTAGTCAGGCAATTGACGAGTACAAACCCTGAGGCATACCCGGTTGAACTATTACCTATACCAAACAATTTAAGCCAAATCGACCGGTTCGTGCTCTATACAGTCTGGGAATTGGTAAAAAAAAAATTTTATCATACTGGCGTTTCGGCCCTAGAAGATATGCAGCCTGTTTGCAGATTGTCTTTATGTAGCCAGCTGTTGTTTTATTAATGGCTATTTCTCTTTGCTTAACAAGAACTAAGACGTTGCACATATTTTAAAGAATTAACGAACCATTCTGCGTCAAAAATATCAAAATTTTTCAATCACATCTCAAAGTACGTTGGTGTTCGTTTTATTTAAAAAAAAAAATATGTTTGTTTGTTTGAAAAAAAAAAAAACACTTTTAAAATTCAAAGGCTTCGAACGGTGCGTTTGATTCAAATTTTTTCCAGTATTTTACGAAATAAAACAAAAAAATGAAACAGAATAGAAGCGAACGCCAGTCGACATTAGGTGAGTTCGGTATTGACATCTGATTCCTCGATTGTCTTGAAAGGCAATATAATACCACATGACAATTGCTCATCTCTCTCGCTGGGGAGGTAAATACCGAACGCACCTATCTAACGGACATGAATAACAAATATTGATATCTGACGCGGGAATTATTTGAATTTCCTCGGATTTTGAAAATCTATCGAACCATTTGGTTCTCTCGTGAAATTTTTTCCGACAAAAATCATCGTAGGATATCAAAAAGCTGAAAAAAAAATCTCCAAAAAAAAACTACATACCTGCTTGGATTGTAAGCTTAATATTATACAAATGTTGTTCAATTTCCAGAGGTTCATGCACGTGTCGATTTAGCTACATACACCCCATATATGTTCGTGTATATATGTGTGTGTGTATGTGATGTGAGGCAATCAAACGAGCTCATCTCTTCTCCGACGGGCTTTAGAAAAAAAAAAAAAACGTTTCAATCGATACCGTCGATATTTTGTAACGAGTTTGAAGCGCATGTGTTGTAATAAGTGCACATCGTTCGTTTGTGGCTCTCGCTCTTTTGGTCTTCGACCGTATAGTTTTGTGCATGAAGTACAGTTTTATTTTTTTTTTTTCTTTTGCTACGAGCATTTTACTTCGCTCCAAGGCAAAATAAAAAAAATATATATATATATAATAAAACTGTATGTACGAGATTCATGTGTGTGTGTGTGTGTGTGTCTGTGTGTGTGTGTACGTGTGAATTTACGTATAAACGTTGCGGGAACATGCGAAAACGAGTACGAGAATAAGCCGCCGCATGGCAAAGAAAAATATCGAGTATATAGGCGGGCAAAAAATAATGTACAATTATGAGGCTATATGGCTGACTGATAATATAGCTTTTCGGTGTATTTGCCAGAGGAATATCGTGAGATATATGTAATGCTTATGTACGGTACATTAGATGTCTGTATACGTGCTTATATATATATACATGGAAAATCATCCTTATGAGTGTATGCGGATTGCGGATACATATACAAAGGGGTAGTTTCGCTACGAGGTAGATACACACTACGGATACGAGAAAGCGAGCCCTCCACCCTCTCTTGTATACAACGAGAATTCTCGTGTTGGCATGTTAGGTTATATATATATATATCTTGCTGATGCGCGAAAGAGTTTCGATAATGTGCACCGCAAACGATATCGCGGTCAAACAAGAACAATGTTTTTTTTCTTCCCCCTCGACTAAAAGTATACGCGACGATGTGTATTCTCTATGTGCGTATATAAAAGTCGTTTCGTTTCATCGGTTAATTCGTAAAAACGTTGATCCAACGCTGCACAAACATTTACACCCGTCGTTCACTCACTATATTTTTGTTAATTTACTTTTAATACATTTGTTAATACTTTTCGATGATACCTGTCGATCGTCTCATTATTGTATATACCGTTTAATTTGGATTTTCGCAAAGGTATTTTATATTGCGTTCAATCGAAAAGTTGATTTGCCCGCATCCGTTGAGCATTAAAAAAAAAAAAAAGATTACCGTATACCATGCTAATATATTTCAATGCTTCAGAAACAGCCATTAATCGACTGACTGGACAAGCTGGGTAATTTCAGACGATTTTAATAAAAAATTTCAAATTTAAACTTCGAGATAGATCCGCCATTTAATCTATTTTCATTATCGTTTCATCCAATTTTTCATTTTTCATTTATTAATGAAAAATTGTGGGTTTTTGACGGAAGAGTATTTTTAGCACGTATCTTTTTTGAGTTTTTTTTTTTTTTTCGAAAAATAATACATAATATTGTCACGGTCATCAATGATGGCTCATTTCGTTCGTTAAAAATGTTCTTTATCGAACCAGACTCCAAAAAATAACCCCATTATCACAGTTGCCCTAGTTTACTTGACTAGAAACGATGTTATTGATCCGAGCAATTTTTTAAAATGTCATTTAATTTATAGAATTTTTTTCGTGTCAGAATAATTCATTCGAGGATCATACCTACACGTAAAAGTAAAGTGACGCGAAGTGGAAAGAGGAAAGAGAGAGAGAGAGAGAGAGAGAGCATCGTACCGGATGATATTGAATTTGAAAACGTTTCGAACTCCAGATCGGTCTAATAAATTCCGGAAATGGAACCTCCGTCTCGCCGCGGGCCGTGAGCTCTTCCGGGCCATACGGGACGACGTCCGCGATGCTCTTACTGCAATCTGTTTCTAAATCGAGAAACATAAGACGTTATCTAGGCATCTTGGATAACAGTGGACTCGAGCCAGCTATATAGAAGGAAAAACTTTTTCTTATCCTTTCCTTCTCTTTCTCTCGCAAACGCATACCCGCGCTTTTTTTTTCTCATTTTCTCTATAAGAACCGAATAATAAAGGAAGATTAGATCTTTCCGTCAAGGATATGAGAGCTCTTGAGGAAACGTAGACGGGAAAATGATCGTTTTACCGGGATAGCACATCGTGTACCTGAAGGAGAAAAAAAAAGGAGAGGAAAAGTTGAGTTTGTTCTCATATACTAATGTATAACCTCGCGGTTTTCCGTGGTTTTCCGCTTTTCAGCTCGATTCGAGGAAATCGAAATTAACTCGTTTATATCATGCGGACTTGTCTGTGTAGATTTTTTTTTTTTTCATTAACTACAAATTAAAGTTTATAAAAATGTGTGTAAATCAAGATTGAAAGTGAAGATTTGTGGCAAATCACAAACAGCCGATATAGCTTGCAAATGAATAAACTGCATGAGCTGGTATAATTTCTGAATATTGAAATTTTCACTCGAAGAACGTGACATTTCTACTTTTAATTCTGATTCAACGAAACTGTTACCGATATTATAGTTTTTTTTTTTTTTGCAGTATAATTTTTCCTTTTCTCGCGCTTAACAAAAAATCTTCACACCTGTTGACGTGTGACGAGCCTGTTTTTTCTTTACGGTTGACAAATCACGTACACAATTGTTCAACACTCTTTTCTTGTGTGTCAAACATGTGTGCAGAGTGTATTATACACCATTCGCGACATTCAGCACAGCACGTGTCTCTGTGTCGGACGTTTATATCTCATCCTCGAGGTAAATCCTCTCTCTCTCTCTCTCTCTCTATCTCTTTCTCTCTATATGCGCTCTGTACCCGCGGTTGACGGACATAAATTTTCCAGAGCGCATATCGCGGTCGAGTGCTGCGGCGAATTGCAGCAGGGCACATGGCACATCATCCGGCGGAACGTTGTGAAACTTGTATGTGATATAATAACTCGAGCGGGGAGCCGAGAATAGAGTAGAGTAGAGTAGAGTAGAGACGAGACGACAAAAATTATTAATCGGAAACTTTTTGGCACGATGTCCACGAGAAAGCCTCGAAAATAAAATTTTCGATAATTAATTTCTTCTTTAATAATGAAACTTGGCGCAAAAAGGGACTTGATCGCAAAATGTTCGCGAATTTATATACGATTGAATCTCCCCTGCGAAACAAATTACCAAAATCCACGATTGTCTTGGAATTTTCATATTGAATCCCAACTCTTGGACGCGACTCCATGAGCCATTATATTTTCAACTGGCTGTGCTTGCAATAATTTGACGAAATAAAAAAAAACTTACCGTAGTAATAATTTTACACGAGAGTCTACTAATAAAAAAAAAAAAAAAATGAAACGCGTATATTTTGCTTTTTTTTACGCATGCATACTCCAAAAGAAAGGACGATGCACAAAAAAATACTAATTTTTTTATCCTCGAATTTAAAAAAAAAAATGCGAGTCATAATTTTATTGAAAAAAAAAACTGCTGCAAACAATTTCCGGTTTTATTTATTTTATTTTTTTATACGACTCGCTCCATTTTTCTCTTTGAGTCTCATACAAATGTAGACCATATATTTACTGCACGCGCTCACGCGCAAAGACACTTCGAGAGCTGTTTTAATAAAAATAAAAATAGAAAAATAAAATTTTCATTTCATTCCAAATAAAAATGTATCAAGCCAAGTTTTACGAACTGTCGAGATCATAACACCGTGGCTATTTCTGCTTGGATCATGAAACTCCGTGGTACTTGGATACCCGACGACGTGTGTACCGCATCTTGCCATTTGCCATGCGAATTCCCATATATATATATGTGGGCGAGATAAAATGAAAGAGAGGACGAGAGAGGGCGCGTAAAACGCGAAACATCGCAATGGGACATCAGAATTTGCTCGTACACACACATATAATATGTAAATAAATGTATATTATAATGTGTACCATGTTGCGTATGCAGTAATAATATTTAACGTTCGCGTGGGTTCGTTTGCAGGGCGAATCGTGGAATAAACCGTCGTTGAAATTCGATAGAGACAACATTGAATATTCCATATATGCCATTATACTCGATGGTGCACGCGCGTGCATGCATATTTATCTGTATCGATTGTTCAAAATCAAAAGGGCGTAAATCCGAAAATTTGACACGTAAATTTATATTTCAGTTGCGGTCTTTTGCTTCTGCAAAATCGAAATTATGCATGGGATATGTGTGCATGTTTGTGTGTGAGTGTGTGTGTGTGGTTGGGCTAAAAGCGAAGGTTCTGTAGGCCGTAGCCACCCTGTGCAATTCGACCTACATCAATCGGTATGCGAAATGCGCGTAGTTATGACATCTCGCACCTGTCTCCTCCTCTCGCTCTTCGTAAAATCACACGAAAATCGTTTTGAAAATTCATGATAGAGGGTGCAGAAACGTCGAGAGATATTACGTTACAAACGTTTAACCATATATGCATAAACGAGAATAGACATGCATTTATTGTGGATATAAAAAAAAAAATATGCAGATATATTATGCATGGTTTTTGTGCACCGCGAAGTATTTGTCCGGGAACAAGCGACGTAATGATAGACGGCTCCGGGGGCTGCATATGCATTTTTTAATAAAAACAAATAAACGGACATGCATATCCATCTCTAAAGTTCTTCTCATTCTTTCCATCTCTCTCTCTCCTTCTCTCCTTCACTCTTGTTCTATATATGCTGCTCTTTGTGAAGAGAGGTCGAGATGTACATGCATAATAAAAAATAAAAAAAACAAAAAAATGTACCCCGAGAACCTGCAATTGTGGGCTTCATGCCATGCTCTGCGAGCAAAATGAAAGAAAAAAAAAAAAAAAAAAAAAAAAATGACAATTTAAAAAAAGTACGCAGACAGATATGCATGTATTTCGAGGAGCAAAGTTTTGGTGTGCACTGAGAATTCGTTTTCCGATGCATCCTATATAGTGTAAAAATATACGTTTTCTCTTCAATAATTTGTCTGACCTGGATCGTTATCTAAATGAGAATAATAATAACCATATTCGGTTATTTCAGATCTTTGTCGAGTTGTAGCGATTTCCTGATAAATTCTCATCAGTTCTAAAATTAGCGTGTTATTGGAGCGCGGATTTTTCTATATACCTCACAGGGTATTCGGCATATTCGTGGTTTTGTGAAAGTCTTCGCCATGCAAAAGCTGTTAGAGTGATTAGAAAACGGACCTACTTGACTCGCGCTCATTCGAGATGCGGTGGTATATATACTGGAAAGTATATAATACATAATATACCATCCGTGCAAAATTTAACTTTCGTGTCGTGTGAGTATATATAGTGTATACCTTGTGCGTAATTTAACCCCATACGGATTATACGAAGACATACGAGAAATCCGATAAAGAGAGAAAGAGAGCAGAGGGAAAGAACGATCGGTGAATTTTACGTCGCACCCCGCCGTCGTCGTAACATATTTCGCTCGTTGCGGATGGATTTTCGATATGATTTCCGATCCCCGCAGTCACGGGAGCATCGGCATCGGACCAGATCAAAACTTGGGCCAAGCCAGATACAGATATGCATATTCGGTGGATACTTGTAAAATGATATGCATATCTGTATACCGATATATATGGTACCGGAGAATAGAAGATGCACAATGGTGCGCGGGACTTCGGGATCGTGCATCTTTAATTCTCGATACCCGAATCCATCCCTGGAATAACCGTCGTTCGATAGCCCCCTTTATCACTGTCTCTCTTTCGCTACTTTCTGATATCTACATGTATATATACGTATCTATGTTTAGCACAAGGTAAGCGCAAGCAATTCTGCGATATTCATGATTCCTCTCTCACTGAGTACCGAAATAACGAGAGAAGTATCGATTCTCAACTCTCTCTCTCTCTCTCTCTCTGCCACTTACCTTTCCTGCCAAGACTCTCATAGTGGCCCCGCGGGAGTACAACGCCTCCGCAAACGAAATCGCGCCCCCAACCCCTCATCTCGTGCGGCGATGTGCGAAGTGCTGCTCTTGCAACACGCGAGAGAGGTATATCACGTGAATGCACATCGCCGGGCACACGAGAAACGGAGCTTAGTGAGTGCATGAATGTAAACAGTGATCGGCCTCCTCGAGAAACATGAAAATCGTTATACAGGAGGTATCGATGCAAGCGCGAACCACACCAATCTGTACTTTCGATATAATTTTCTCGCTCGAAGAAAATCATCGCAAGTATAATACAGGAATAAATGTTCCGCTATACTCATTCGGATTGATGCTGCCGAAACTTTGATATTTATTTTGCTTGAACCGGCCGTTTGATTGATTTTTCGGTAATCCAATTTCGATAAATGGAAATCGGGTGGAAAAAGTTTGGGGGTGTAAATCTCGACCACTGGAAAAATTGAACGGAGCTCTATACGCGCGGTCGGAGACTCAGTCGAATTCGAGAAACGCGAGTGATCCGAATTTACCCCATACGATCCATATTTTCACCAACTTTCCCATTTTCGCGTGCAATATTAAAAGCAGTCATTGTGGATCGATTCAACAGAGAGTCGTTGTCCTTTAATTCAACGTCATCTTAACTGAAACTCTATAGGTATAAATATATTCTGCATGGCTAATATTACCGCGGACACTTGGCCTCAGATGGCTCCATCGCGGGTCTCTCAATACAACGAATTATTAATACAATCCGGATTCCATCTCCTGTTCCATTGAAATTCTGTCCGCCAGACGTCATTAATTTCCGGATATAGTATGCGTTAATTGGTATTCGATGACTGCCACGCGGTTTACTCAGAAAATCGATAATCGATGACCGATTGATAATTATGTCATCGCCCTGCACAAAAATTATTCGGCATGACCCAGTGTAGGTTCATCACAATATATGTTCTGATTTACAGACGAACCCCGTTGAATTCCGATTTCACCAAAGTGTAAGGGTTATTACGAATTCCCGATGAGAGACATGAGTGAATATCTTCGTCATCGCGGAGCCCGGTATTAGGATAACTTTAAATTCGGAAAATTCTTGTCCCACCGACGTATTGCGCATCAGCTTCGCTCTTGTCGAAGCCGGAACCTTGGTTGGAAATTCATAAGGGCTTCTCAAATTAATTTTCAGGAAAGATATTTTATTTTAAAAAATTTTGTTCAAAGCAACCCTCGGAAAACACTCGCAAAATTACTTGCCACAGCTCTGGAAAAAAGCTTCATATCGCCCATAAATCGTTCCACTTTATGGTTCCGTCGTGCGCAAAGCTTGCACGTAAGAACTACACAAAACCGAACGTATAACCATCGGTACAAAAACACTTTGGAGTTGGGGATTACGAAAAAAAAATAATGCGGTCAGGTGCTTTATATTACCGCATGAATTCTCTCCCAGGTCAATGAATGTGAGTTTCTCAATCTCCGCATTCTCACTTGTATGGAGGACGGCCGATCGTTGTGCCGAGGGTACAAGCTCTATATCGCTCATTAATACGTATATATATATGTATATACGCAGATATATAGGAGATCGTTTCGCACAGCGTGAACATGCTGGATACACGAAACCGAGGCGTTATAGACGGTGCTACGGTGCTTCGTGCTTCCAAAAGGGTATATAGCGCGTTATCGGTACTCGAGGGTTCGCACTCGAGTCTCATTTATAATACACGTGTGTGTGTGTGTATGCGCGAATGCAGCACTAGTGACTGTACAGTACCTCGTGCTGCACGTTAGCGGAGTTAACGCTCGGCCGACTCTATCGAAAATCACACGGAGAACTCTTGTAACTTCGCGGAGTCTCGATTCGCTCGGTTGCGGTGAATCAAGGATCTCTCTCTCTCTCTCTCTCTCTCTCGTGCAAATATGTTCCATGTATTCGTATAAAGAGGCAACTCGTAGGAAATAGAACGACCGATGTGTGTGCCATACAATGTGGCTTATTATGGCTACCAATGTATCGCCAATGTCTGAGTAATCTTACCGTACCATCTCTAACGTGCATAAATCTCGAAAAGCTCCACTCGCGGCAAGATAGAAGAAACTGTGTCATCGCGCTTCGTGAATACTCGTCCCGTGTACGAGTATATTCGGCTATCGACGTCGAAAGATCTCCGGAATCCCTGAATTTCAATCGCGTACTTATCTCGTTCTACGCGTGAAACTCTACGGGTTTGAGTCGAATTTGTCTGTTTTTTTTTTTTTTTTGACTGGATTCTTCGCACTCTAGCGAAGATAAGGTAACCGAATTACCGGTGGAGTCCCAATTTTCCGAAGGATTACTTTAACTATGGACGGCTTATATACCGTTGGTGGACACGGAAAGAAGACTGAAACGGGATTTGAGTCAATGGCGAAAAAAAAAAAAAAAAAATCAATTCGAATTCTTTCAACTGTATGTCGCTGTTTAGTCTTACCGAACAGTTAGATCGAAGTGTTTTTTTTTTTTTCCCTACGCTATCAGTGATCCGATCGTTTCTTTCAAACTGTCTGAAGCCATATATAGCGATTCGTTGGCACAGCTCAATTTTTCATGCAGATGACGGTGATCCGGATGGAGGGTCGCGGGATAAAGTTCTCCCCGACAGAAGAGTATATCCGGGTCAAAAGCCCCTAATAAAAATGAAAGTGGATGGAAACTGAACCAACGGAGATTGCATTTAATGCAGTTTTCTAACTCGATGAATAATGAAACGACGAGCATTTTGCCCACAGGGAACGGTACGCAAACAATAATACCATGAAAATCAATGATGTTTCGAATAACAATCGATCCCAGCTATAAACGACCCTAAAAACGAGTGCTCCGGAGCAATACCACGAAGACGAGTCGAGGGTTTCTGTTCTTTCCAAACTTTCGACAAAATGTTACCCAGCCGGCGCGAGCATCGAAATGGTGGTGCTTCGCTTTTTTTTTTTTTCTCTTCGTCGCTTCTGTGCCAAAAATTCAATCATCGAAATATATATCACGGTGAAGAACGCGAAGAGGACGAAGCGAAGCGAGGTGGGACAAACTTGATAACTCCGTTTATTCAAGAACTATATGATGCAAAAACGAAAAAAAAAAAAAAAAAAACAAATCTAAGCTTGAAAGTGACGCACGAGAAACTAATATTCTGTTGGAGAAGAAATACGTCGAGACTCATTTTGTCGTTTTTAATATCCAGGCCACGGGAGTCATTTACGTGGGCCTAAATTATTACGTCCGAAAAATTGTAGCGTTCAACCCTCACGCATACAGCTCAGAGAGTGTAGAGCTAATGAAACCTCGGTAAAGCGTCAGGACGTATCGACTTTACCATCAAGTTCGGGGCTGCGAGATCGTTACCTCCTTCGCCTCGTTTAGACCAATTCGTATAGTTACATAACCCAGTTATCGCCGCTTTCAAGTTTTTCTGTTTCACATATTAATTATTCAAGGAGCGTTAGCTGCTTGGAGCAAGAATCTCGGCTGGTTGCCCACGGGAACCCACGACCACCATCTCCGTGCTATCGGTATACGTATGTTTCATATATACATAGCTTTATATATGTACACTACCGAGGCATGAATCGTTCCCGGGTATCCCAAAAACTACCTCATTATGCGGCAAGTTCTGCACGAACTCTCTCCCTCGTATACACCCCTCGGTTTGCTCCGACGCACCCGACATCATCAAGATGTATACTCGCAGAGGCACACTCTTCGCGGATTAATGTTGTGCACATCCGGCCCCCAAGGAAGATAAGAGAGCACGGCAATCCGTGAATTGAAAATGGCGTATGGATTATAACGCTTCCAGGGAGTTGATAATTCTGTGGTTTCACTACTCGTCTCTTCGCACACGGATATTATGGGAGATTCTTCATCTTTTCAACAGAATGCCATATATAAGAGGAGGACTCTCACGTGCAGTCGTTTTTCCCGAGTCTCGGTCGAACAAAGAGCAGAGACGCGGAAAGCGCGTGACCCATAATGTTACACGAACGAGAACTCGCGGATTAATTGTGGATATATATAACACTGACATCGAAGTACATTATACGCGCCATTACAGCACAGTGACATCGTATGTATCTATAAACATAAGGGAAGAACAGAAGTGTATGCTCCTGTTCTGCGACTCTCGACTATTGTAACCTGTCATTCTATTCTTCTGTAAAAGTATATCAGTGCATACCGAGCGGAGAATGAGAAAAAAAAAAGTATTTATATTGTCTGTAGAGAAACTATAAAAGAAGAGATGCTCTCGAGAGCCTTAAGCGGGACTATATACCAGTTGCAGTGATAGTACTTTCTCGTGGTAGTTGTACTGAGAGTCTACCGTATGCACTCTGGCACTCTTCAAGAAAAGGGAATCGTATATATGTATACTGGTTTTGTAGGCCAGTTCATTTTGCCGTGAAGAAAATGTCTAGATCCTTCTGTTCTACGTGTAGTTGAATTCTTTTCTCTCTCTCTCTCTCTCTCTCTCTCTCTCTCTCTCTCTCTCTTTCTCTTTCTGTCTCAACTCTTGAGAAAAGCTTTACAACTCAAGATACACCGTGTGTTCCTAACTACTTTGGGTATTAAATAGCTCCGGGTCAATTGCTCAATGGTTTCTCGGTTGTTTCAATGGTAAAGTCATCCTCACGCTAATTGGACAACCGAAATAATTTAATTGGCCTCGCGAGTGATGTTCGAGAGTTTATCAAGATAATTGGGGTTCGAATAGTTAGGGGTTCACGTGTGTCGTTGTAACACATCGCGGCTTGAGCCGGCTTGAGCGGGAGCTTGAGCTTCGCTGAAACTGAGTTGACTGATTACGGGTCATGAAGATTGAACAAAGACGGCCGATAAGATTTATCGAGAGATCTCTGAGAATGTAACCAATTCTTTTTATTCCGTGATACGAGCTCGCGAGAGTAACGAGGCTCTTATATACCACATCTCCCCTCGACGCACTCGAGAGATCTCTTGAGATTCTCGTCCCCCCCCCCCCCCCCCCATATCTATGGAGGACTTTACGCGAGGTTTTTTTTTTTTTTCCCCCATAGCAAATAGCTCGAAATTTTATTGAAAAAGAATGGAGAAACTGGCACAACCTGTACACTGATTATTGTTCCCACGATCGGAGAAATCGACGCTGCTATATGTCCGTTGAAGAAAGTGTATGATTTTTATTTTATCCGTAAATTCTTTCGCAACAAATTTGGCTCGAGTATCCGATGGCAAAGAATTTTTTTTTCTCTGATACTTCGCAGGTCACGCGTTTTAATGCTCATAAAGCACGGACTTTTCTCTCCGAATTTTTTTTTTTTTTTTTTCCTCTTTAATACCCAGTACGAACGTTCGGTCCTTCGTAAACACATAAGCTCCTTTTTATATCCACTCGGGTCATTTTATTCTTTCGCCTATCTCGCATTTTTGCTCTATACAGTATACACGTATACTCTGCAGAGATACCGTGTGTGCTGTCATAATTTCGTGACTTCTCCGCGAGGCATTTTCAACGAGTCAAAACTCCTTTCGAGAGCGTACACGGTACAAACGGTGTTCCCAATGGTATTACCGAGGAATATATATGCCTCGTGAGCAATCTTGGTACAACCCTTGTGTGTATATAGCTGGAAAATAAACTCTCTTTCTACCCCACCTCTGTCTCTCTCTCTCTCTCTCTCTTTTTTTCACCCTTTCTCTCTTTCTCACCCTCAACTCTTCCGACATATCGGGCAACCAGTGTTGGCGACAAGGCGTTTCGCGACCCACACCTCTTCCGCTCGCGGGTTCGTATTTACGCTGACGTTTAGCAAACTACCGGAACACACAGTAGCGCAGGGTATACAGCGATGCCTCATAGTGCCAAAATGTAGCGGGGGGTATAGTTTGAGACAGCGAGGAGTGCGAGAAAGCAAAAGTCAACGGCTATAACGAGAGTAAAAAGTGTTGTATGCATATATGCATGCTCATATATGCGTATATATAAATCTCGCACACACGAGACTTCCCGCGAGTTCTCAATGGAAAATACAACATACTCGCGCACATGGCACGCATCAGAAAAATATGCATTTGCCTCGTTATACATATATGTACCCGAGCTCCAAGAATTCCATCACATTCGTACCCTCTCGTATGATTATCTTCATTCCTTTCTCACGCGCGCGTTATAACCCGACGCAAAGACTCTTTCAACGAACTCGCAAAGATAAATCGTAGTAAAATTCTTGTTTTTTTTTTTTTATTCTTCCACTTTCCCTTTAAAATTCTCAAATGGAAAACCTTGAAGACTTAACAACTTTCCATGAATTCAGAGTAGCTATGGGATCAAAGAGGAAAAAGGATTTTTTCTTGGTAAGTGTGCAGACGGTGAATGTTTCGAGCTTGATATAAAAATATGGTAAAAAAAACAAACTTACAATCTACTTACTTCCTGCATTGAGGATTTTTTTACGCGCACTGCTGTCACGAGGAAAGATCCCACGGGGATCAGAATATCGCATTATGATAAGAATCGAAAAAAAAAAAAAAAAAAATAATAGATTTATGTTGAAGATGCTTGGTATGTTTTGATTTTCAACAATAAATAGTGCCGAAGATATGTCAATACAGCGATTGAAGAGAAAATTTAGTTGATAAAATATTGCAAAAACATTAATGTTTTTTTTTAAATTATATACGAATACTAAGATGTTAATAAACCGAGCTAAAAAAAATTAGAAAATACAAATATTACCCGAACTTAGTATAAAATGGCACCTGCACGGATCCCGGATGACACTTTATTAATCGACTTTCAAGCCCAAGGAAAGATAATTGTCAGGAAGATAGGAAAGTTGAAAGCCTTATACGGGTGCAAAGTGGTATTGCGCTTACGCGAGAGCTCTAAGCTCGAAGCCACCTGGTGGACTGATAATGAGATTGGTTTTTTTTTTGTCGTTCGAGGTACGAGTTTTCAGACAAGATCAAAAATATTTCTCGCATTCGAAAGCTCGTAAAAACCCACACAACCCTGTTACTCACAAAAATAAAATAATCCTCGAGGCCACGGGATTTTTCGTAATCGAAATTAAAATAAAAAAAATTCATTTCACCCGAGTCGATATTCGCGAGAGGACGGCGTTAATTAAGAATTTCCGGATTTTTCAGGATCCTCATCAGTGTCGTACAAAAGATACCGATGGTTAAACAAAGAATGGACGAGACGATTCTTTGTTTCACCATCAGCGAGCGAGCCAGCAATTTTGGCAAACCATGGTGAGAGAGAGAGAGAGAGAGAGAGTGGCCCAACCCTCCGAGCCTGATTATTATCTTTTTTCTTTCATTTCCGACACGTTTCCCCGCGTATTCGAAATGCTATATAGACACATGTATATAATACATGTATAAACGTTCTCCTCGTCGCAGGCTGTATACACTTGAAGAGCCATGTTTTTCGCGTCTGACCGAGCAACGAGATTGACTCTTTGGGCGCGCACCCTTCGTCTTCCTGTCCCCCCCCCCCCCCTCTATCTTCACAACACCATCAACGTTCGCTATCCTCATCTTCCTCTCGGCATATTTACATGCCCCATACGTTTAGGAAACCCGGTGGGCGGAACGAGCGATCCTGGGGTGCAGCAGGAGCATCAGGGAGTTTAGTATTACCCAGTGACCCGAAAGTATTTGAGGGTTGTAGAGGCAAAAGGCCCACGTCCTTACCTACCCCCTACCTATCTTTTCCATCACTATCGCCCACGCTCTCTCTCTCTCTCTCTCTTCCTCCTACGATTTTTCTCTATCCTTCCATGCATACTGCATCTTCATCCTGAATGCTCTTCAAGAGGCTCGTGCACGTACATAAAGGCCTGACGTACGATCCTGATGTACCATATACGTACTGTGTAACCAGCCGCTACACAGTAAAGTATCGCCAATACATGTGTACACCTAACCTATATCTATGTACACATAGTACACATAGTGATGTAGTCTATTCGATATATTGCCTATATAGCGTGTATACACATATAAAGTACGTGTATCTTATCCACACTTGTATTCGCTGTGTGCAGAAAGCCAAGTGGCGCCGCGGCCGGCTGTACTCCGCAAATTTTGCTGGAATAGCTCTCATTTATTTACATAGACGAAACCTTGTTGGATTAATTTTAATAAACGAACGTTTGTATTCGTGCTGCATAGAGTTTTTTGAGGTGAGCTTGACTATAACTGCGTTGAAAAAAAAAAAAATCGACGTATTACGATGTATGTAATGAAAATAGCTTTACGGCTACTTTTCCTTCTCAGTTTGAGGCTAAGCATGAACCTTGTCGGTTTTGTCATACGAACCGACAGGGCTCGTATCGAGAACAAGAAATACGTAACTCGGACTTGATTGTAACGTAGATGAACGATTACCCATGAAGTGCTCACTGCATATTCGGGTAGGAATCGTGAGAGCTACGAAAAAGGAAAAAAAAATCAATTTATTTGTATTATAATATCCTCTGACATGGATTTTTCATGCCGGACAATATGTGCACGTTTAACCTCAAGAATTTACTTTTTTTGTTTTGTTTTTTGCACCCAACGAATCTAGTAAACTTAATTTCCGAAGTCGTGTAGCGGAAAACATTCTTACATGACTTCGCACAACAGTTTAAATTTCCTCTCCGCGACTTCTATATTATATTGCCCTCAATTCCACTAAGCGACTCCGGCAAAACATGTGCATTCTCGCCACCATGGGCGCTCCAAGTCGTTCTCAGCCGCTACAGTATGGCATTGCACACAGCGAATATGGAATATTCTAGGTAAGATGTGAAGGTTTCCTTTGACCTGGGGAATTTTCAAGATTCCTTTAATCCATAAATCATTGCTACCCGAAAGGAGCTAACCATTGAGCATGGATAGTTCGTGAAAACTCATTAAAAGTGTTTAAAGCAAAATTGGTAGATACCGTGGTGGATAATATTATCGATTGAATCTTCGTCTAAAATCCAATGTGTCAAAAGTGACGATGAGATATACTGGGTCAAACAGACTGCTATTCAAGAGCCGTATTACTAGTAGGCAGCACTTTTGAGTGTCTCTTTTTATAAGCGCTTTTACTTCTGGCTATTTAACGTAACACGTACAGCTTCTGTATACCACAATGAGTTCAAGTGACGAAGCACGACGATGAATCACAGGCCTTTGAGTGCCAATTCTCGAGAAAGTATGGGAGGTTTGGTTCTCCGAGAACCTGCTTGCGACTGCTGAACGGTCAAGAAAGAGGTCATATAGAAGCCAAGAGAGGGATGAAAGTGGGCTTATATCTGAGATTTTTTTTTCGTTTAATACATTTTTATTTCATTAAACGGTCGTTGAGTACATTCAATGGTTTGTCACTAATTTCTGAAAATGTTATGGGAATACCTCTGACGATGACGTATAGTTGCGCGCTTTTTTAAAAAATAGGTACCAGAGATATCTCGAAGATTGATGGACGGATTTGGTTTGGAGTATTCCACTATTAAGCTTGATACAATTTTATTTAGTACACGTTGCAAGATTATCGATCGAATATCGCATATTTTTGAATCCAAACGACTGAAATCTATTTTTAAAAAAATTAGGATTTCCAAAAATCAAAAAATTTCTACTTCTAAAAGTTATCGTATCGAATTTAATTTTAAGCCCTCGTGTGTCGAATACTACACTTTATACGACTCGAGTCTTGTACGTTCACAGATAGAATATATTGACTTAGTAATACGTATGTGCGATGGTATACCAGTGCGATTCGAGAGAGGAAACGACCGATGGAGGAGATAGGGTCAGGACGAAGACGGAGTGAGATTCGACTTGCGCCGCGCCAGCAAATCCCGGATAGAGCAGCTTGGCAGAACGAGATGTACGGACGCGGGCGTTCGCTATATATACGTTCGTGGAGGTTGACCTGGCGTACAGCCTTGCAGGATTTTAGGTTCGGTATATATGTTGGAGAGGAGAGGTTCAATTCAATGCTGCTGCTTCAACCACCGCCGCCCATCGCTGTTGGACACATACTAGAGTACTTTTGCCATAGAGAGCCCTGGTCCATGTTGGACGGTATGTACGAGGTACAAAGGTACACAGCGGCACCACCAGGGGGAGCTTCTCTTTTCTACGATGCATAGTCTCGCTCTATGTCGAATTGTGAGGGAAGGGGAGGGGAACGACCGAGGGATTTTCAGTGCTGTTGGCGTTTTACCTGGCCCGAAGGACCGAGACCTCTCTCGTCGCGGATTGTGGCCACATCGTTGAATGCCAGAGAATATTCCCGGGCTGGAGGACGAATTGAATGGCTTTGTGGGACCCATGGACTCGCAACCAGTGAGTTTCAATGGTACGCGAGGGATATACACCATTGGGCCGCGTATAGTAACGAAATACAGTGGAAACACGGGCAGAGGGGGGGGGGGGATACATACACACTGTTCAATCAGCGGGGTACAACGCGGGAATATAACCAGAAGCAGCAACCGCAAAGCCGAAAACACTGGAGAGGGCGAGACTGTTGAACGCTTTCGTCCGTGCGGCGATAGAACGGTGATGCTTGTGGGATATCTGGTACTATATGTGATTTTGGCTGAAGGACATAGGAAAAACGCGAAAGGAATGAAAGGACATATCGATTCGCTGATAAAAATTCCAGGGGAAAGCGAGCTCTTCTCTCTCTCTCTCTCTCTCTCTCTCTCTCTCTCTCTCTCTCTCTAGCTTTTTCTCATTTCATAGATACTGGTGTTGGAGGGAAGAAAAAAAGATCTCTAGAACTGGCTCTATACGCTGTTCCATATAACCAACCTCACCACCTCATTCTTCTCTACATCCCGTTGTGTGTCCGCGTTCTCCCGAGATCTCTCGGGTCTCTCTCTCTCTCTCTCTCTCTCTCTTTTCTTTTTCTCCTCTTTGGATAGATGTAGCTCAACTATCACTATAGGTTACAGGTACTGCTATGTATATATATATATATATATATATGCTATATCCTATGCGGAGCCCGTTGGCCTCCGCAACTCCTGCCGCTAGTTGAGAATGCGTTGGCAAGCCAGCCAGAAACTATGTCCGACCGTACGTCGACCCGTTCCACTCGACTCATTTCATGCACTCTCTCACTCTCTTTACTTTTTTCTTTCTTTCTTGCTCTCTCTCTCTCTCTCTCTCTTCCTCCTTCGGTCCATCTCATACAAGATTCGCAAAAACATCCTTCGCTGGCTTTATAAGCATCCTGTTTTCATGTCGTATATTTCACGAGATTTGGTCGTACTACTGCGAACAACTAAATACCATCGTTTCTTCTTCTTTTTTTTTTTGTGTACTCACGAGTGTGCATACGCTTATGCCCGGATTATTATCAAGATTCCTTGTTGCATTTTTTTTTAAGGACGCTACAGTAGAGCGTCGAGTGGATGCTACAATTTGGAAAATTTCTATGGCAAAGTTTGATCGGATCAGCTAATATTGACGCATGCAGACATTACTATAAAGTGTGTTATCAACATCGAAACGTTTTTTCGAACATTTTTTAATAGCGCCTCTTAGGTGAAAGATATGCTCCGCTAATTTCCGGGAATTAATTCGCACTGTTTATAATATATTGTCTTTCACACGTCTCAACGGGAATTTACCGAAAATAAAAATGAATAAATAAAAGCTCAACTTTCTCTCATCCCTTTCGTCACTGTTGAATCCACCCTGCACACAAACCCTGGGCGAGAGAGCCTGCCCGAGTCTTTGCGCAGAAGGTCCAAAAATCCTAACGATTCATAAATCAAAGATTTTTCTTTTTCTCACGGAGAACGAAGGGTGTAAACAAATCGTCTCAGATTCTAGCGACGAGCCGTAAGCGGCAGGGGAGTACACACGAGAAGAAGACGTATACATCGAAGCATTATAGCCCTTAGGATCCCTTAAAGGATGTTGCACATCCCCCCAATCGGGGAACTGGGGATTCCCAGTTCCCAGCGTTTTTTTCAACCCGCTTTCTCTTTATCTGTCGCTTTTCTCCGCCTCTCTCTCTCTTCCTTCACATCTCTATTGTGAAAAAAAATATAGAAGCGATCTTTCAGGCAAAAGCTTCGCGAAGCGGGGAAGCTTCTCGTGGGGGGAAGGCCTCTTGATGTCGGATTATAATCCGATATATATCTAGGCTCGCAAAACGGGAAGACACGTTTCACGTCTACGTATATGCCAAAGGGAGATGATATGACTTGCAGCTTATGGCAGAAGTGAGAGAGAGAGAGAGAGAGAGAGAGAGAGAGGAGATTGATAATCGGAATCCGTGTGTATCTCCCATGTCTCTCTCTCTTTCTCATATCCTATCTGCACTGACGGTACACTCCCGCTGAGGTAGGGGATCCTATATGCACGCGTTCTACAAGATACTCATGGGGTAAGGGAAATGGTCTGATATATACGCATTAGCCCTCCGGATATTGGGACACACGATGTACAGATATAGCCGTATCGAGAAGGAGGATACAGAGGAGGACTGTTTAACCCCAACACAGGATCGTGGTATGACACGTGTACATCTAAATCCCCTTGTTGCACGTTATATCCCGCGCATTCTCGCTAGTTCTCGCAGTGTCTCATCTGGTAAAGTATATTCATTTCTATATCTATATCCATGTATGCATGTATATATATCTCTCTTTTTCTCTCTGAAAATGATATACGGCTATGATTTAACCAAGGAAACAATTTGTTTCTCTGCTTGGCACGCCTGATGGACCAAGTATTTCATCGTCTACCATTATATATATATATATAAGAAACACTGCGCTATATATATGAAGAAAACGACGAAAAGATGAGCTACGACGTCGAGCTTTACGAGTATGTAATTTGATGAAACGAGGGGTAGTCGTCTGTGTGAGAGAGCGAGCGAGAGAGAAAAGAAATACGGTTCATTTTAAGTGAATGAAAGTTGCAGACCTTCGTTGTTTCTAGATGGGGGAAACAACGATACATATGTATTTTATTCCCATACTGTATCACGACGAATCAGAGAATTTTTTCTACCAGCGGTTCGAAATAGTAGTACTGACGTTTCTTCGTTTTTCCGTACGATAAGGGGTACAAGAACACCCCGAAAGATCGTAAAGTCAGAGAGACACGATAAGGGAAAAATAGAGAGAGAGAGAGAGAGAGAGAGAGAGAGAGAGAGAGAGAGAGAAAGAGCTATGCCAAGGGTGCATTGAGACAGAATGAATTCAGTCTTTCCCTCCCCATCGTGCACGCCGACGACACGTTCTCTCGTACCCCTCTCTTTTACTCCCTTTACTCTCCCCTCGCTAACACCGTCTCAGCATTCAAGCCATGATTGGTAAGGGGTTGATCGATTTGGACGAGACGAGTGTACCGGAATAACTCGTTTCTCCTTGCGGAGCTTGTGCCTCTTCTGCATCAACGGTTACAACAGTGGAGCACACGACGAGGAAGTGTTTGCAATGACAAAGACGAAAAGTGCATATATATTTGTCTATACCTATATATATACGTGGGTTATTTCACATGGAAATTCAACGATTTTTGGTCAGGAGAATGGTCGTTAGCTTTCTGACAAGTGCACCGTAGCTTGACGAAAGAAATTGAGGGGCAAGAGAACGAGGAAATTGATTTTTTTTTCGCCTCAACTTTTTTAATTCAATTTTCTTGAAACAGCGCTGAGAGAAAAATCCATAGCAGAATGTGTAATGCAGGTAATGATATTTTATATTCGAATACTGTACCTTCCGCTAACATAATAATATGGCAACGCAATGGCATACATTGCCATTAAGCGCTCAATCGCAGAGAGGCAATGTATGGATACCATATAAAGTTGTTAGGTCAATGGTATGGAAAAGTCATCGGATGGGATTGAAGGATAGTTTGGATGAATCTAAATGCATTGGCAATCGTCAGTGACAATTTTTTTCCATATATCGTTGAAATAAAGCTTCAGTATTATTGGAAATGGCAATGGTCATGAAGAATAAAAATTTCTGTGAGATTTCTTTCATCATTGGTCAGTGGCATTTACTGTTATCTCAATGGAAATTGACAAGTGGAAATGTGCGCGTGAAGGACAATTCGTTGTTTGTTGCGTTTCAGTGATATAAGGATCGTGTTTAAATGTAGTTCGCGGGAAAACCGCTATGCGGCGCACGGGCAGGGTTATACTCGCAAGCAGAACGGGGCCTCGATGCGTTTATATAAGGTGAGCTCATCATTCGATTTTGTAAATTTCAACATATTAACATCATGAGGCAATGTATGGATACCATATAGTTGTTAGGTCAATGGTATGGAAAAGTCACCGGATGGGATTGAAGGATAGTTTGGATGAATCTAAATGCATTGGCAATCGTCAGTGACAATTTTATTCCATATACCGTTGAAATAAAGCTTCAGTATTATTGGAAATGGCAATGGTCATGAAGAATAAAAATTTCTATGAGATTTCTTTGATCATTGGTCAATGGAATTTACTATTATCTCAATGGGAATTGACAAGTCAAAATGTGCGCGTGAAGGACAATTCGTTGTTTGTTGCGTTTCGGTGATATAAGGAATTTATCGTGTTTAAATGTATAGTTCGCGGGAAAACCGCTATGTGGCGCACTGGCAGGGTTATACTTACAAGCAGAGCGGGGCCTCGATGCGTTTATAGTAAGGTGAGCTCATCATTCGATTTTGTATATTTCAACATATTAACATCATGAGCTAACCTTTCGTCAGAACTATTAGAAAAGTGTGCCTTTTATTGTCATTAAGAATTCAGCTTCTACTGCCATTTATTCCTATTCATAAATAGTAAATAGTGATAAATAATCATAGCCATTTTTTTTTTTTCAATGACCTACGAGATTTTTGGCAATTATTATTATCAATATTTTATTCAACAGAGAGAAAAAAAAGGGTTCACTATGAGAATTAACGAAAAAAAAGCGGTAAAAACCTAAGTAATATGGAACATTGAGTTTCATTACTTTGCGGCCATTACTTTTTTCTTCATCTATTAACTTTTCTTCTTATGGCATTTGTCATTAGATTTATATTGGGAACATAATTTTTACCGTTTTCAATAATTTATTGAATAAAAAGACTTATGGAGTAAGCAAACAACTAATGTTGCAGACAGATTTCTGACGAGTTAATCAATCAGTGCTGCACTTATGTTTGTTATCCCTCAATGCATTATTGAATTCTCAGTGAATCTGCCAAAAGTCAAATGTCCGCGGACTCTGAAGTCAATTAGAAACTTGATCTGAATCATGCCCTCGACCACGTAGTACGTATTAATTCGCTCTCGTTTGATCAATTTTTCATGTAGACTAAAAAGTATTTACAATTTTCCATAAACCAAGCTTCATTAATTATAATTTGTTCCTTTCGATATAGTACAATGTAAGTAGAGATGGCAAATGATTAGAAAGATTAAAAATTAAAGATTACAAATGCTCGTAAAAAGTTTCTGGGTACACTGGACTGAATAAGCAGACATCGAAGAACGGTTATCGTTTAAAAATTACGGATTGGTATTCACTGTATGCCGTGTATATCAGTCGCAAATCATTTTCAATCATCAATTTTAGCCAAATTTTGTTTATCAATGAAATACATAGAAGAACCTTCGAACGTATAAGAATGATCTGATACTGACCGGTCAGAAAACTCGGTGAGATTAGTGGAACGACCGTTATACCCTCCTTTTTGGATGATGCTGCGAGCTAACTATACTTTTTCGTAACTTTATATACGTAGAGACACATATATATAGGTGGAGTGTAAGTGAATATATACTAACACTGGACAGTCCCGTCGAGAGACACGTTGAGAGTCGTTCGATCAATGCTTAATACAGTAGTCCATTAATGAAGTCCTCTGGGAAATTTTTTATACATACACACACACACACATATATACGGCGAACCTTTTCGTCTCTCCTCTTTTTCGTCCCATCCATTATTTCATTTTGGGCTCATCAACTATATAGGTTAGCCCGGTCGATATAGAACCCGGTAAAATTGGGGCTGAGAGAGCTCAAGCATGCATCTCAAATTTTCTGTTCACCTAGCTCGTTCAGCCCTTCTTCCATCCTTACCTTCTAATTTCCCCCCTTCACCGAGAACTAGCAAGTTTGAGTTTGGTTGATTCATGCTTCAACGTATATCTAACTCGATATTCCCCGCATCATCGAACCCTATCATCCCCTTATCCATCTCGTATAATCCCTTCAGGAATACAAACAAAAGTGATGATGTAGATATATAATATTTACTTACATGTCCAAGGATCAGCAACGTTAAATGCCTCGCACGTATATCACCCCTCGGAACACTCGCCACCACTGATACCAAAGAGTACGAAAAAAAAAAGTAAACAAAAAGTGTAATACCGCGATGATTACACTGGATCAGCCGAAAAAAAAAAAAAACCAAATGACAAGGGTCCGTGTCCCCAATTATTCTTAAAAGTGAAAATTCGTTGATACGACCCTTCCGGTAAAGCACCAGGAACCACCGTTGCTCCCCTATCAATATCAATCACTACTCTCTACGGTCTCATGAAGCCCCAAAAACTAATTGTTCCGACGCGCTGCACAACAACAAGGAACCATCACCAACGTTCCCAGACGTTATTTACAAATCTTCCTCTCTCTCTCTCTTTCCTCATCGGCCTCTTAGCTTCCCAATGTTTTGGAGGACAATAATCGTAAGCCGATCGCGTCGTTTCACCCACTGGTGTCTTATAACGTCCGTGTGCTCGGACGTTGATAACGTGCTCCGGAGGGGGGAGCAACGAATGATTGTTCTTCCTCCAACTCAGTTGATGCAGTTTTTTTTCCCCCCCGCACGCTTGTTTTCACGCTTGTGGTTAAAAGAGATATCACGGGAGGGGTTGGTTGGTGCGGGACTTTTGATCTTGGGAGCAAGGAGGAAAGGGAACGGTGGGTTGAACGGTCCGTCTTAGACGAGAATCCGCAGAGATTTATCCCGCTGTGGCAGGTCAGTGACGTTGGCTCGGATATCTTTCATCATCGCACCGACTCATACAATTGAATGGGATACACAATTTTCATATCACTCTCTCTCTCTCTCGCCCGCTTCGTGTGTGCTCGTCTATTGTGTCAACACACGCACACGCACACACACGCACACACGGGATATGGTTTATGCAGCAGTTCAGAATTTTGAAAAAAAAAACGAAGGCTGCCCTGCCACGGGTTTAAATGCCAAGCGTACGAAGCTCAGACTGGCTGATGGCGACAACGAAGAACGCGCGCTCACCGTACGAAAGTACCGAGTACTCTGCAAGCTCGGCCGGGCACCCGGGGGTGGCGCGACAGGGTGAGTTAGGGGCAGGCTTGGCAGGAGCAGAAAGGGAGTAGGACTCTCTGTCTCTGTCCTTTTTACTCTGTCTCTCGGTTGAGGGGGGAAAGAATGAGAGGCAGACAGAGAGGGAGGATTTTGCTGCTTGCAAGCCCGGTGGTTGCTTGCTTGCCTGCCTATGGGTCTGTTGGTGCTCTGCTTCACTGCTGTTAGCAGTGTTGGTAGTAGCAGTGGTGGAGATGATAGGAACTATGGTGGTGGTCGTGACGATGTTCTGCGCAAGCATCCGCGCGACCCGGCCAAACCCCAGACCCCCGGCGCGTGTACCGCACACGAGCCTCGCACTCTCGAGCTCCTTCACAGAGCCCCCTGCCACAATCCCAGAGCTAGTCCACGTATTATACATATGTATAATACGTATACGGGATATTTTGCATCGAGTAAAAAGGTTTTTGTCCCGTTGGGGCACACGCGGGGACTGCGAAATTTTGACCCCCGTACGTTCGGAATTTACTTCATTCTTCCTTATCACCGAGAAAAGGGCTTGTTTTCATGAAAAAAAAAAAACCGCACGGTCGCATAAGCACGTACCTCACGCGCCGAGAGTTCCGTGTACTCCCCCGAAGTAAAGATATTCACGGCTCATCGGCAACACGTCATAGGGTATTTTAATAAAATCTCCTAAATCTCAGAAACCAACGGCAATTTTGACATCGATGTCGAATTCTTTTTTTTTTCACTCGACTTCTCAAGGGCTTTCGTGCATCAGAATTAATTGCGAATTTTCGACGAGTTAGTTCGGAAATCAATGAGGAGCGCGGTGCGGAGGATCTGGATTTAAAAAAAAACGAAGATTTGATGGATATTGTTGAAAATAACGATCGAAGATATCACAGGGAAGCGTTATTTGCGATCCTCAGACCTGGAGCCTTTTGACAATGATACCCCGCTTGACTGGCTAGCATTGTTGTTTTTTGAGGCTATATGCATTTTTGGACCATGCTCGGCACTAAAGAGATTGAAATCATGACGCACCCTGGATCAACCTTGGTTGATTCGTGCAAAAATTTAATCCAAAACCAACCGAGTTACGAACATTCGAACGTAAAGATCATCAAATTGATTGACGGTTGGTTTGACTGAAACCGATCGAAATTCGAACATTCAAGAGTCGCGGTTGGTTTTCTCGCCGTAAAAACCAATCGAAATTCAAACCATTCTCGAGTAGTATTCAAGATTGCTTTTGCAGAAATAAAACGAGGAGTGCAACCATTCAAACGTATATATATAAAGCTCATCAACGGTTGATTGAAGGTTGAATTGACTTAAGCCGACCGGAGATATCAATCATCTCGGAGTAGCGTCGGTATGGTTGGTCCAAAGTTGGTTTTACAAAAAACCAACTGAATTTCATCCATTCGAGAGTCGCGTCTGCGGTTCGTTCAAGATTGGTTGCTCGCATACCAGCCGAGTTTCAATCATTCAACGCAAGAGTGATTGAAATTCGGTTGGATTTTTGGACAAAACCAAGCGATCATTGTTTTTGGGTTGGAAGTTGGTTGATCAAATCCACCAGGGAGGGTCACCGGACTAATATTCTATTTTCTCACGATTTTGTTTTGGTCTGTGATAGCCTTTGTCAAGAAATTGATAATAACCCAGTAGCCACTTGCATCGGAAAAAAAGAAAAAAATTGTTTTCTATTTTTTTCTCTTCCGTTATTATTTTTTGGAGGTACTCGGAGGCACTTTGAAAATACCGATCGTGGTAATTATTTAGAATAATATGACTTTTCCGAATTTCAATGCAGTTTTTCTTTGCTCTGTATGGGAAAAACCTTCATTGGATCACTAATAATGATGATAATTAAGTAATTTAAGATTTTGGGATTAATTCACGATGGGGAGTTTTTTTTCGCGCATGCCACACCGGTTATTGCGATCATCCGAATGAAAGCGTGTGCTGACGCGCTTATTGTTAAACGATAATGGCGTTCTGCCGAGCCCTGACAATTGAACCAGCATTTACCGGGACTCGATTCGGCTTGAACCGTTTTTGAGGCGAATTACGGTATGCCCCGAACTCACCGCCCCAACTAATCGCGTACTCGCTAATCAACCTAGGGTCTAGAGTAATCATCGTGGCATCTTCAATGGGATCTAAAAGTGCACATAACCCCAAAATATAGACGCATGGTCGCTCACCGGAATAGTAACCGTTGTTTTTGTGCCAAATAACCATGAAACAACCAACCAACAATCGGTCGCTTTATGCGAAAAAGTAACCACTGAATAACTCCAAAAGCAACGCGGTTATTTAACGGTTGTCGATGGTTGCTGTAGCAAAATCCTCTACTATTGATTAACGAACTGTTGCTAAGAAGTTGTGGTTGTCTTATTTTGCTTAAAAAAGCTTCCTCTATGAGGAGGCCGAAATTGAAAAACTTACTTGCTCACAGAGGGAACTTTGTAAGCGAGATAAGATAATGAGGAAGTAATGAGCAAATTTATAATTTGCGTTATAAAAGGTTGCAGCCTGGGGTTACGTCTTGGCCGTCGACCAAAAAAAAAAAACCTACCGGATTATAATTTCAGTCTACGGTTACGCCTTCGTAGACAACCAAAAAATAACCGGACTATAATGTCAATCTGCGGTTGCACCTTGGTCGACAATCAAAAAATAACCAGCCTGTAATTTCAATCTGCGGTTGCACCTTGGTTGACAATCAAAAAATAACCAGCCTGTAATTTCAATCTGCGGTTGCACCTTGGTTGACAATCAAAAAATAACCGGACTGTAATTTCAATCTGCGGTTGCGCTTTGGTCGACAATCAAAAAATAACTGGCCTGTAATTTCAATCTGCGGTTGCACCTTGGTCGACAATCGAAAAATAACCGGCCTGTAATTTCAATCTGCGGTTGCACCTTGGTCGACAATCAAAAAATAACCGGACTACTCTATCTTGTAGTCTGGTTGCTTATACGGTTGTTCATTGGTTGCGAAACCAACTAAAATTTCCAGTGATGGTTACAACACGGTTGCGAATCGGTTAGTTTTTCGCACAAAGCAACCGGTTATTTTACAGTTGTTTTATGGTTGCTTTTCTGGATAGGGATCCCCGTATATTTTTTACCCTCCGCCCCGTTAGTACCCTTTTCTGTCCACCAGGGGAAAAAGCCCTCGATCCATGAGTTGTCCGTACAAGAACTTTAGAACAGGAGAGCTGCTCTTTGAAACTTTCATCCGTCTGGAGTAAGAGTAATGTTTACTCCGTGATAATCGTTTCACGAACCACGAAAGTTAAAATCCCCGGGGAAAAATAATAGATTGGATCTACGCATTTTTTTTTAGTTCTACAGAAGTAGATGTAAATTTTGGAAAATCCTAGATTTACGTAGATCTCAGATGGATCTAGATTGCCATTAGATCTGCTCCGATCTTAGTAAATCTTAGATCTTAGTAAAGAGCAAAAGTGTTCGCACATAAAATTGGGTCGACTCGAATGCCAATAAATCTACCGTCATATACGATGATCTGCGTAGTTCAACGATTGTCCGCAATTCAGATCCACGCAGATCAAATTTGATCCAAAAAATAACTGCGTAGACCTGAAGAATTTTTTTTTTGCCCCGATGGGTTGAACAGTATGGCTGATAAAAAGCAAAATAGAGACTGTGTCAAACGAAAGCGTAACTCGTATAACTTTCCAAAACGCTGACCATGCCTCTAATTATCGTTGGCAGCCCATTCCGAGGCTAGACGCAAGTTCGTTATCTACAATTCTTTAATAATACAATTTCGAGCTTTGTCGCTCTGGTTTGTTGTTTGTTGTCGCTGTTGGAATGATCGTTGCACGATAAACCTTGCGCTTCTGTGATTCTTTGTTTTGGCGAAGCGTCTGTATAACGCGCGCTTTCGGGAATTCAAGGCTATGTCGCGCATGTCGAGTAACTCGTGCCAATCTCCCGGACATATGGACAGAAAAATGGTTGATTCGCGAGTAAGCTCGAGTAAGGGTTTTCGGCAAGGCAGCTTCAACAGTCGACAGGATCCGCGTTTCCTCTTCTCTGCCGAAGTTTTTGCCCAACTGCAGTCCCCCCCCCACAAGCAACGCCGAACTAAGCTCGCGTTGTTTTTCCCCACTTTTCGTTCAGAGGCGTCACAATTCGTCAGTTCTAGGGTTGCCTATGATCGCATCATGGGGTTGCCCAGGAAACCGTCTCGCGGTCATACGGCGGTCAATCCTTGAGCAACAGCAGACCCAGAGCTCAGCCAGAGGTGCTGCTCCAGGTGCTGTTTAAAAATTCTTTTTGCGAAAACCGCAGTAACGACACTCTTTCTTCTCTCAATTCTTCGACTGCGATCCACAACTGCATGAGGGACTCCTCAGGGGATATAAAGCAAGTAAATTAGTAGGGTACCTCGTCCAAATTGTTAACCCATCCCTGGCCAAAAACCTTTCCGCTTGCCGTTGAGGTTCCCCATATATCTTTATATCCCTACTACTGAGCTTTACTCGACTTCGGGATCCACCACTCACCTCCAACAAACCCCTACCATTCGCTCTCTCTCTCTCTCTCTCTCTCTCTCTCACCCTCTGTAGAATCTTTCTTTCCCTTAACGCCGACGCCATCCCTACTCCGGGTCAAGCTCCGATCAGCATCGAGCCGAGCACTGTGTCCTATACCTGTTCCATTTCGTGTTCACTCTCGAATAAAGGGTGGGATGGTGCATGTATCCCTCGAAGGAGAGAGGAGGAGCAGCAGGGGAGAATGAGAGAAACCCCCGCAAGCTGACTACGAAACCCAAAAGCCCGCTTCTCGTATGTATATCCACGGTCAACCTACAATCAAACAAACTCACGCGCATGCACAAGTGCAAGGGGACGAATCAAGATTAGTGTGTGTGTGTGTGCGTGTGTATAATGGATTCGTAGTTGCCGAGGGGTGAGAGTATAACTGAACCAGAGTGTGTTGATTCCTTCTCGACTTTTGCTATCGGTTGTTCCCCCCCAGTAAGGTTTACCTTTCTTTTCGGTCAATCGCTGATGGTCAATCCCATTTCTATCCGTTTCACGAAAATCTCGTTTTATTCCTCAATCCTTTGTTTTTCCTTGCTCACGACGCTTGATCTCCGGTTTTCCCGGTTCCTGGAAAATATATAACATGTGTGTGTGTGTGCGTGTTTGTTGTGTGAGTTTTTTTTTTTCATGTATGCACGTTATGCAGAAAGTGTGCAGCTGAGACGAATGTGTCCAAGTCTCACGGGTATGTATCTGGAGGTATATTAGATGACAGAGAGAGAGAGCGAGAGAGAGGAATCGAAATCGATGCTAGACTGTATGGGACGGGCGTCTTGCAAATGGCTTTAAACGCCTCAAGCTATATCTACGTATTCTCCTGTCGTACGATTCTGTACATATAGTTTTACGTGCATGGGGTATTCCTACGTGAAGTATTCATCGACGAGGGGATTCTTTTTTTTTTTTTTCTTCCAGTTGGAGCATCGCGCGGCCGATATCTTTGGAAAAATTCAAAAGTAAAAAAAAATTCTGGGATTAAACATTGTTTCAGATGCGTGCGAATTCGTTTCGGATAACTCATCTCGAGCCACTCTTGAATAATGAAGATTCAACTTTTGGAAAAATAAAACGTACCGCGCTCCTTTTGTCTGAAATATCTTTCTGGACTGCCGGAAATGTCCGAGCACACCTTGGCATTTGAATTTATTGAAATTTTCCATCAAGGTTTCAATATTTGATTCTTCCAGTTTTTGAAAAATCAAGATCCTCGATAAATCCCAAAAAGGATTATTTTTATAATAAATTTTCCTTGCCGTATGCGACGGGTGCTACGTTTGGTCTTCTCAGATCTTGAATCTTTTTTTTTTTTTTAAATATTCGACGATCGTTCTCGAGCTTGCGGCAATCAGATGAGAGAGCGATGGGTAAATTTTTAATTTGAAGTTTGGATTTTGGCTTTGCTAGCGACATAATTATTTGAACAGCTACCCAAAAGACTTCCCCTGTCTCAACATTCGTTCAACGTGAAAAACCCCATGTATGGACATTGAGCCAGAGAGAGAGAGAGAGAGAGAGAGAGAAATTCGAGGGGTTTCTATCTCTTCGACGCTCGAGGCAACAACATCGTAGAGCCTTTTGCACTCATCGTCGTTATACCTATGCTCTATGGTACTCCATGGTATGGTACTATTCGAGTCTCGCAAATTTCGCCAAGACTGATTTTCTCGATACTCTATGAAACTTGGGACTCTGCTTCTCTCTCTCTCTCTCTCTCTCTCTCTCTCTCTGTACTTTTGGCTATTATCGGCTTGTCCCACTTGAAGCTCGACGCGCGTGCACGGGAAACGACGGGGCGAAAGAGGCTTTGGCACACGATCCCCTCGAACGTTCCCTAGAAAGATGTTATCTACTGCAAGTCGAGCAACGCCTCTATCTTACTCTCTCTCTCTCTCTCTCTTTCTCTCTTACCTTTACCGATTCAATCGTATTTTATACATGTATATTAACCATAAAGCTCCTTGGAAACTTTTGGATTCTCATATCTTACGGTTTCTGGATAAAATGAGAACTTTGGAACATAAAGCTCGGGCAATGTATCACTCTCTTCGCTGCGGCTGAGAATGACGGAACAAGAGGAGCGTGTCCGTAGTTGGGGTATTTCACACGAGGGAATATCGCAACGGTTTCGCAGTTGCATCGTAACGAATAACAAGATTAAATTTACTCCGATACGCTCTTCTATCCCTTCAAATCCTCGCGGATTCTTTTTCCTTTCAAACGAAAATCTTTTAGTCAGCTCCCGAGTCCGGCTATCCGACACGAGATGCCGGAATAATGAACCCGTTCATATTTGATAAATCAATTTGCCAGTTTTTTTTCTACTCCTTTTTTATTCCCTCATTCCGTCGCGTTAGTTTTTCCGTCCATCGAGCTCTCTCTCTCTCTCTCTCTCTTCCTTCTCTCGCGTACAAAAATACCGGGCTACCGAGTTTTACGGATCTCGGGAGCGTTATACTAATTACAAAGTTTGTCGATGAAGTTAAGAAAGAAAAAAAAAAAAAAAATATGCTCTTGCAATGTGAAAATTTGAAATCTTCCCAGAGTCTCGACCTCTCAAAGTTGTTGGGCGTCGTCGTTTCGCATAGCCTTTTCTCGTTGATTAAATTATTGTTGCATATTCCGGACATTCTGAAAAGCAGCGACCAGAGAATTTAGCTGAACGGCTTCGCTGGCCCCGACTGCCGTACGTTTTTCTATGTGAGCGAGCCTTATTATCAGCTCGATGATCACGTCGCTCGGGAATTCGACTGAAAGAAAAGTAAAGAGAAAAAAAAAAAACGATGAAAATGAAACATGGTCGTTGACAGAGAAAAAAAAAAAACTGTTGTCAGAGAGATTTTCTTCTTTTTTTTTTGTTTTCTTTACGTACTTTTTTTCACCATCGAGTGTACCTCGGTAATGATATCTTGAAGGGCGAGACCCTTTTGAACTTTCAGATCTTGAATTTCTGCGCAATTGTTGAGGAAAAAAAGAAAACTTAAGAAACAAGAGAAAGGAGAAAATTGTTGGAGGGAAGAGCGGGGATTTATCTTATAAATATATATATATATATGTATTATAAAATATAAATATAAAATAAATATAAAATATAAAATATAAGTATAAAAAATATATAATATAAAATAAAATTATATATATATATATAAATCGATGTTTTTTTCCCCCTTGTGGCCCAAAAAAAATATCAATTTTTTTTTTTGGGCCACCCTAATATAGTATATCGACCATTCTCCACCAACGCAGCCACTTTTTTTGTTTATCCTCTCGGATCTGTTCCATAATTGGTTAAACAGTAGTACTACTCGAAGGTACTCTCTGTGAATTTTTTCAGATTTTTCAAATCACCCGTTTTGGAAATGGTTTTTTTTTTCATTCAAGGGCGGGTTAAGGTTTTAAAGGCGAAAAAAGGCATATTTTCATGATTTTTTTTTGGATATATGAATAATGTTGGTTTATTTATTTCATATACACTTTATAGTATTACATCTGAAGTATCTTTGAAAAAATTTTCAATTAAAAATATCAATAAATGAGTCCGTGACAGCGAATATCCGGAGGCGCCTCGAAAAAAAGTTGTTACGCGGTGAACTTTTAGATTTTTTTGTTTCAGATGATGCGGTAACGAGTTATGAAGTTCACCGCATAACAACTTTTTTTCGCGGCGCCTCCGGAAATTCGCTGTCACGGACTTATTTATTGATATTTTTAATTGAAAATTTTTTCAAAGATACTTCAGATGTTATACTATAACGTGTATATGAAATAAATAAACCAACATTATTCATATCTCCAAAAAAAAAAATGAAAATATGCCTTTTTTTCGCCTTTAAAACCTTACCCCGCCCTTAAGCCCGTATATCATGGAACATTGAAGTCGGACCAAAAAAAATGTAAATAAAAAAAAGTTATGTTTTTCCATAAACTATATGATGCAATATATGTTATATTTTCGGTGGCATCGAAAAGGATATTTTTAGCGAAAAAAAAATGGAAATTATTTTTTTCTTTCAATGCGATACCTTTGATTTCGCTGTAAATTTTACAGAGTATTTGGCAGCGTATTAAGAACATGTAAAAAAATTGGCATCGTGGAACTCGACATTCTTGCCGAGTCGAAAAAATATTTTACCGAGAAAGGTGAATTAAAAAATCACCTTAATTCATCTTTCTCGGTAAAATACTGTTTTCTACTCGACAAGAATGTCAAGTTCCACGATGCCAATTTTTTCATGTATTCTTAATACACTGCCACATACCCTGTAAAATTTACAGCAAAATCAAAGTTATCGCATTGTGAGAAAAAAAAATTATTTCCACTTTGCTTCGCTGAAAATAGCCTTTTTGATGCGATAAAAAATATAACATATATTGCATTAAATAGTTCATGGAAAAACGATAATTTTTTTGCATTTACATTTTTTTTTATCCGACTTCAATGTTCCATGATATACGGGCTTGAAAGAAAAAAAAAAAAAAACCATTTCCAAAACGGGTGAATTAAAAAATATGAAAAAATTCGCAGAGAGTACCTTAGAGTAGTACTACTGCATAACCAATTATGGAACAGATCCGAGAGGATGAAAAAAAAGTGGCAGAGTTGGTGGAGAATGGTCGATATTATCGTTGTCTCGATCCGGCAGAAGTCGACGTATTGCTTTTTGGCACTCTTGGAGGCCATTCAAAAGTGATCAAAGGGGCAAAAAGTATTGCGGGTGTTCGAAGAAAAGTCACAATTTTTGCTAAACCGTCCGATGTGAAACGATAATCCCAGTTACGACTGTAGGATTTATCATACAAAACGGAAAAAGGATACTGCAGTATGCAAATTGATAAGTTTCGTTGAGCAACCAATTGATGATATTCTTTATTTCGATCGGCAACGGATGGCCGACGCAGGCGTACACGTTTTCTTCGGTCACGGAGCCAAAAGCAAGCCAGGTACTCTGAAGAACGTTTATGACTCTTCTCATGTCACCGCAGCTCAGCGTCATGAGAGCCTGCTTGCCGTCTTCCGTAACCGAGATTCTGTAAATATGCGAAATCTCAAAGATTCGTACCGAACGAAAAATTTTCGAGAAACCTTTTCCAATTTCCAATTACCTCTCCTCATTGATAACGTGATTTAGCCTAGGGATTATTTGCTCCGCGGCTAGCGGACCGAATCTGAATCTCGTGCAGCGAGACTGAAGAGCCGGTATTATTTTACTCAGATAATTGCATATAATGCAGAATCTCACGTTATCCGTGTACTTTTCCATAACTACAAGACGAATTATAATATTCTTTTAGTCGGATGATCAGAGGGATCGTCGGGAGGCTCGAATCAAAGGGGCTCGGGATACGAACTTCTTCTGAGAGCATTTTGCGCGTCGTTGGTCATCGCGTCCGCCTCGTCCAGGATAATCAATTTAATACCCGAACGATACATCGTTCCTGTACTGGCAAAACTCATGATTTGTCCTCTGACTATGCCGATACCACGATCGTCCGAGGCGTTTAACTCTAATACCTTTTTTTTTTTTTTTTTCGATTAATTAAAAATTATCAAAATTTTTAATTAATTTAAAAAATTTTAATTTTAATGAATTTTTCGATAAGGACATTGAGTAATATGAGTGATATTGTTAATCGAAAGTCGAAGAGCGTCATTTCAATTTTTTATTTTTGATTTTTAATATTATCCCTTACTTTTCATGCAATCTTAATTTAATGAAAGATGCAAGCTCCTTTTACGAGTATTTGTATCTATTCATTATTATATATATTATGAATGTATTATTCATCCACGAGATATAGAAAGATAAGAAAAACAAACTATACGGATGGAAGTAACAAAGATAGCTTAAGTTGAATGAGGTTTGCCGGACGAAAGAATGTTCATATATTATGAATGCAAAGTAATTATTGAATAAAGCCAAAATCTGTACGGGACAAACGAAATTTTTCGACAGCAAAAGAGAATTAATCAACGAACCATGGAAGTAAATTGACCAGGTGTGTAGAGCTTTCTCGCGCATGCCAGTATGGTGCTGGTTTTTCCGGTACCCGGTGGACCGTAGAGCAGAAGATGGGGAAGCTGATTTTCATCGATGAATTTGTTGACTAAAAATTACGCAAACGTATTATCGTTCCAGTAAAAACGAGACTAGACGAACGATACGGATTCATGTGAATCTTACTTGTTTTTATAATGTCTTCGTGGGAGATCAGATCGTTCAGCGTCGAAGGACGATATTTTTCGACCCTTTTGAAGGAAGGTCGAGAAATTCATAAAGCAATCAAGGCATTCAAAGAGAAAGTTTTTTTTAACATTGTTAAGCAGTGAAATATTCGTTACTCACCATGGCAAATTTATTCTTTTCTCAGGCACCATTGTCGACACGCGTGATATTTTTTGTTTAACAACAACTGCATAAAAAATACGAACGTTACGCAGCACAGCTGATTGAGAGGCAACGCACAACAAAGCATGGGGAGTTGGGGACACGGACCGACGGCCGGGACCAAAAACGCGGGAATTTTGTTTTTTTTTTCCTGCTAGTAATGTGCGCGGTTAAATAACCGGTCGCACAGCACCTCTGCAGTAAAAGGGTGCGTTCCATTATTCGTTCAAATCGCTCAAAACGCTTAATTTGCCCATGCTCGGGCGGTCGGGCCTTTGAAGCAAAGCGCTTTGAGCGAATAATGGAATCCGGCCTAAGTAGCCGGTAAAATTAATTGTGAACAAACAATCGGAGACATTGGAGCCATAACCTATTAGACCGGGAGCCCATAACACTTTTTTCATGTCTCATGTTAAAGAGTGTAACTAAAACGAACGAACGAACGTTCAGGCTCAAAACTACCTTAGATTCCATAAATCTGTGTCCTGCATCACAAAAATCGCATCGCCGAACAAAATCAGTGGACCAAAGATGCTGAGCCGGCGAAATCACATACAAATATATATCTATATATAATTTGTATATGTAGATATATATTTGTATAATTTCCATATTTCTATCATTTCTATGAAACATTTGATAGTTTAACCCCGTGGTCAAAATTTGTCCCCGGATCCAGGGTTAACTCACGCTTATGCAATCGCAGGCATAAGCGGATAATAGATCCCTAGACAAGACGCTCCGATTGGTCGATGCAAGTTACGGGCGTACATGAAGTCCGCGCTACGGGGATGCACCCTGACTGTTTCTATCGCTTAGTCATGAATAAAACGAATTGTTTGCTGTATATAGCTACCCCTGAACGACATTATTTACAATTGTCGACATTTTAGATTTTCTAAAAGAAAATATAGAGAATATTAACTGTCCCGATCGCATATTCGCTCAGTTTGTTAGGAATGTGTATGATTGGTACTTCATATTTTTTCAAATATGTTGCAATACCTCTTTAGTCGTATCTACTTCCACTTTGTTTTGTCATCGTTAAATTATTATCCGCTCCATTCTTTTGGTTCAATATCTGGCCCGTTGGGTTAGATAAATATAGTTAGTCAAGCATAAATATCAACTATGTACTTACATCTCGAGTGGATTTAGCTTATTGGGGATACCACTTGGAGAAAAAATAAGAATAAAACGCGTTCACATTGCTATGGTGGGTGTGGAAATGAGGTGCTCGGAAATTTTCAGTCTAGCGCCAGACGCATTTCGATGCTCAGTGGATTTGCTTATCGCAAAACAGTATGAATTTCGGGAATTTCAGAAAAATTAAAATCGTATATTTATTTCTTTCTGGCTATTCATTGGTACATATCTTAAGAAGTATGAATGAAAAATTTTATTGAAAAATATTCATAATCGTAGACGTTGCACGTTTTCTCGAGACAATATTTTTCACAACCGTGCGCACGATATCTTGGACTGCAAGCGATGAATTGACTCGAAATTTCAAACAAATTTTCGGAGAAGATTTATACTATATATAGTTTCGACATGATCGACGATTTCGTTGATAACATTTTTTTTTTCATTTAACCCTTTGAAGCATAGTGACATACTTGTGTGTCACTTACTTTCACTCTGTTTTTCTTCAATAAAATTTTTTTTTAGCGCATACAGTACAAAAAATAACACGTTTTTTAGATAATAAATGTAATTGTAGCTAATCCGACAGGTAAACAATAAACAAAACATGAATTCATAGATTTTTTTTTGGGTCGCTGATTACGAATTCAAGCTCAAAATCCAGAAATTCAAAATGGCGGATCCAATATGGCAAACGAAAACCGGAGATTTTACTGGAATCAGTGACCAAGCCAGTTTTTTGTGTTTCATTGTCCTATATTGGAACTGCCATTTTTATTGTTCAATTTTGAACTGAGATTCGTATTCAACGACTCAAAAAACCCCTGCACACGGAGTTTCATCTTCATCGCGAGCTACTTTGAGCATTTTTGTCCGCCATATTGAATCCGCCATTTTTAATTTCTGGATTTTGAGCTCGGATTCGTAATCGGCGACCCGAAAAACCCCCGGGGACCCCAAATTTGAAGTAGATCTTATATGTCAGGAAAAATGTATGCTTCAAAGGGTTAAGAAGAATATAAACAATAACAATGCGGTTCGATGGGGGAAAAAATTGCGATATTTGCGATCGTGGTTCATATTTTTTTAACGAAAATTTTTTTTTATCAACAAAATCCTCGGTCAGACCGAGGAATCAACCGAATCAACGTGATAAACAAGTATTTTTTTTTTTTTTTTTAACTCACCAACACACTTGCTTATCGGTTAATAACGCTTTGAGCGTTTTTTGCGTAATGAGTCTCATTGTATGGGTGGGAACAGCAGACGCATAAAGAATACACATTACATGATCGTTCTCCTTCAGAGCATGGCATTTGTGATATTCGGAGCACCAATAAGTTTCTTTACCATTGATCAATGCATCGTTCTCATCGTTCCCGCTCTCTTCAGCGTCGCGCGATGCCGATTTGTCGGCTAACAAGAAATTCTCCACCGCTTGATAATAAAATGTTCGTAAAATATCGAGTTTGTGGGAACCGGCGACTCGCGCCTTTGACTGTAGCGAATTACGGCTTATCACGAATTTTCCTATCTCGTAGTTCACCAGTAAAAAGCTGTGAATCAGCGAAGAGAAAAAAAAAAAAAAAAAAAAAAAAAAACGAAATAGAACAGCATAAAAATTTCCAGCAATCGATGCCGTTTCCGTTTGTTCGTTTCACTCACGCGAGAATTCCGCAGTCGGGTGTTACGCCTGCTGGAAAATTTCGGGGATAGCATTGTTCGGCGTTGCGCAAAACTTCTATATGGCTTCGCCAGCACTGCAAGGCTAATCTTTCGACTTCGGTCAATTCAGGACTCGGTCCGCACAGACCGAGCACTTCAACGCCGTTTACCAGTGTCACGGAGACTAATCTGAAGGCAACCTGAAAATTGGGAGTAACGAAAAAATCTTTTTGCTTCGCCAGGACACCGTCGAGATATTCAGCTCCTGATTAATGAATCGTGGCAGAGCAAGGGCTGTGAAATTTTATTCGCGCATAAAAAATAAACTGGCGCAGGGATAATAGTATATTATGCACCAAGGGACGAAAGTAGGCGTTTTTCGTTGAGCGCCGATGTTTACAGAACGAGACAAAGACGCCTACTTCCTACTACTTAACTACCGCCTACTACTTAAGTCACAGTTTCTTGACCAGGGAAAAAACAGAGAAACAAAGGACAGTGCAGGGCAAAAAAGTCAAGTCTTTTTTGCCCTGCGTTGTCGTTTGTTTCTCTGTTTTTTTCTCCGGTCAAGAAACTATGACTTTCATAATACCGGTTCAGAGTGTAAAAAACACGAGTTTTCAATGCATGTGCTGTAGAAAAAAAAAATTGTACAGCGAATCGTAATTATTATACCTCATGTGTGTATAGACTATTGGCATTTTTTTTTGTTGTTGTTTTTTCATCGGATGTCCGTACTTTTTTTTTTCCCCAAAACTTTGATATATATTTTTCGTAAAAATAATTTTTGTATATTAATGTAACACGCTTTGTTGTCGAAAGATGCAAGGAACCTTGTTGAATGTTACGGTAAAAATTTTTTCAACTCACGTTTGGACTTTTTTTCGGCAAAAATACGGGAAGATCTCTCGATGAATAATTATCGTCCGATGTTACAGCCATGATTAAGAGTTTTCGTTCAAGAGGATCTAAATCCCACCAACTTTCCGTCGCTACGGCCAAACAACCGTGTATAATGACACACCCGTACGTCGAATCGAGACATTCCATGAACATTTCCAAACACGTCTGAATGAAGAGCAAAAAAACAAGAGAGATAAAAGTGTTTTTATTTTTCCTGTTTTTTTTTTTTTTTTTTAAATTTGCAATGCCGAAAGATTCAAATCATTGTGCGGCGTTCGATTCTCGAGACGGTCGAAATTTTTATCCTAAAAAAAGCCGAATCTGGCTATCGACTGTTGGACAAAAAGTTTTCCCGACTCCGAACTCCGTGATAAAGTGAAAAGGAGCCTACAAGCTCGAATCAGAGATGCGGAAGAGGAAAAATGTTTCTGGATATTTAGTTTTGTTTTAAGGCAGGATATCACATTGAAAATTTGAAAAAAAAAAAAAAAACGAAATTCGAAAAAAACGAAAAATGCAAGCTCACCAACGAAGAGGAAATCGATGCTGAAGGAATACTGTATGGCGCGGGCATTGCAGATTGATGATTGGTTGAAAATATCTACCGGCTTCGCATACGTAAAACTTTAAGCGCGATTTTCTCGAAACAATGTTTTTCAAATCTGCGTGTCAAATTACTCCACCAATTTTCATCGGATTGACTTGAAATTTTTCATAATTCTTCCCCATAGTATAATCCGAGGATATACGTGGGATTTTTTTTTCGGTAGAGTTGTTATTTTATTTTCGGTGCACAGTTTAAGCAACTTTTTTTATCCTGAAAAATTCACTTTTTTTTGTTGAGGACCGCTATTTTTTAAAAAATCGAAATTTCGAAAAAGCCCTACGTACAGACATGAAATATATTGCTCTAAATAAAAAGAAATTTCCATTTTTGTTCTATGAGCCACCTACAAGGAGATTTTTGACACGCGGACCGAGAGTGCTCCTCGAAAGCCTCACCGCTTTGACGCCGCCTACAAGAGGCGATTTTTAAGTTTTTCAACATTAAAGCTTCTTTTTTTCAACTTGAACGATACAGTAAAAAATGCCTTGAACCGATTTTGTTTCTGTCCATTTTTTTTGTGAAAAAAAACAATTCATCCAAAAACTCCCAAAAAATTGCAGCCAAAGGCGGTATTCTGCGTTAAATCTGTTATTAAGAACTTTTCAACATTATTGTCAAAACTCAATATCCTCGGCCATAAGAACATGCGTTCTTATTATGGCCGCATATGAAAAACAGGCTCCGTTCGTTCTGTAATTCACGAACTTTGAATGCCAGCACCTTTAATGATTTATATGACCTAGTTCTATATAACGTAATGTCCGACGAAAGAAAGAATGTGGCGTTTGTGGAATATTGGAGTGCGAGTGATTTATCGTTGCGGAGTAAAATATGCGTCCGAGCGACAGGAGGTCTTGAAAAAAACCGTTGATCTGTTGTTATGCCGGTTGCTATGTTGTCCCAATTCGATTCGAAAGATCGATCCTGGGAGATTCGAGCAAGGAGTCTCAAAAGTTGACGTATAAGGCAGGATTGTAAAATCATGATCTATCGTTCGTCAATATTTTTTTATTAATTATAAGCAATCAATTTTTTATTTTTAAAAATAAAAAATTGATTGCCAAAGCTTAAAATCTAAATCTAAATCTAAAAATTGATTTATTTTTAAAAATAAAAAATTTATTGCTTATAATTAATAAAAAAATATTGACGAACGATAGATCATGATTTTACAATCCTGCCTTGTACGTTCGTCAATATTTTTATTAATTAGAAGAAATCTTAAAATCTGAATCTAAATCTAAAAATTGATTTATTTTTAAAAATAAAAAATGTATTGCTTATAATTAATAAAAAAATATTGACGAACGATAGATCATGATTTTACAATCCTGCCTTGTACGTTTGTCAATATTTTTATTAATTAGAAGAAATCAATTTTTTATTTTAAAAAATAAAAAATTGATTGCTAAATCTTAAAATCTGAATCTAAATCTAAAAATTGATTTATTTTAAAAAATAAAAAATTGATTGCTTATAATTAATAAAAAAATATTGACGAACGATAGATCATGATTTTACAATCCTGCCTTATACGGCAACTTTTGAGACGCCTTGCTCGAATCTCCCCGGATCGATCTTTCGAATCGAATTGTAATAACTCATTATTACAGGAATTCTATCATTGAAGGATTATAATCCTAATGAGATGAACCAAGGTTTTTATAATTAAAAAAAAAAAAAAAATTTACTTTTCTCAAAAAGTAAAATTTTGGCTTACGCCAGCAAGCCCCGGAGTACCTAATTCAATTTCGACGGTACAACTTTTATATCATAAATCGAATCGGTGAAGGAAATTTTGATTATATGAAAAATATTTTGCGAAAAAGCCCTATTTTTTGCGCTTTTCATAGCAAAGATGTAATTTTTTTTCACGATGTATTCCAAGCTTGGCGCTACTTACCTGAAGTAAACAATTTTCCGGGCACAATATACAGTCGGTCATATCGATCAGATCGGTCCTGGCGCTACTTCTGTCTCCGATGTCCAAGCACTCCAATAATCTGTCAATTATAGGATTGCAGGCTCGCAGATCTCTCTTGAGACGCTCGACGTTGCGAAGATTTTTAATCTCGTCAATTCCTGCCACGAGTATCATGGCGCTGAAAACAGCGTCCAAAAATCTTTCCAAAATATATTTCGTAGTTCCGCTGGCCACGGCTATGAGAGTAACGCAATTTTCAAATTCCCTCCACACTATCGATGCGTCCGGTGTTTCCGTGTCTTTGAGAGTGATTTTTTGCGATTTTAGAAACATGTGAACACCGTTGAGAGACGCTACTTTCGAAAAGGTCATCTAAAATAATTTTGATGACAGTGTGAATAATGAAATCACGGATGCGGCAATGATGCTTGTGGTTTTCGGTTTTGGGTTGTTTTTTTTTTTTCTTCGTAATAATTATAAGTTACCGCATCGCCTTCACCCTTTTTTCGTACGAAAATTGGAATTCCACCGGACGATGTCAAGCATAGAACGTGAGCGGTCATTATTTGATTGTTGTTTACGAAATTTGTCGGAAAAATTTGTTTCAGGAATAAATTATATCACTATTGTCAAACGAATGATAGCGTTGATGCTCATTTTTTTTTGTACTATCCGATCGGAACTATTGGAATGCAAACGATATGCAAATACTGAACACTGACAGGGGCAGGTAACCTAAAACAACTGATTGTTGATTGTTGATCACATTTTATTAATACTGTTATTATCATTTTAGGACTTTGAGCTCCATCTGGCGCATGGTTGATACGACTATGGTCCTACGATCCATTGTGCAGCGACCTCCATGAACTGGCGGCATGACTTTGGCTATATAACTTTTTTTCTTTATTCAGCCAAATAAGTTCATTAGGGACTTGCTCGATGCAAAATCAATTGATGTTGATGAATAATTTATTGGAGATGTTTGGTGGTCGGTAGTTTATGTAAAAAAATGAAAAAAAATGTCTTCCTCGATGTTCTCCATGAGTACGTTTACACGCCGCTCCAAATCCGGTGTTACTAAAACCGGTTTAGTTAAACCAGGTGTTTACACGGTACCTAACACCCGCTTTACGTCGTAATGCGGGTGTTAGGACCCGTTTACACGCATTTTAACGCCTGATTTAACTACGCCGGTTTTCTTAACACCGGAATAAGAGCGTCGTGTAAACGTACTCCATGATCTCGTTTTCCTCATTGGATATATGTATTTCCTATATCCATGGTTTTCCTTCCGATAAGATAGAGTGCAGCACCATATCAAACTGGTAGTATTTCGCGCGAGTTTTAAATACCAATATTTAACGTATGTATGTGATAAGCCAGCATTGCCAAACAAAAATTATCATTATGTGTCAGCCTAATAATTTTTGTTAAATTAATATTTATTTGAATTATTTGTAAAAAAGGTTTAGGAATACAACGCATTTATTAGCTGAAACAACTTAGTTAGTTAAAATTCGAATCACCGGGTAGAGAGGTTAGGCATAACCTATATATTCACGTTTGGATATACGTGAGGTGAATGTTAGAGGTTCTTGAATTACTGAAAAATGATAGTTGTGCTGATAACTGCACAAACAAAGGAATGCACAGATTTCCCGAGGATGAAGAAAAAAGGAAACTGGCAATTTCTGTACTTGCCGTACAAAAATTATTATTCCAATCATGAAAAATCAATCTATAATAATTATATACAGTTGTAAACCTAAAACTGAATTCATATAAACTTATTTTTTTATGACATTCCTTCTTACCGATCTTGTAAATTCTTTTTTTTTCTCGTTAATATATTGCTCCCCGAGAACGAAGCTCTTCTTTTAATTCGTCTACAGTCCAATTTTCGTATTTTTCGCCACTCATTAGCACATGTGCTCATTATCACTTATTATTACTTATTATCACAGTGGTATTATTACATTGAAGTTATTACTTATTATTATTTATTATCACAGCGGTATTGTTACGTTGAAGTTGGCGCGAAATACTACCAGACGCAGTGGCTCCTCTATGCGGGAGCAAAAAGCAGCGAGAGGATCCTCTGAGGAATGAGTACGCTTGTCAGTGGTTTTCAGTTTTCACGTTTCAGTGCCAAATCGTGTTTTTAATAATTTTTAATGTGTTCTTGAGTCATAAATCGTATTACGAAGAAATGTTTTGATTTCCGTGTTATTATACGAACTATTGTTAATATTCAAGGCAACACATACAAGTGAGTTTCGAAATATAACTCTGATCACCTATACCGTTAATCTATCCGTCTGTCCATATTGATTAAATTTGATGCATTTATTTTCGTTGTATTCGATGAATCTTCCACTGACATGTTTATTCCTTACGTTTATTCTAACCTCTTTTCGTTAACGTCGCACTTATGCATGCATGATTTTTCGGTATATATTATTCGTGGAAGTTGCCATTCGTTTGTTTATTCATTCATTTTTACCCCATTGAGACTTTCCATGTAATTTTGATTGGAAATGAAATTTCTTTAGAAAATATAAAAAAAAAAAAAGAACGAGCCTTATTTATTAGAAAATTCGCACATTGCTTCATCATTCTACCTCGCTCTGGCCCTCAATGATACTCTATTCAAGTGAAACAAAATATCCTCCAATGTTGCCAAAATTCGCCGATCTTGAAAAGCTGTCACAGGCAAAAAAAAAAATTCAAAATCTCAAAATCTGAACATTTTCTTTTTCTTCATACTCAATACCGAATCCTTCCGTATTCCATTCAAGTTTTGTCGAAAATTTCCCAGTTGATATCCCGAAAGCAACAAAAAGAGCGCGCGCAAGTCATGGTTTGGATAAATTTTTATCAAGCAAATTTACGCACCGTCGCAAGTACATAATATTTCTTCCAAGTCAAGGATGTGTCTGACGTAATAAGCTGTGTTAAAAATTATCAAAACCATTATATATATATATATATATTTAAACATTCGCTATATTTTGTAGACCGTATATCCTCGATCGACGAACGAGCGAATTCCTTGACCTATCATAGTTAACAAAGAGATGAAAAATTCTTTCTCCGATATATTACCGTCGATGTCTCGTTCAATTTTGCTTTTATTCCCCCCCCTGCCCCCATCTATCGCCCGGCCCATCAGACATGACGGGCCCGGCGACCGAGACAACGCCCGCGGCGAACAATTCTTCAACGGAAAAATCGTCCAACAATCCGTTGGAGCAATTTGTTCTGTTGGCCAAAACGGCGAAAGGCGCAGCCGCCCTAGAATTAATAAAACAAGCCATAGAGACACCGGGCGTTCATGTTTTCGGCGAATTATTGGATATGCCGAATATCAGAGAGCTGGAAACAGGTCCCCACGACGTTTACTGGAATACCCTTAATTTATTTGCCTACGGCACGTACAAGCAGTATCTGAGCGAAAGGGAAAAATTTTTGGATCTAACACCGACGCAAACGAAAAAATTGCAACATCTGACGATAGTAACGCTGGCGGAAAAAACAAAATGTATACCCTATTCGATTCTCCTCGAGGAGCTCGACGTCAAGAACGTACGAGATCTCGAGGATCTAATTATCGAGGCGGTCTACGCCGATATAATACAGGGCAAATTGGATCAAAAGAATTCCCAGCTCGAGGTCGATTATACGGGTCTTGGGCGCGACGTTACGCCAGCCGATGCAAGAGCGGTGGCGGAAACTCTGGCGGCGTGGGGACAAACGTGCGAGACCGTCCTGGCTTGCATAGAGCAACAGGTCATCAGGGCCAACGATGAGAAAAAAAAGGCAACCGCTCACAAAGATAAAATACAACAAGACGTAAGAGACATAATATTGGGGGGTGGGAAAAAAAAAAAAAAAAAAAAACAGCGCGTGCATCTCGGTACACGCGACGGAAGTGAAACTTCTTTGGCGGCCTTTGCATGCCTAAATTTATGATAAATAGTATTTTTTATTTTGTATCTTGCGGTCGGGGCGCGCATAGAGGAAAAGAAAAAGAGCAGAAAGAATGTATTTCAAAAGGCATAAAGTGTTGAAAGGATTCTTACGTATGAGAATAAGCCTTCGGACGCAATATTTTAATAATACGGTAGAACCTCGATTATCGGAACCAATATTGGGACCAGGCCTAGTTAGGATAATCGAAAATTCGGACAATGGAACAGTAATGCCGATATTCAGCGCTGGGAAATATTTAAGAAATATGTAACACGCATATACGTTATAATATATATATTATATATATATCATTTAATAACATTTATAAAAATTTAACATATGGTTTAAAGTTTTTTTTTTTCAAGTACATATCAAATGTCTGAATAAAAAATAATGAAACGATTCAATACGCCACACGATACATATTTGAAACACAAAACAGTAGGAGAGCAGTACCAAACAATGAAAAATCGTTATGTAATGCACATTATACGGCTAAAGTTCAAGTCTTCCGCATAAGAAAATCCAAAATTTTTGGTTGCCGTACGTTTGTTGCCCATTTTTTTTTGCGGCTAAATTCCGCAAACGTTTGAGAAGAAGAAGCTGCGTTGGGCAACATTCTTCTTGTTGTTCAAACCACTCAAAGACTGAAGACTCAAAGACTCAAAGACTCAAAGACTGAACGGAACTGAGTTGTCCCGAAGCGAAATGAAGACCGACAGTCAGAATGAATATGCGAGCCCTGCTAATGCCTTAAGGTAGTTGTGCCGCAAAGAGAGTTTTCTATAGAATCGGCTGAAATTCGGAATACAGTTTCATTAACGTGAAATCTAGGTGGACAAATTATTTCAGATTTTTCTCCCGTCTGGAACGCGAAATAATCGCCCTCAAAGTTGGAACTTTTCACACGCGTTCCCCATGTTAAGTATATAGAAACCGCATATCGCTAATTTTAGTACGAAAACCGTTCTATAGATTTTTACAAAAAATTAGCATATTGTAGAAGGATGTTTCAGGATTGATGATAAAAAAAATCGGAATGATCTACCGTTTAGTTTTTCGGGAATAATTAATCAAAGTTACCCGCTATCTACGGGTATAGGGCATGAACGGTCAGACTCTCTCTTGTTATATGCGTGCTCCGCTCACCGCGCACCGCCGCACCATCGTTTCCGCTTATTCCCCGTCGCGGGTCGCGGCACAACTACCTTAACAGGCGAATCAAGCTTGAACACGTTAGAGCAGACGCTTCGTTTGCAACATTCTATATGTACGGGGCAGTTGACGTGCAATTAAATTTACAAATTTCGTGCCATTGTTCAAATAGACACATTACTGACATTACCGTGCGATAAAACACAAATAGCGCGTGTATAAAGGAGAAAAAAAAAAAAGCAGCGAGTTGAGGTTCGGATAAAGCGAATCGTGGTTCGGATAATGGAGGTTCGGATAATCGAGGTTCTACTGTACTTTATTTATTTTCCATGATATTCGTCATAAAAATCAATATTCGTCAAGAAAGTAACATTCAGTTGACATCTTATTATTCATTGCTTAGGCTGCGGGAGGTTTGGCGTTGCAAATTGCTCCGCTGCGTTTGAAGCGGCAAGCGGACCGTCCGCAGCGGCACTGAAAATGATCCGTAGCGTTTGAAACGCCAAGCGGACCGTAGTTTTGGCGAGAATCAGATCGCGTCAATTTTCACCTGAATTTTTTTCGCTACAAGCCGATCCATTTCGCATAGCGGCGGTAGAAAGCGCAGCGCTAGCGGACTGCGAAACCGTGGCGCTACGAAGCATTGACGCTCGGAGCATTACGAAACGCCAACCGGACCGTACCCTTTAGCTATGCGACTTGTACTCTCTCCCGGTCTCTCCGAAAGAATATCTCTTTTGCGTCACGAAATCTGACGGTTTTTCGTGACGCGACCTTGAAATTTTACTCTCAACGCGCCCAAAGAAGTTTCACTTCAAAAAAAAAAAAAAAAGCTATAATTCGAAAAAAAAAATTGTTTATCCTTCTATCTTTATTTTCGTTCTTTGCTTCTTTTCCCCCTAAATATCCCAGATCGCCGGTATCAAGAAATCCTTTCTCGCTCAAGCCGGCGGCGGCGGCGTCCAAGAGGCGGACGCAGCCGGCGGCGGAACTAGCGCCGGCGGTAGCGAATCCAGCAGAGAAGCACTTTCGGTGCCGCCGGATCCCAAGAAGAAACAACAAAAGGGCAAGGGTATTAGAGGCAGCGGTAAGTTTTGGAAGACCTGAGCTTTACGTTTGTCGTGTAAAACATGAGAAAACTTTGATGCTTACGCACAAATTGGGCCTCAATTTATCGTTATTGATTTTACGTAAAAAAAAAAAAAAAAACGTAAATGAATAAATAAATAAATAAATATGTTTATATTCGCGCAAAGTCAAATCGAGATGACGAATAAGTTGTTGGATTATTATTTTTGTTATTATTCATTCCGGCCAACGAAGCTCGTTTACTTTTTCTTTTTTTTTTTTTTCCATTTTTTTTCAATCTCGCTTTGAAGTACTTGTTATACATCGTTGGATCGAATGAAAAAAAAAAAAAAAAGTTTACAAAGACTTTTTCATCGTAGCGCGGGACGCTCATGAATTTCGCGTCAATCGAATATTGTTAATTACGTAATATTCAAGAGACTCGCTCCGAGGCTCATGAATTTTCGTTTCTCCCATTGAATTTCAAAGTATACGATTGAGCATTACGCATTGTACAAACACCGCCGCACGAGTTTTCCCCTGTACAAGCGATGCTGGCAAAAAAAAATTACATTAAATTACTCCAGCGTACAAGAAAGTCTCTTTTGTGTTATTGTTTTTTTTTTTTTTTCTCACAAATTCAAAATAGTTCAAAGTATATTGAGATTAAACGCAATTTAACGACTAGCTAGTGTACAAAAAATGTTAGTCTACATGAGAGAAAAAAAATGAGAAAAACCAAGCGTTGTATTTACTGATGGAATAAAAAAAAAAAAAAAAAAAAAAAAAAAAAACAAAGCCAGAAGTAATTTATTTTAGCGACATTTTTTCTTTGACCGTGGACCCCCTTGATGCCCTTATTCCCAATTGTCCAGCGCGTGATATCACGGGGGGGGTTTTCCCAATGATATTAGTTTTAGGGAAATTAAATTTTTTTTTCCTTTCAACACAGCCTATTGACCCCTTGAGTGTCAGTGACATACATATGGGCAGAAAAAAGTCGTGCCATTTTTGTCTCATGACACATAATGTGGGCATTTGAAAAAAAAACATGTTTATACTTCATCGATTCGACTGTAATTTGGTAAATCACGGTTTTTGAGGTCGCTGAATCCGAATCTGAAATCGGATTTTCAAAATTCAAAATGGCGGATCCAATATGGCGGACGCAAATTCGAAAAATTGTTTGATTCCGACGAAAGTGAGTACCTCAGGGTTTTTGAGGTCGCTGAACCCGAATCTGAAATCGGATTTTCAAAATTCAAAATGGTGGATCCAATATGGCGGACGAAAATTCGAAAAATGGTTTGATTTTGACGAAAGTGAGTACCTCAGGGTTTTTGAGGTCGCTGAATCCGAATCTGAAATCGGATTTTCAAAATTCAAAATGCCGGATCCAATATGGCAGACGCAAATTTCTTGCTAGATATTTGAATTGTTTATATTATTTTTTATATTATGTCAGATATTTTCTCGCATTTAGGCGCTCAAATTCGAATCAACCTCGAAACAAATAAAAACTGAAATTTTCCGCCATTTTGAATACTGAAAATCCGATTTCAGATTCCGAATTCAGCAACCTCGAAAACCATAAGGTACTCACTTTCGTCGGAATCCAACTATTTTTCGAATTTTCGTCCGCCATATTGGATCCGCCATTTAGAAAATTCAAAATGGCGGATCCAATATGGCGGATGCAAATTCGAAAAATGATTTGATTCTGACAAAAGTACGTATCTTATTGTATATATTTTTCGAATATATATTTTTATATAAGATACATACTGTCGTCAGAATCAAATCATTATTAGAATTTTCATCCGCCATTTTGAATTTTGGAAATCTGATTTCAGATTTGGATTCAGCGACCTTAAAAATCGTAATACCGAAACTATTAGGATAAATCAATGAAAGCTTTTTTCCAAGACAAAAAAAATGGCACGACAAGCTCATTTTCGCCTGACAGCTAAGGGGTGTTAAGGATCATTCGATAGAACTAAATTTCCGAAGCGAGGCTTATCGCGCGATGTCGCTGATCAGGAAATGCGGGCTCAATGTCTTTTAAAAAAAAAATTTTTTAATTTTTTAATTCTATACTTCAGGCTTATGAATACGTACGAGTGCAAAAATCGATAAGCTTGGGAATTATTCGTTATACTTATCGCGCCCAATATCAATGATACTGTTAAGATTAAAGAAAAAGAAAAAAAAAAAAAAATTACAAATCATACGACTAATGGGGGATTTTCAGGATCTTCTACTAATTCGCTAAGCGGTGGCATGAACTGACACTGATCGATCGAAGAAATTGGAAAAAATACCGAGGGAAGCTTGACCAAGCTTGATTAACAACAATATTGTGGTCTCGAGGATTATCCACGTTTATATTATAATAATTCTAACGTGTCTCTGAGCGAATTTTTGTATGTTTCTCAAATAAATCACATGTTTGCAATTTCTTTATTCGAATAAAAAATTATATATATAAAAAAAAAAATAAATAAAAAACAACGAATGAGAAAAAAGAAGAAAAATAATGGAAAGATAAATCGTATCCCGTAAATGTTCGAAATCGTAAAACGAAATTTGAATTTAGTTTGCGCACTTTGTGCTTTGGGCAGCGTTGCTTCGTAAGCGGTGGCGCGTTACGCGCAGAGTTTCTCCCATCGTGCATAGCGCCGATCGATATGAGCCGCAAAGTAGGATTTAGAATCGTTCGAAAGGCGTCGAGGAACTCCAATGGCTTGGTAAAAAAAAAAAAAAAACAAAAAAATATATAGAAACTCGTGGAACATTCGGTGCGGGTGCATAATCTCGAATTACCAGATTCGGAAACGAATTTCCAGATGTTTTTTTTTTTGTATTGGGCTTCTAATTTAATCCCTTGACAGTGAGTAACGCCACATATGCGCGGATAAAGTCGTGCCACTTTTGTGTTATGACGCATATGTGCGCATTAAAAAAAAAAAACTTTTTTAGTAGATTGATTTGACTGTTCTTTGGTATGTCATAGTTTTTGAGGTCACTGAATCCGAATCTGAGATCAGATTTAAAAAATTCAAACTGACGGATCCAATATGGTGGATGCAAATTTTAAAAATGGTTTGATTCTGACGAAAGTACGAATCTAATAGCTTTCAAGGTCGCTGAATCCGAATCCGAAATCAGATTTTCAAAATACAAAATACCGCCGGATCTAATATAGCGGATGAAAATTCGAAAACTGGTTCGATTCTGACGAAAGTACGTATCTTAGAGTTTTTGAGGTCGCTGAATCCGAATCCGAAATCAGATCTTTAAAATACAAAATAGCGGATCCTATATGGTGGATGCAAATTCGAAAAATGATTAGATTCTGACGAGAGTACGTATTTTATAGTTTTTGAGGTCGCTGTTCGAAATCTGAAATCAGATTTCCAAAATTCAAATTGGTGGATGAAAATTTTAAAAATGATTCGATTCTGACGATAGTACGTATCTTATATAAAATATATATATTCGAAAAATATATATATAAGATACGTACGTTGATCAGAATCAAATCATTTTTCGAATTTGCATCCGCCATATTGGATCCGCCATTTTGAATTTTCTAAATGGTGGATCAATATGGCGGATGTAAATTCGAAAATCGTTTTGATTCTGATGAAAGTACGCATCTTACAGTTTACAAGGTCGCTGAATCCGAATCTGAAATCAGATTTCAAAAATTCAAACTGACGGATCCAATATGGTGTATGCAAATTTTAAAAATGGTTTGATTCTGACGAAAGTACGTATCTTATAGATTTTGAGGTCGCTGAATCCGAATCTGAAATCGGATTTTCAAAATTCAAAATGGCGGAACCAATATGGTGGATGCAAATTCGAAAAATGGTTTGATTCTGACGAAAGTACGTATTTTATAGTTTTTGAGGTCGCTGAATCCAAATCTGAGATCAGATTTCGAAAATTCAAAATGGCGGATCCAATATGGTAAATATAAATTCGAAAAATGGTTGAAAGTACGTATCTTATCGTTTTTGAAGTTGCTGAATTTGAATCTGAAATTAGATTTCGAAAATTCAAAATGGATCCAATATGGCGGATGCATTTTGAATGCGTGTGAGTGTTGTGTCTTCATTTCCCAGACCCAGAAGTCTACACGAGGCAAAATTCATTTTTTTCTAGATATTTATATATATCTTTTTATACTATCTTATATATTTTCCTGCATTTAGGCGCTCGGAATCAAATAAATTAAATCAAACCAAAATTAAAATTTGTATCCGCCATTTTTAAATTTAGAAATTTGATTTCAAATTAAAATTTTACGATCTTAAAAACCATAAAATCTTCACTTTCGTGGAAATCGAACCATTTTTCGAATTCGCATCCGCCATATTGGATCCACCATTTAGAATATTGGAAATCTGATTTCAGATTCAAATTTAGCTATCTCAAAAACAGTAAAACTGAAATGATGGGATAACTCTATTAAACATTTTTTCTGACCCAAAAGTGGCACGAAAATGTCTTTTTCGCCACACTCCCAAGTGATTGCAAGTTTAGCACCTCGAAAAATCATGAGAATCGTCTGCAAACTGAAACTGGACAAAAAGAAGGCTCCGGCCTGAAAGTGGCACCATTTGAATATTTTCCAACTATTCTGGACAGAAAATTATCCACGATGGCACGTAAATTTTCGAATCAATTCCGTTTCATTAATTTTCGACTTACAGGAACAAAAAATTCTCGTTGAATGGGGGTTTTGTTCGTCTAGCTGCTAATGGCCAAATTTTTCTGAATTATGCTATGCAGCAATCATTGGTCATAATTGTTTTAGACCTTTTGGATTTTAGCCGAAAATGTACATTTATATATTTAATTTTTTAATTTTCTGGCTATTTTACGCTTTAGACAAAGGTCTCTGGACTTTTAAAAATTTTCAATCATTCTCATTCATAGTTTAGGGATGACATTGTCGCCTAAATTTAAACCTAAACAAACAAAAAAATCAAGCATATAAATGTACTCCATGACGTTGAGTCCAACTCGGAATTGATAGGCAGCGCTCACGGTGTCGAAAGCGGGCAACAACGGCGTCCTTTCTACGAACCATTCGCGTCCTTTCAATAAATCATATTCAAGATAATATAATTTATTGTTCGAATTAAATTAAATGATTTTGACAAATGAAGCAATTGAAGCTCGGAATTTACAGTTTTTTTGTAATCCTAAGAAATTTATTATCTTTTCATGAGCACATTTCTACAAAACTGTGCAGAGGCTTGGGGTGCTTGCTCGTGGCATGAAAAATAAAAAAATTGAAATAAAAAAAAAGGTAAAAAAAATTATAGACTACTGGGGAATAAATTAAGCTCCAACTTAAATTTCAACTTACAAGCAACGTTATCTGCATGTTTTTTTCCATCGGATTTTTATTTCAATGCGATACTCCAAAATGATATACAGTTGAATTGGTGTTGTGTCATTTTTCTCAGGCAATCGTATGCATGATAGCCAATAAAATTGTCAAGGTACGGGGTTAAATTTTAATTGTAAATAAAACAAAAAGCCATTTGTTCATTGACGATTTTGGTCATCGTGGTTTATTTTATTCGAAACCTCACACATTTCTCGGATACATTTATTATTTTTAAATATTTGAATTTTTTTTTCTTCTTATATTTCCCTAGTCCATTATATACTCGTGTGTATTTAAAATATCGTTGCGTCGTAACATTTCGTTTATAAATCCTTTATTATTTCACTTTTGACATTGATTTGCATTGCATTCTTATTTTTATTTTTATTTATTTATTTATTTTTTCTTTCTCTTTAACGCCTATATTATTTCGTCGTCAGCTTGGGCCAATCCCTCGAGATCGATCGTATATATTGGTCCTGCGAGGAGAAACTACGGTCGTTTTTGATAAATTCCAAAATCATGGAGATAAAGTTGCGACGCTTTTTTACGAAATTTTCTTTTGTCGTTATTTTTTTTTTCTGCATAACCATTTTGACTTGCATGGTGAATAAATTTGACTTGTTCGAGTAACAAATTTTGTGACGCTGATGTCTCTCTCGGTACTTTCGATTATTTACATATTTTTGAAAAAAAAAAAAAACAAAATCTTTACCACCGCAAATCACGAAGTGACATTTTTTTTTTTCGTCAATATTTTACTCGTGGGTCTTTTTATAACATTCATCGCGATCGATATAATTTTTTTAATATTCCTTATACTCTATGGATATATGTCAAATGTACATTTACAATTAATTCACGATTTTAGTTAGTGAAATTATATCCTGATAGTAATATGGAAATACTAATAACATTTATTTATGTGTACCTGGAAAAAAGAAACGTTCGGATCTACGTAGTTATTTTTTCGACTAAATTTCATCTACGTAAATCTATATTTTGGAAAATCACAGATCTACATGGTACTCCAGATGTAACGGTAGATTTACGTACTACATTCGAGTCAACCCCCATGTCCTGTTCGATCGAAATTTGATTTACGTAGATCGAAACTATTTTTTTTTTTCCCAGGTCATGAGATCGTTTAAGTGTGCTCGATGAATATATATATATATATATATATATATATATATATATATATATATATATATAAGTCGAAGCGATTGGCAAACAATGATTCTTCGATACATAGATCGAAATTTGTATAACCAATTCACCCAAAGTCTCTCGATGCACGGAGCATCATAAACGTTATACCACAATTCCTATAGCCTGCGCAGATAATTTTGAAAGAAAAAAAAACTGAAATTAAAAAATACTTATCACAATGTTACACTGGCCATTCCAGTCAAAATCTGGTGGCCGTGATCCTCCAACTTTTTTTTTTCTTTTTAAATCTATTCGTTTTTTTTATTTTAGCATAACGTAACTACACGAAAAAACATATCCAGCGATATTGCGGGCCTTTTCGAAAATTTGTTTGTTCATTGTCGACGAAAATTTTACATTGACACATTGAATTTTCGTTTTTTATTTTCCCCCAATCTTTTTTCGATCTCTACGTTGATTGCGATATTTGAAAAATTATTTCTTTAATTATTTTTCCATCTAGGCATTTTTATTGGAATCAGATACAAAAAAGAAAACGAAAAAAAAAATCAGAAAATTTATTTTTATTATATTGTAAAGAGAAATTAATCGATGAAGTTCACGATCATGTCGATTTGGCCTGGAGATATGCTCCAATATAAATAATTTCCCCTCCGTCATAACCTTAAATCACACGAAGAGCAATTCCGTTGATTCGATCCTATATATTATTATTACTTAAATTGAATAATTACATGACGTTTTTACGCATGAAACATATTCCACGTGTCTTCAGCTACTCAAAAAATGAAAATTTTTCACATACAAAAATATGCAACACTTTTGCTAAGGATTAATGGAAAAAAAAAAATTAGCCTAATTCGTATTCGCTGTGTGCAGAAAGCCAAGTGGCGCCGCGGCCGGCTGTAATCCGCAAATTTGGCTGGAATAGCTCTCATTTATTTACATAGACGAAACCTTGTTGGATTAATTTTAATAAACGAACGTTTATATTCGTGCTGCATAGAGTTTTTTAAGGTGAGCTTGACTATAATTGCGTTGAAAAAAAAATCGACGTATTACGATGTAATGAAAATAGCTTTACGGCTACTTTTCCTTCTCAATTTGAGGTTAAGCATGAACCTTTTGTCAGTCTTGTCATACGAACCGACAAGGCTCGTATCGAGAACAAGAAAGACGTAACTCGGACTTAATTGTAACTTAGATGAACGATTACCCACGAAGTGCTGACTGCATATTCGGGTAGCCAATCATGAGAGCTACTAAAAAGGAAAAAAAAAATCAATTTATTTGTATTATAATATCCTGACATGAATTTTTCATACCAGACAATATATGCGCGTTTAACCTCAAGAATTTTACTTTCTTTGTTTTTTTGCACCCAACGAATCTAGTTTTTGCGCTGCTCAACTTTATAAATTGCTGTCAGAAACGCGTAAAACTTAATTTCCGAAGTTGTGTACATTCTTACATGACTTCGCACAACAGTTTAAATTTCCTTTCCGCGACTTCTCTATTATATTGCCCTCAATTGCACTACGCGACTCCAGCAAAACATGTGCATTCTCGCCACCATGGGCGCTCCAAAAGTCGTTCTCAGCCGCTATAGTATGGCACTGCACACAGCGAATAGTCCAGGCTACAAAGCACTACTGGTCTTCATCTATATAAATAAAAATTAAATGCTGTTTCGTTGGTAAGGGCATCACTTGAGAACGGCTGGACCAATTTGGCTAATTTTTTTTTTTTTAATGTTCGTAATAGTCCGAATAAGGTTTTTTTGGGGGAAAAAAAATTGGAAAAGTTGCCCGGAAAATTGGAAAATTCGGGAAAAACTGTAAGTCTTTTTTTCTATGGGATTTTTGTATGAATTCAAGATCATAACTCATAACTCACGATTCGAGCGATGGATTTGCGTAATTCTTTTCTCGTTTTGTTCGTTATGGTCCTGGAAAATTTTTCAGGAAAAAAAAAAATCCAGGACAATTACAAAGGAAAGTCGGAAAATTCGGACAAACTGCAAAAATCATAATTGTTGTATGCACTCTCGATAATAACTGACGATAGGAATGACATATTTGGTTGATTCTTTTTTTCGTTTTGTGTTCGTTATGCTCCGGGGATGGAAATAACTCAATTGAATGTTTTCAATTGAAAAAATAAATCTGGAAGATTCGGAGAAAAATCCGGAAAAACGCATTCCAGCCTTGATTAAAATAAAATTACATTTGTTTTTTTTTTACTTTTGTGTTGTTTCGCGATCTGTCCGACAAATGTAGTTATTTCATTTCTATTCCAATTTATTTCGCTACGTGCGCAAATATTGCGAATCAAGGCCGAAATTGGTTACGTAGCGACGAAAAATTGATTCAGTTGTTTAATTTCAGTTGAATTGTGATTCTGTTGTAAGTTCATCGCAATCGTTTCATGAAACGAATAAAGTTTCGTTGTTTTATCTCAAACAAATTTACAGATTTTCCTACAAAATACGGTGAGTTTTGAAGTGACAAACGGTTATACAGTAACAAACAGTGAATCAATTGTCCATTTTCAGTTGAATTGTGATTCTTGGCATCGCACATTGTGTCGCAATCGACACAATTGAATCAAATTGACCCAATTTTAAAATACGTTTTTTTCCCCTCATTTTTACATTGTTTACAAATTTCCAATAGCTTTTCACAAATTCACAAAACGATCGCAAACAAATTTATTGAAATTTGGACAGGACACAACGTCTGTTGGGGCCAGCTAATATTGGATAAATTATTGTATTTTTATTTTCCATAATATGCAAAAAAAGTTTTTGAGGTACATCGATTTTTCGAGTGACCGAAGTCACGCGGAGTGTGTCTCATGTGTCACGCAAAGGTCATACTTTGTATTTGAATATTCATATATACACGTTTATTTTTATTTATTTTTTTTTTTCGCACCAGGTGTAATATGTACACTAAGTTCGTGGAGATTATTAATCATAAATCTTTGACCTTAAAATTAATTTTTACAAAAGAATACGTGTATATGGATTTCTGTAATACTATTTACATATTATTTTTTTTTTTTTCTGCATATTTCCTGTCATACATATTTATGAATATTTTTATGACGGTCCGCTTATATGCCCATGATATTATTGTATATATTTTTTATCTATAAGTATACTTACGTTTTACACGCCATTTTAGAATGTAATATCTTTGGCCGCGATTTCTACGTATATCATTTTCCTCGACAATGCAAAGGTGCATTGTATAATTCGTTATAAATCCTATTTCAATTCAATTATTTTATTTTTCATTAATGAATTTTAATCTTTCGCGTATCCCGAAAATTTCGTAATATTTACACGCAGCATTGATCAATTAATTACCTCGAGTTTTACAATCGATTACGACAATCTTTATCCCTCTGACATTCATAATCGAGCAAAATTCAAGTGTCCGGGGGGGGGCAAAGTACAACATTTTTTTTAAAGCCACACTCTTTCACACAGTCGAAACGAGAAATCTGTCGGTTTGAAATAGAGATCATGAAAATTTAATTAGTCAATATTATCCATTACGTTTTCTATTTCGTAAATTTTCACTGGCAATATAATTTATTTTTTTTTTTATTTTTTTTTCAACCCCCACAGTACGACGATGTTTACTCTCAATTTTCTTTTTTTTTTTTTTCCACGAGCTTTGCACATCTTGACGAATATTCGATAAAATGAACAATCCAACTAGCTTTGTTGCATTGTATGGGGAAAAAAAAAATTAACGTTTGGAAAAAAAAAGTGCTCGAGCTCATGTGGCATGCTTCATATTTTGATGAAAACGAATTTCGTATAGCGATTTCGTTCGGAGTTTTTTCCAAATTTTTATTCTTCACTTTTATTTTTTCCAAATTTTTATTTCAACCTTCGTGAAATGGCCGATATATCGCTGGAGCCGTGATCGTAATATCTCGAAATTTTATTTCGTCGATTGGACATTTTTCGCAATGACGTATATATATATATATATATATATATATATATATATATATAATGTGAAATCCGACATTGCTCGTAGCGTCACGTGTTTCCTCGGAAACAAAATCGTTATTCGTTTTTATGGAATCTCCAGCTGCAGTATCGTAAGATCACTTGAGTGATCAAACTTTAAGGTTTGCAAAATTCTTTGCACAAATTTTATGTCCCCTGAAGCTCGACGTATACTGAAATTTATTATTATTATTAACAATAATATCAATAATAATAATATGAATTGTTATTATTATTATTATTATTATTATTATTATTATTAATAATAATATAAATAAAATTGAATAAAACTTTAAGCGTTGAAACATCATTACATGCGGATTCAACAAGTCGAAACTTCGTATGAGCATTAAAACGCAATTGAAATAATACACTCTATCTTTCGTCTCTCACGACTCGTCTTACATTTGACGAACATTACTTTTATCACATAAATTTTTTTTTTGTTTTTTTTTCATAATAAATATTTTTTTTTCATAAAATTGTTTCACGATCGTCAATATATTGTTCTCGATGATTTTGAGTTTCGACCATACAATATATTCGACGATCGTTTATTCACATCAGGCTCACAATCGAACAATCGAATACAATTGTCGTGCATTATAAATTAATAACAGCCAAAACTCATCGAGTTTTGGTTTTCTTAAAGTTTATCACGTAAAAAATTCTTATTTCTTCAAGCCTATTAACGAATATATAGCAACGCTGCTGGTTAATCCATTAAATATATATTCTTATTCATTGTATCCATGCGAATTATATATATATATATATATATATATATTAGGGTGGTCCTTAAGGAATAAAAAAGTTGTGCCTCTCCCCAAATAAGCTCCAAATAGAATCAAAATAAACATATCTAAATTTGAGCATTTTATCATAATATTAAAGGATGCCACCGAGCACATGGTTTTTTTGCATTTAAATAATATGGAATTGCAAGATACCTATGATAACTTTTTTTTTGAGGCCTCTAAAAATTATGGAAAAAATTTGAATGCCGTGCCGAAAGCATCCGTAGTTAGGCTAGTTTATGTAGAAATTGTTTCACATCCCCAGCACAAAATCTCATGCAGCAAAAACGAAAATTATTCGGTTTAAAAAAAAAAAAAGAAAATCATCGGTTTAACCAAAATAATCCGGATTTCGGATAAAATAATATTTTCTGTACGTTTCTTTCCTATATATTTTACTAATTTATTGCTAGGAACGTGAATTAAAAAAAATCAAACATTTATATCACTTTCTTTTTTTTTTAAATACGCAATGAATTTCAATTCTTTGCTATAATTTAAAAAAAAAAAAGAGATTTCCTCATTATTCGTCATTATTCGGAATCAGAGAGTATAGAGTAGCTCAGAGGACATTCTTAGTTAACCTTAGGGTTGCCGGATCGCGAACGAAAGATCGATTTTTTTCGATTTTATCGAATTGTTGTAGGTCGTATCGATATTACGTTGTATCGAAACGAAAAAGATCCATCCACCAAAAATCGATCTTTTCGATTTTTAAATTATTTCATCTCTGTGTTGGGTTGACATTTTCTTAATCCGGATTATTTTGGTTAAACCGATGATTTTCTGTTTTTTTTTAAAACCGAATAATTTTCGTTTTTGCTGTATGAGATCTTGTGTTGGGGCCGTAAAACAATTTCTACGCGAACTAGCCTAACTATACAGATGCTTTCTGCACAGCATTCAATTTTTTTCCAATAATTTTTAGAGGTCTCAGAAAAAGGTTACGGAAGGTTTCTTGAAATTCCATGTTATTTAAATGCAACAAACCAAGTGCTCGGTGGCAGCTTTTAGGCCGGGTTCCACAATCGTGATTTAAGCCTGGTTCAATTTTTTTTTTTACCTACTTTTAGCATAGGGTAACCAGAGTTTAAACTGTTGAACGACGATTGTGGAACCGGACCTTAGCATTTTGATAGAATGCTCAAATTTGGATATGTTTGTTTTGATCCTATTTGAAGCTGATTTGGGGAAGAGGCACAACTTTTTCGTTGGTTAAGGACCACCCTAATATATATATTTGTGTGTGTCTGTGTGTGTGTGTGTGTGTTCAGGAATGCATAAGTAAATTTTGATGCGTATGATGCACAATATGACGTTTAACCACTGACGAACAATCGTCATTGTTCTTCGATATATTTGTTTTTTCTTCATACCTTAAAACATCACAATTGCAGTGTAGAGTATAGTTTGGGGAGGCTTGACCAATTTTTCCATCGGGCAGTTGTCTTTTCGGGAAAAATTTCTACGTTATCCAGCACTGCAATACTTCCAAGTTCATTCTGACCAGTTTTTTTTTTTGTTCGAAATATTGAATTTTTTGGGTTCATTAATCAACATAAAAAGTACTTTATTATTAATATTACCTTTTCCCCGATCGGAGTGTGCATGTGTCAATAATTTCGTGATATTTAAGATTATACTTTCGTTTTCATCAAAAAACAATTTGCAAGTATATTTCCGAACGATTTTAATGACATTTATAATAAAATTTTCCTCATTGTCACGCCTCCCCAGTTACCCCTAACACCGAGCCACGCGAGATTTATTTTCGTATATGTTTATCCTCGTCCCTGTTGCTCCGTGAATTAATATACAATTTTTTTTTTAAATCGATACGTCTGTACAGTAATGATTTTTTTCTTGCATAATACTCGTTTATCATAAAATCATTGCTTTTTTTTTTTCAACTTGCAACAGATGTAACGCGCAATGATCCTAAAATTATTGCAATTTAAATTATGAATGATAGTAATAATCGCCTAGAAATCATGATAAAGATTGTGATCGAGAGATACGCGATATCAATAAATCCAAGCTATAATGTGTGTTTCGGCTGTGTCTTCGTACGAGAGCTTAATTTATACCTGTCCGTTTGGCGGCAAAGCTTGAATCTATACGGTCACGGGTTTCTTAGAAATTTGCTTGAGATCCGCTTGTAGAATTGGAGAATCTATTTTAATATTTTTTCGCTATAAAGGGACCTCGTTCTGGCTCAATGGGCCATTGCCAATTTTACCAACGTTCATAAGCTTCGAAGGGCAAATATTTTCTTCCATACCGATATCCTTGTTGACCGGTGACGTTAACGCGCTCGAATCCTTGCCATTGTTATTCAAGAGGGTTTGAGTCGAGCGCGTGGTCAACGAAGCCGGAAGTTTTCCGTTCTTTCGTTCCTTCAGTTCCAACTCGAATTCTGGGTCAGTGAATTTATTGGTTTTAAATTCTTTATACCGACTTCATAGGTCGTGATTTTTTTACGAAAGTATTTTTTGTAAGCTTCGATAATTAGAGTTTCATATAATTGTAATTATTTCATGGATCTCATGGATATGATACAGTAAATAACAACAAGTTCCTAAATTCCAATAGCCAGAAGGAATGGGAAACGAGAGCCTAACAGCCAATCCCCGAGCAAGATTACTCATCATCGAACTGCGGGATTGGCTGTCCAAGATTTAATATTCCTTTTACAGTCCGGCGGCCTGACGTTCCCATAGTCTATAATAGGTGACAGAATTATACTCACGGTCGCTCTGCGTGGAACAGTCGATAGTAGTGATGACGTGTTTCTTCACCGCTTTGTTCTGATCGCACGTTATAGCGGTCAGGGTGACAGGTGCCATCATGCTCGAGGCATTTGTCGCTGTCACGACCGAGCCTTTCGTCGTGTTGTATTTGTGATGCATCATGTTAGGTCGTACATTTCTCTCCGGATGAATGAGTATAATATACAGCTGTAAATGTCATTTGAAGCAGCACAAAAACAGTCGGGTATAATAATTCTGAGCTCATGATTTCCTAATAATATCATCCAAGATTACCCAAAGTGCTTTACTGCATTGGAAATCTAAGCTAGTCTCTTTTATATAACTCTTGTCTCATATACACAAGCTCCTGAATACAAACTCCCTTATCTGTCCACAAACGAATATATCGAGGGCTTAGGACCAAAAGGGCGTAACCCACTGTTTTTCGACTTTTCATTACCTTACTGCCATAAGGGCGTATCCCCAACTTTAACACGGAAGTTCCATAAGAACAAAATTAATCAGCCTACAGCCAGAAGGGCGTAAGCCCACTACAATACTGCCAGAAAGGCGTAACCCGCAGAGAAAAAAAAAGTGGCTCACGCCCGTCTGGCAGATCATTGATAATTTTTTTCCGGATTTAAATCGCCTGATTACAGCCAGACAGGCGTAACCCTCTTTTTTTATTTTTCGTGGCTTACGCCTTTCTGGCGGATAACCGGTCAGTTTTTTCCGAATTTCGATCGTCTATTTACTGCCAGAAGGGCGTTACCCCAAAAAAATTGAAAACGTGATGTGTGTAAGATGCTGGCCAGTTTTCCATCTTTCTGGCCAGTTGATGGCCCCGTAAACTGTCGAGTTCCAGACTAGGTGTGTAACGCAAATCTGTTCAGTGCCAGTCTTGGCAGACTGACGAGTTGCTGGTCAGAAAAACTCGGCAGTTGCTGGTCAGGAAACTATTTGCTATTTGCTAATATTTTTGTAATGCGAAATATAAACAAAAACGAAATATATCATTTGCAAAATGGCTGCATGCGCATATTTAGTCGTTGTCGCATAATAATCGAAATTTTCAAATTTTTCAAAATAAAATTTTTTTTTTTTAATTTCAAATTTTTCAAATTTTTAAATATTTTCAAATTTTTTTAATTTTCCAAAATTTTCAAATTTTTCAAAAATTTTCAAATCTATTCAACATTTTCAAAATTTTACACACACACACACATCACGTTTTCTGATTAATTTTGCTCTTATGGAACTTCCGTGTTAAAGTTGGGGATACGCCCTTATGGCAGTATAGTCCGTTTTTTGTGGGTTACGCCTTTCTGGTCCTGAGCCCTCGATATGGACAAACGATCTATGGGAAGGGCATAATGCAGATTATAGAACCGAATGGTAATGAGAACGAACGTGCATTGACATCTGATGGAAAAAAATTATACTTCTGCAATTGTAATTATTGTCTGCTACGGACAGAAAACACGGTCATGTTTATGAAGTCATACTTTTAGATCTGTCCTGCCCTTCAATCCTCATTCCCAAAAGGGAATGCGTACTGCGGAATCAGTGAAGAAAGTTCGCAAAACTGAGCTTGTGTATAATTGAATGTGGAGGCTATGGCGCAGCGGAAGAAAGTAACGGGAAAGAAAAATTAGGTTGATCACAGAGTAGACGTATAACGAACCATGGGTAATCTTGGGCAGCCATTTTGCCCATTTGATTGTATCTTCCTGATGCACTATATCCTATACATCATTAATTGAACCCTACCTTAGGAGTAAAGAGACACGCTATCGTCACAGTCGCTGAAAGACTTATGGTGACCGACATCGATGTTATTCTGAGTGCCACGTGGCTACCGGTCGCAAAATATAGAGGCACGAAAGCCAGCCATATTACGCAAGTTGTGTACATGGTGAAACCTGCGAGATATTAAAAGAGTGCTTTTTAAATATATACTTTGGAATCCCACTGCTCGTTACACATATACTTCATCCTCTCTGCTGTGCAACATAATATAACGAATTTAGGATTTATCCCGTGGGAGAGAAGCGAGTATTAATGTGGCAAACTTTGCCCGCACCAGTGGTACATCTCGTTAAATGTTTCAAGGATGTTTCGACATCAAATTGAGTATATAAAAAAAAATTTGATGCGTTTATTCTTCATGAAAGATCGTTGTAGCATAAATTCGGGTTATTAAAAATCGACGGGCAGCAAAGACGAAGATTTCAATTGATAATTAGATTCTAAAGGCTTTGAACCAGGGTAACTTCACCAGTGAATGGACGATCCTCGGCAAATGGACGCGTTCACAAGAAGTATATCTGTATACAACGATTTTTTTACATGGATGTCCATTCATGGGTGCCATTCTTAAGGCAAAATTTCGAGTAAAAAAAAAGAGCCCCATTCTCTTCATCTTCTAACCGAGTGAAAGATGAAACTTTTATTTTTTTTTTTTTCCGGAAATATCGGAGTCATTTTGGAGAAAATGAGGAAAACGCTGACTAAGCTATTTCTCTTTTGTACTCGTGCGCGGCCCATTCGGCTCGTTGAAAATTTTCAGGGTATACCATTTTACCTTAAAGTGTTCATTCGCTGATGGATTTACCCTAAAAATTTTGGACAAAAATAAAATAAAATAGAATGGAAAAAAAAAAAATATGGTTCGGTAAAACGATATTTTTCGTAAGTATGTACTTATATCGCAATCGATACGAATTAAAACGACAATGATATGTTCTTGAAAATCGAGCTTTAAGTTGAAACTTGTTCCATTGAGCTTTTGAATGTGATATCTCGAGATGAATTTCCGCTGAATAATTTCTGAGAATAATTGCCACGCGAGGTTAAAAAAAAAAAAAACAATTATTTGATATTATGACGATATACGCTCGACAAATTTAGTACGCACGGCTCAGCGAGTATTCCCGCATATTATGCGGGTACAGAGCAACAATTCGTGTTTCACGTCATTGTCAATCATCGTTTGATCGAACGCTTTGAGGTTCGAATTTCAGCTCAAACTGCGGTCAGCATTTACCGTAATTTTTCTTTGGTTTATTTTTTTTTCCCCAAAAAAAAAAAAAACGTTTGCGACGAGACAAAATCGAATAAAACGATATACCTACCTATGTGCTTGCTCTCGTTGAATGCCTCGGGAATTTTACGCGTCAATACGGCATAAACGGTACAAACGACGATCAGTATTATCGGATACGTGAAAGCGATCATGTAACTGGCATCAATATAACTGTTGCAAACGAGAAGATTGTCCTCTCTCGTTGGATAATGATGCCTCGCTTTTGCCGGATCGATTATCATCCAAACGACATTTATGAGTATCTGTATGCCGACGAGCATGCTGCATATTATAATCTGGGAACGTGGCGATATGAACGATGGCCGTTTTGCGCTACGTTTTCCCGCGTTGAATATACGCGATATTCTGTTGGTTTTCGTCAGCAGAGCCGCGTACATCACCGTGAAGCATATACCCGCGGAAAATCTAAAAATATTTTCCTTCAATCTCTCATGCTCTCTGTTGTGATAAACCGATAGGAGTATATATATACGCGAGACGAGCTCTTCCGCTATATCAAGACCCGATATTTTACGTTAAACAATCAAAATATATCAAAAGTATTATGATGAAAAAACTTTAATTCTTGAAATAAAAACGTTGCGATGTTTTTTTTTTTTTTATTTTTATTTATTTTTAATAAGTCTTTTGGGTGCATCGTACCGAGGCTGCTGAAAGAAAATGCGAAAAAAGACGAAGTTGAATGCAAACATCTGCAATTACTCTGATAATTCGCAGTGCTTAAAATTACGGGAACTTGAACTTTCAGCCGAAAAGACAAGATTTTAAGGCCGTCCTCTAGTTTCTCGGGTCGAAAAAAATCGATTTTTTTTCGAATCGCGAAAAGAGAAGACAGAGCAGCTCTGCGTGACTTCCAAGAGGAAGAGGAAGGCCTATTGTATGGTCCAGGCATAGCAGATTGACGGTGAGATGAAATTTTTAGTATAAATCACATGCGCGAACTTTCAAACGCGTTTTTCTCGAAACACCATTTTTCGAAACGGTAACCACGATATTTCAGAAACTATTGCACCGATCTTGTTCAAATTTATACAGCATCTTTAATATATTATAAGCCAGCGATTGAACTAGGATTATCATGATTGCTTCGATAGTTTTTTTCGTACGAGCGAAAAACTTAAGAAAAAATGAGTAAAAAATAGAATGTAATTTTCAAAAGTGTATAAAAAAGTCAATTTTTGTAATTTAGAATTCACTCTAGTTCAATCGCTAGTCTTGAATATGAAGATTAAAATGCCGTTTGGTTTTTTGATTTCAGATAAGCAGAACAGCCGCAATCTTGGTCACCGTCAAGCACCTCTTTTACTTGATGTCTTCCTGTCGGCCACTATAACTGCTATTCTATTATATATTTTGACTTCAAAAAATTTGTAAAGCTTATTTAAATGTTAATAAAGATTATGCAAAAATAATGAGATTGATTATTTCGATGCTTTGCCCGTAAAAAAAATTATTGAAAAAGCCATAAAAAAAACAGCCGAGAAACTAGAGGACGGCCTTAATTCATTCGATCGATGATACAATATTCGAGGATTCGAAACGATCGTGGAATCGAATTCGTGCAGTCAAAATTCTTTTCTTTCGGAATATTTTCGCAATGAAGCTTAAAAAAAAAACATTGCCAAACAAATATTTTCCCCGGCCTACGATGGAACGTTTTTCTTTGTGTCTTTCGCATTTTCATATCTCAGCGACAAAACGCGTACTAAAATAATTAAGTTTTGATAATCAGGCATCAAGTTTTGTACGCCACACTGTGCTAAAAGTAAGTCACACGAACGGTCTATACTGAAGCATTATAGCGGAACATAATATATATGGCTCATAAATTATTTCGTGCTCGCGTATATCAGAATGATTCCGTCTCTTGCGCGGTACTCTCGGTCAATGGGGCATTATCAAAGTTTTAACGCACGGTCGTGTTCTCGAGCTTCCGAAAATCGGATGAATGGACATTTGGGCGCTTATACCACCATAATGGCACAGATGCAGTAAAGGGAACATATTATGTTGGGAAGACCTCTCGTATACCGCGCGAGAACAGAGTGTGGCATATGCACCGGTCTCGGGGCTTATTAATTTAACAACGAAGGACTTGGGAATTACGTATTCCCTGTGGTTATAGCCGTTATACCAAAAGCAGACGGTTATTAACTTTATCGCGCGAAATTGTACGGTGTCGGACCTCACAATTAACCGCGTCCGAGCCATTCACAAGGCTCTGTGTCGCGTGGCGGAGGTTGTATGTATATATATATATATAGATAGACGAGAAATGGACAAACATTTTTACCTTTGAATGCTACAGACCAAGTCGGTTGGCCGAAGAACAAGGGCAAATGTTACGAGATAACAAAGCAGTATTCCCGTCAGTAATACGTAAGACAATTCACGTCCGGATGCCCTCACTATCGGTGTGTCGTTGTGCTTCAGGAATACACCACCGACGAACAAAGTGATCTGAAATAAAGCTGTGTCACAGAGAGAAAGCTCCCGAGTCGCAATTTCGGGGACTACTTAGAATTTCCAGTAGTGCTACCGCGCAGGAATTAAATATAAGTCAAAGTAGGATTCATTTTAATGCGATACGCGGGAGCCTTTTTTGACACCGCGAAAGTGTCCGAAATGTCTCGATCGCCATCAGGTTTAGCTTCAGGGTAGGATTTTTTTTTTTTTTTTGAAAATCTTCAACGCTTCATACCTTGGGTTAAGGAGTTTCGGTACACCTATTGAAAAATGCTGCCATCAACTCAATTTTTTTTTTTTTTTAAATAAGTGACAAATATATAAAAGACGATCCTCCGTGTCGTTTTTGTAAAAATAATTTTCGAAAATTTGGCTCATACACGAGAGCAAATGGGAGCAATATATTTGTTTGAGCTGTCAATTCCATTAAAATACTACCACCCGCATAAAATTTATGTCAGATCTTTATTGGATCTTTGATATGACTGTCAACAAATTTGAATAGGTTCGTCAATCTGGTTTATCAGTTACAAGCCAAAACATAAGCTCACTATCCACGGGTATAGCGCACGAACGGTCAGACTCTCTTTTGTTTTATGCATGCCGAAACTCCTTAAGGGGGGGGGGGGGGGGGTAGGGTTTTGAGGGTTCAAAAAAAGTGATTTTTTTTATTGCATATTATGAAAGTATAGTAACTCAAGAATGTTGTCTGTTAATAGGAAGTCAATGATTCTATGTGAGTAAAATAAAAAATAAATAGCTTACTAAGTTTTATCAGGGTCTTTTCGCTACGAAAAACTTTAAACGCGTTTTTCTCAAATCGATGTTTTTTGAGTCGGTGCACTCTGTATCTCAAAATCTATTCAACCGATCGTTCTCAAATTTTTTACAGTATTTCCTTGCATAATTTATGAGGTAACCCTGTTGAGATTTTTTCGTTTCTGATTTTATTTTTTTTATTATTAACAACAATAGTCATGAATTTAGGCCAAAAATCGGTATTTTCACTTTTAAGTCTTGTAAAAAGTTCAAAAATTTAAAAAAAAATGGAAAAACTCGACAGAGATACCTAGAGGGACATAAAAATTAAAGGAAAAACTTTGGTTATTTCATTTCAAATGATCCAGTGCTGAGGTATGACGTGCACCGCAAAATGTATTTTTTCTGAGGCGCCTGCGAAGAATTGCTGCCATTCAGTCAATTTTCAATATTTTTCAACCAATATTTCACAGAATATAGTTCAATTACTACTCTTTAATGTACAATAATCAGAAATAAATTTACTTTCACCGTACGCCCAAAAAAAATCTGTAAAAACCTGTTATTTTCTGCCTTCAAAACCCTACCCCCCCCCTTAAGCCCTATTTGTCTAAAAACCCTCTGCTTTGTCGCAAAATCCTACGCTGTATAAAAATCAATGGCGGGAAATATAGTCAGCTACAATGAAAAAAGATGTAAAAATTATTTTTAATGTTCCATTTATGTAAATAATAATTCGTGGATATTTACGTAAATGAAATATCATGAATTATTTTCAATCTTCTCTTTACATAGTTAATCTTTTCAATCGGAAAATTGCTTTGAAGAATTTTAAATTGGACTCTTTTCAGTCATTCGTAGAACAAAAAGATCGGATTTTTTGCCAAAAAAAATCTGACGATTCTCCCCTCGAATATATACGATACAAATAGAATAATTAATTTTCAATGGTTAACACGGATACACACATGAAAATTAACATAAAATTTCTTGCGTTATAAATTCTGAACACCCGAACATTTAAATGCTCGGAATTTCTATTGAGGAGAAGTTACAGGACCAAGGTCTGTAAATTTTATGACCAAAAGTTATAAGACCAAGGGCTGTAAGTTGAATAGCGTCAAAGTAGGGTTTAGTCTTGAATTTTTAAGAGCCAGAGTTTCAACTTAAGAGTTTCAAGTTTAGATTGCTTCAAAGCAGGGCCATGAAGATTTTGGGAGGGTCTGAAGCAGAGGTTAAATTTCGATTCGGGATTCGGGAGGGAAGCAAAAAAATAGCCAGTTGCCCCATACAATGCTGTTCCCAATTCTTGAGTTTACGCTCGCAGAACTTGAAACTTTGTACGGAAGCTTTGGCGAAGCTGAGAAATTGGCGGAGTTAAGAAAAAAAAAAAAAAAATATATATATATATATATATATATATATATATATATATGAATGTCTTACTAGAATACCGGTGGACGAGAAAGACATTGCACCGATAGCCCAACCACTTTCGGGTCTTAGAAATTCCTCGGGAATGTCCCGGCAGTAGGAATGCGTCTCGTCCGGCAGGGTGCCTTTGGGGCACAGAACGCATTGCTTCTCGTCGCTCACGTGTCTTATCTGTAATAGGAGAATTCAGAGGGATTTTTCGCTAGAGCAATAGAAAAGCTCCAGGCTAAAGGTTGCAAGCTATACCTTCCACTAAATTTAATATACAGTCCGACCTCCCAATAAGAAACCAAAAGCCCCCAAGGGTAAGAGTTTTTCCTAGAATTCGGATACCCCCACCAGGCGCGCGCTCCGCACTCACTACCTCTGTCTGTCTCTCTCACTCTTTTCCCCATGCGATCCTCTCGATAAGAAACTCTCGAAAGAGTTCCAATTTGTTTACATCGCCCATGCAAAAACGCACACACACACACACACACACTCACGCACGCACGAACACATTAAATTACACTACAATGTTAACTCTATTTTGCCCGAATAATCTCTCCCAGGCTGGTCTCTTCACCAGAGGTTCGCGCACAAAATTCTCGAGCTCGGAGCTCGAGTCGTAGTGGGGGAAGTGCTCGAGCGCGAAACTGGGGAAGGTTTCTTATTGACGGGTTTCTTATTCGGAGGTCGGACTGTACAATAAAGGAATCTTTACGGGGAGTCTTCTTCAATTTTGGTTCTTTCATATATAGGTCTTAATCTGCTGGCCTCTTTCGATTGCCAAAAAGTCTCATATCATTTCGTCAGTTTCAAAAAAAAAAATATAATCCAATTTTATTATGGGCCGGTATACCGGCCCAGTACCCAAACAGTAGAGGATGCTTTTTAATAACCCAAGGGCATAGTTACGAAATCTTCATATAGTAAAAAAACCAATAGCTTTTAGATTCTCGACAGTGATGATGATTGTAAAAATAACGATATTAATACCGTTATAAAGAAACGACTGAATAAATACTGCGTATATTTTCAGGTGATTGTATACAACTGCTGAAAATGTGCGATATTGCGCCTTCAAAATAATTATAACAGCACAATAATGAACGAGAACAATGAAAATTTGCATGGGATATAATGTTTGATAATGAGATACCTCGTCCTGGCTACAGTTGAAACAATGCCAACAGCAGCTTTCTCCCTCAACGTACTTCTTGGCTTGGCCAATCTCGCACGGCAACGAACAAACGCTTTCCGGTGCTTGAGGATTTCCCAGACGAAATTGAATTTCTGAAACGTACGATTGAAGAATAAACTCCATTGTTCACGAATTAAGAAGTGATCCTGATGAAACAAAATAGCTAATGCTTGGGAATATATATCTGCGGATGATATGTATGAATGGGGATTCGATGAAGCTCAGCTATTCGACCTGTCGTCTTTTGCATTGTATTAAAGTCGTCAGAGTTTGCGCATTAACAGCAGTGTTGCTCACTAAATTCATTTATTCGATGATGATGACGATGAAGCTCTTGTAATACATTACTTTGGATGTTGCTCGTACATTTACCATTAATTGCAATACGTGGATAGGGAAAATAGTATCACATTGATCCTAAATAATGGAATTGAATGATGACGAAATGTCTCCGAGCAATAAGACTTGATCTTTCACCTAAACCTAAACCACCTGGCATGCTCCTGTAAATTATTAAAATTGGAGAAGAGGGAGAAGAGGCCAAGTACTGCGAAATACGTTTATTAAAAAATAAAAAAATACCAGGAATGTTATTAAACAAATGATGCCACAACACTGCAAATCCAAGTGTGTAGTTTTTACACACTTATGTGTGTAATTTCTTGTAGTCACTTTTTACTCACTTTCACGTGTGTAATTCTACAAAATAACACACTTAGAGTGTGTAATTCTACAAAATAACACACTTAAAGTGTGTAATTATACGAAATAACACAATCAAAGTGTGTTATTTTGTAGAATAACACACGTGAAAGTGAGTAAAAAGTGACTACAAGAAATTACACACATAAGTGTGTAAAAACTACACACTTGGATTTGCAGTGAAGTTTTACGAGCTTCGATGGTTTCGTTATTTTCGCGAAAAAAAAAAAATCAAGATTTTCATGCCAACATGTTCAAAATGTCCTGAAACTTATAGTCCAGGTGACAATGAAAAATAAAAAGCGATCAAATTAGAAACCTGCGCATTACTTACTCATTATTTTATCACGCTCAAAGCTTTCTCTATGAGCAAACCAAAATTGAAAGCCTAATTGCTCAGAGAGAGAGAGAGAGAGAGAGAGGGAGAGAGAGAGAGAGAGAGAGAGCTTTGAGTTCAAATAAAATAACGAGGAAGCAATGTGCAATTTTCTAAATTGCACGCTTTTTCATCCGGCAAATGACATATATGCGAGAACTCACGAACGATACATTTGCCCTTACGTCTTTTCTACTTTCATGATGTAAGCTTCAAATTTATACCGTTATTCAAAATACGTTACGATGCATCTGCATTGAAAATACACGCATACGTGGAAAATATCATTTTTCGTGGAATTTTTATACGACGGGAATAAACTTCTGACGCGTGGCTAACGAGCTCACAAACCAAAATTGAAAGCCTAATATGCTCATAGAGAGAGCTTTGAGTGCAGTTAAAATAACGAGGAAGCAATGTGCAATTTTATAAATTGCACGCTTTTTCATTCGGCAAATGACATATATGCGAGAACTCACGAACGATAAATTCTCCCTCATGTCTTTGTACCTTCATGATGTAAGCTTCAAATTTATACCGTTATTCAAAATATGTTCCGATGCATCTGCATTGAAAATACAAGCATATTTGTGGGATTTATACGACGTGAAGAAACTTCTGACGCGTGGTTAACGAGCACACGAAACAAAATTGCCCACAGTGATGACCGAGACTTAAAATCCGATAACGCTTCAATGGTGCGGTCGTAAAACGAAACAAAGGATCGTTAAAAAGGAGTTTATGGTCCGGTACAATTAGGCTTTCCTCTTTATATAATCACCTGACATATTGAGACGTAATTCACCCTCCAAGTATTTTCCCACTCGAATCCACTTGTACTCTCCCGGTGATACCTGCTTGAAGTGGATTATGTTGTATCTGGCGGGGCCGTCGCCATTCTTGTCAAAGTGAAAAACGTCACCGCTCAGACCTTTAACGATGCGATAAGATGCGAATTAAATTTTGCGGTTAGAAAATTTGATTTATTCGTCGTTCGAGTGGCCACTGTTTACGTAAAAAAAAAAAAAAAAAATGTTCACGTCTCTGTAAAAATAGCGATTGCACTGATGATACCATTTTTTTTTTTAAATTCATCCAATATTGTCCTTAAACTTGAAAAACACCATGGTCGCATATCTCTGTAACTTTACCGAAAAAAAGTACCCAAAAATTTGAGGATACAAGCCAGTAATCGTCTTTTATCAATTCAAGTTATGTTTACATGAAAATATTTCTCTTTTGATTTTTCTTCTTTCTTATTCTTTGTCTTTTATTTTCAAATTGACAATGATAAAATTTTCTGTCTTTTATCAATTCAATTATTTTCCATTTTCTGATACAATTGCGTATAGATTCATATGCGATTATCCGTTGTAGCAAGTAATTTCGCTTGACAAGAATCAAAAAATTATTCTCTCACCATTAAATTTGACGTTCCTCAGATAACTCAGAAGTTCAGTGCCTTTTGTCGGTTTCATAGCGTCACAGAGTCCTGGCTTTCCCCCACAAAGATCCTCATGCATGTTTCTGAATATATCACAGTCAAAAGTTTAGAGAGAAAGAGAAAGAGAGAGAGAGAGATAATTATTTTTCACATTTTCAGACCCAACGTTCGATCTAAAAATCCAAATCAAAATTGTTTTCAAATTTTTCTAGTTATTAATTTCATTCTTTCGATGAAGATTGCAATTTCATTGGGTGCGTTGAATATTTTTACGAATATTTTTTGTTCAACATGAAATTTTACCGTAACGCATAGGAGAATGCCAGTACAGCGTCGGAAACGTACTGCAACTGATCCTCAAATGCTGTATTCTCCTTTGCCAGTCTCTCGGTGGTTGTACACTCTACCGTATAATTATTGTAAGGCGTCTGCGATGAGTTTGGATAACGACATTTAAAGTGATCCTCCCAAAATTCTACAAACGAGAAGGGTGGAAAGTAAATTGTGCATCTCTTTATCACCCATCAATGAATATTGTGATCTTCATAAATATATCTATACACCGAAAGGTTCTTACAGCTCGGTCTTTGGCGTCCTTGCATCTCCGTGCACAAGACGAAATAATCATAAAAATGCAATCAACTTTGAAAAAAATCACTGTTAACGAAAAATTGTGTAGAAATTGAAGTCAAATCAAAGATTACATACCATTACTCGAAAAGTTACATTGTTTTTGGTGTAATTATGATTTAAAGTAACTCGAAAAATTTCTAAATACTTCCAGTAAAAATTTCATTTGGAATTGCAAGTTTCGTGGATTGAACATTTTTTTAAATCTTTCTCACAGTTGTCAAGACACATTGAGTACATGCAAGGGAGAAAAGCTCAGATTTTTAAATTGGCAAAGCTAGAAAGTATCCTGCTTGGAAGATAAAAATTACGAACAATCCTTTCGTGATTAAACGTCGACGTTCATAAGGTTGACAAATTATAATAAATATAAATCAGAGGGTTATTGCCTTGTCGAAATAGAGAATAGGTCATATATATATATATATTCATATTTTCGGGATGAGTCATCGAGCCCATTTTCAGAGTGAAGATCCGATAAAGAAACGGTTGCGAGTAAAACGATTGAGGGTTATTACCTGATGGAAGTTTGCATTTCAAAGAAAGTAAAAGGCAAAGCTGAGGGAAATTAGTCGAGTAATTATTCTAGTCAAAAAGTAGGTTCATAATGCAATCTTCGACAGAATTGATGTTGCTTTTGAAAAAGGTTCAGGGGTGTCCCCTGAGTGCAAATTCAAGTTAGCAGGACGTCGAGCTTCAGCTGCCATCTTGGAAAACACGTTTTATCAAATATCTCGTGAACCGTGCATCCTACAACAAAAATAGTAAAAACCTTTTTTATAGGTAATGAAATTCTGTACAACTTTTAAATAAAACATTTTTCTGTATAGTATATAGTTGTTGATTTATAGCGTGGCAAACTTTTCAAAACATCACCATTTTTACTGTCACATCAACCGTTAAATTATATTTAGCAATAACCATATTTGAAAAAGTTTACCACGCTATAAATAAAAAACCATGTACTATACAGTAAAAAGCTCTGAATAAAAGTTGCAGAAAATTTCATTATCTACAAAAAAGGTTTCCACTATTTCGATCGTACGATGCACGGTTCACGGCATATTTGATGAAACGTGTTTTCCAAGATGGCGGCTGAAGCTCGATCCCCCACGTCCCAAAAACTTGAATTTGCACTCAAGGGACAAACCCCTGAACCTTTTCCAGAAGCAAAATCAATTCTGTAGAAGATTACATAAAAAAGTGCTAGATTGACTGGGGCTTAAATGCCGAGTAAAGCAAATAAGGGTGGATATCCTCGTTATTTTAATCCATCCCAGGTCAATTTTCCATACGTTAATCACCTTTGATATTTGTAAATTCTCGCGTGAAATGTAAGCGAAATTTAAAGATATTTTCGTGAATATTGATTTTACATAATTGAGAGCGATTGAAAAATGGTATTATCCAAAAAAAGAATAATTCAACTTCGTGTAAACTTTTTCTTTCTCATTAAAACCTCTAAAATCTACAAAAATACATAAATGTATTTTTGCTGGTGCTCGGGGTCCTAATTTACGGTCAAACATGATATTCGTCTAATTTTTTCTCCGTATAATTTTTTTTATTTCGAATTTGTGGACACATGGCAACCGAGCTTTGTCGATTCTCATATTTATCATTTTCTTATAATAATTAGTAAGTACCACTCGTGAAATTTCATGGATAAGGTCCTACAGGGGTGTACGATATACAATTGATGCCACAACTAAATTGAGATTCGTTTTTGTCGCTCGCACACCCCGAGAGGGTGTTTCGTTGATTTTAACAGTAAAACCATGGTGGGTGAATTCGCATCGCTCTGCCGAGAGCAACGGCAGTACGAATCATCGGGGCTCTCCCGTCTCAAATAATATCGCGTGACAAATATTAATTGTCGTGACGGTCCGGCCGATAAGCATATGCGGCAGTTAATTGCAGCCAATTTGTCATACAGTCGTACAATCTACACTGGATATTTCCAAGAAGGATCGTCAATTTTTACATGGAAAATTCGGGGGTGAATTAATACATCTGTCAACCTCACATTTTTTTTTTTAATTTTACCTCCTTTTGATGACGCCAAAAAATTTTTTTCAAGATTTTCGTGCAAAAGTATACCTACTTGGAAATATTAAAAAAAATTGATACATGACATTTGGAGCCGAAAAAAATGACCGTGACGTATTTGTGCGTATGTTTTGGGATATATGTGGAATAAATCTGCAAAATTTTGGAGAATCGCGCTTGAGGCCATGGGGCTTAAATTTGACACAAATGTAGGGCAAAATCGTTGTTTTCTGTTAAAAATGATTTTTGTTTCAATTCACAAGGTCATTAAGATTTAATGATATTTTGAAGTTTTTCAAATTACCAGCTATATCGTAATAGAGTTTATCACGCAAACAGCTAGGAGATGTTTCGCATAGAATAATGCAAGAATCGATAAAGTGGTTTATGTTTAATGAAATATCGAACTTTTTCGAAAAATCATTGTAATTTCGTCACCCCCCATATAGTAAACATCCGATCCCCAGTTCCATAATAATTTTCGAGGGTTCACGCAACGCTGTCTCTAAACGAATACGTCATAATATTTATCCACAAGGGATGTATATCTGGATAAACGTATCCTCCCCTCATTGTTTCATGATAAGAGCGTATACATTTATATCGATTGCTAGGAAAAAGAGGGTGTAACACACACGATTTAATATTTGATATTAAGCCTCGCGTGTATACACATATATGGATTTCGACACTTTTTCATTACTATTATGGTCTATACACGGGTCGTTGGCTGGGCACATATTGTTGGGGGAAAAAAAAAAAAAAAAATTATTGACTCACCGACGAACCAGGGGTTTCTGCGATTATTCTCGACGGTCAAGTTGAGAAAATAATCCTCGAAGCCCTCCACTGGGTTTGCCTGAGGCTGTACCGACAGTGTACCCTCCATTTCTCGCTCATTTCCGTCGCTTACCAAACTACGAGCGCTCCAACCGTCGCTACCGATCCATGAGAAAGCTCCCGTCGCGTTGCAACGTCTAACTGCCCTCATGACACCCGCGACCTCTTGATCGGACGCGAATATGATGCAGCCTGCGTGAGAAAACGCGCGGTAAAAAAAGATACATTTGCCCTTGGAACATTATAACATTCGTACGCTCGTTGGATTTATGTTTAAATATACACGAGTATACTGCAGTGAGGCTGCAGTCGTGAATCCGCAATGATAAGAATGTATCACTCGTGTATATTTAGTTACGAGATGTTAATGAACAGAGGGAGGAGCAACTAGAGGAATTTCACAATTTTAATTAGAGCAAATACTTCTTGAAAAAAAAAAAAAAAAAAATCATTACTCATTAAGCCAAACGAGTTTGATGCTTGAATAAAAAACCTATCTATATAGATATACATAATGCGTGAGAAATTTATCTTTGGGCTACGCTGATTAATGCCATCTGCACCCTTTCGGGAAAACTTGAAGCATTCCTTACAATTCCTACTCTCCCCTCCGTTGCTTTATCCGTTCGTTTACTCGGATGAGAAAACGCTTGAATTATCTGGCAAACTCCGAAACGATTTATTTTCGAGCAATGACACTGAATTGCGTACCTGCGAATTGCAAGTGTCGAAGTGATTCGAGGGAATTGAGGGATCAATGAAAATATATCTTTCCCAAGATAAACGTCGTCTTCCGGATTTCTCGATAATCATCGATGTCCCGAGTTAATAATAACTTTCGAGCGGACGAGTAAGAAAATTATATGGTGCTCCGTAATTCTGGGGTCACTCGGATAGAGATATGCATTTCGTGAAATAATCTCAAGTTTTAATCGGATTCACGCGCTCGTATTATAGACGAGATGTCGGTATATATCCAGGACGGGACGTTGGGGGGGATAAGATTGAAGATTGTTCGAGCGAGAAAACTTTGTAAAAATTATTACACGAGCTCAGGGAATAATTGCAGTAATATTGTGTAGAAAAGCTCAATCGAGCTTTCTTTACTTTCTCGCGAAGGAATGTTTTGTTTTTGCTTAACATTCGTTTTTATCGTCATATTCATATCGTCTATCTATAATAAAGACTGTCAATTATTGTTGACCATTATCAGAATAATGAATTGTTGTAAAAAAAATGTAAAGCACTATAAATTTATAGAAAAAAAAGAGCGCACAGACCTTGGGTAGAAAAAAATCGGAAAAGAAAAGCCAATGATTCGCTATGGCCAATATTACAGGACCCTTTCAGCTGCGTATGTATACTTTTGACATCATAGTTAATTCAGCTCCTGTTGCGACAAAAAAAAAATGAGTTATTCCTTGGTTTTCGTACTTCGCAGAGACGGAATTAGGATCGCAATTCTTGTTTCATGCTCACTCTGTACCGCTGGACGACTTCCACGGAACGTAAGGGTAGTTTTTTTTCTCAGCTCGAGGGACCTCTTAATTAAACGCAGGTACGCCTTAGCGAACATATATAACGGAGAAAGAGAACCGCGACTCCAAGTGTGTTTCCTATCTTTTTTTATTTTTTCTCATTGTTTCTCGTCCATTTTTCTTTTTCTTCTCTCTCCCGCCTCTCTTTTATTTTTATTTTTTGGCGAACAATTTTTCCCAAGGGAATCTTTCAGAGATTGATGTCCTTACGGAATCACCGGTCGTTCGATTTATGTCAACAACCGGACGATGAGAGAGAAGGAAAGAGACTAAAGTTAAAGATGGAACAATAGGTCCTTCGGTCATCAGAATTTTTACGGTGAAACGCTGTGTGATAAATTTATTTTCACGATTTTTGGGCGACTCAGACGATGATTCGATGGTTATAAAAACTCAATACTTCAATAACTTAACCACGTTATGAGAAAGCAAGAGGACTGTGCGTGTTTTTTTTTTACATTGGAGTGAATTTTGAGAGAAATTCTAGAACTAGAGGATCGAGAGACGCATTAAACAGGCTCTCGTACAAAAACTTAGTATCGGGGAGAGGGTTTCTCGTCTGAATCACATCACACAAGTTTATTAGGGAAGGATGAGGAAGATTTCGAGATACGACCTATCAAAATAACATAAATTATACCGGGGTAAGGTCTGCTATAGCAAAGTGGTCCACTTTGGGAAACCCATTTGCCGATCTTTCAAACTTACCCGAGGGTGCTTTCAAGTTACAGGAGGGTCTATATAGGCCTCCGTCATGGCGGGAAAAAAAAAACCCACAAGAATATTCCAGTAAAACGCTTCGTCCAAGAGTCAGGTCGGCCCAACCACCGAAACCCAAGGTTGCCATTAATGGACCAGTGCGATATTAAATCATCCGAGTTTCATGAATGGGCAGCCAAATTGTGAGGGACATAAGTTTTTGTTGAGGGCTCAGTAATATTTTGACTATCTAGGAATGTCTTATCATACGCTTTTACTAAAGTAATATTAAAATAGAATTTTCGAAAAATGCAATCGTAATGCAAAGTACGTGAATGATTCCAAATTTTTTGGACACGAATTATTTTGTCATTCATCTTTCAATTAATAAAAAACTGGCTCAGAGACGATTCCCATTTTCTCTCTCTCTCTTTCTCTCTCTCTTTCTCTCTCACACACACTTTCTCGGTCTGGAAACTATTGGAAAAAGTCGTTTCGCAAAAACGGGCAGAGAAGAAGGACTTTTATTTCATCGTAAAGTGGAGGGATTTCTCCACCATTACACTTCTGGGGACTCTTCAGGAGGACCCTCATCTCAAATAGCATCGTGACTTTTCTGATTTACTTCTTCGATGTGGATCAAGAAAAAGTTGCTTATAAAGGAGCAGAAGAAAAAAAAAAACAAGCTGTGGACAGAACTACACGTATTTCTGGAGTGCCCTCGATGGCCAAACTTTTTACAAGTTTTTGGTGAATCGTGTTTCGTGCGATATCCCCCTGACTTGAAAATCATGAGTATCGTGTTCCATACGAACTGAACACGCTACCGCGGCATTTCATCGATGCAATAATTTACGAGTAGTATTTGAAGTTGCCTAAAATTGTTAATTATAGTCGCATATGGGGACGTCAATTTGGTTACACGACTTTGTTTTTGACGATGAAAAGGAAAAAATTCTTAGACAAGAAATTCAATCGCGTTTAAATCTTTTAAATTACAGAAAAGTCAATGTATGTAACTAATCTAATACTTTCTAAAGAGCTGTACATGTGGTTGTCAGACGCCTGAAAATTCCAGCGCGAGCTCGGATAAAGGCTTACAGATTCGTGCTGGTGCCCGTCCGGAGATGGATAGATGATCTTGCCCGATGAGTTGCCTTTAGGCATGGGAAATTATACTTTTTACGGATGAATTTATAAATCGATTATACATTGATATAAGAACCTGTCGACTTGCTTGAAGTGACATGCAATGTACAAGTTATATGCACGGAAGTTATATGATTACTTACGTTGAAGTATAAGGTATAAAGCGGGTAAAATAAAGTAAGTGAGTGTGTGTTTGAGAGAGAGAGAGAGAGAGAGAGAGAGATATAAAAAGAAAGACAAAGAAAGACAGAGAAGTAGCGCTAAAGAGAGCTCAAACGTTACTTTTTTGGCCTTATTTAATCCCATCCTCCTGTCTCCTCGTTTGTACAGAAACCGGAGGGATCTTTGAGGTTCAACCAGCACGTATTGTCAGTCTTTAGGGGCGAAATAATTGTGATGTCCTCGGCACGATTGGGGCTTTCGTATCTATATATACGAGCGAAAAAAACTCACGACAAAAGAAGAATTTCTTTCTTCATCATATGGCCTTTTGTTCTCGTGTAAAGAGATCGACTGTGTTGGTTGGAAATAAGAAAAAAATCGGGAGTGGAGAAAACTCTTTCGTCTCGCTCAGGGACAATCTCAACCGTTCTGTTTCCAATTTCCATCCGTGACAGCTGCCATATTCATCTCCCTGTTGCACCAACTCCCTTTACTACTGACTTTCCGTTTGTCTCGATTCCCATAACGTTCAATGCGATGCGTGTCCCAAAAGCCACACGCTGTTTCAATATTGGCAATCGGTCAGCCATCGCTCCGCTTGCCTAAGATTTTAGGGAGTTATTTTTTTCTCTTTTTTTTTCGTTCATTCAAGTTGGCAATAGGTGGATTTCTCGTAATCTTTCGAACAATAAATCGACGAGATATAAAAACCAAAAGATTTCGTTCTGTAAATGATCGGACGAAGGTGAATTTCGCCAGAATAATCGAATTATGGAATTGAGAAATTATTTCATACATTGTGATTTATATTATTTAATGATTTCCATTCCATTTTTTTTGTTTGACTCCATTCAAAATACTATTAAAAAAAAAAAACAATAAATGAAGTTTCGAAATTTCGGTCATTGTAGTCTGGAATGCCCGATGTATAATTCTCGCCCGCGAAACTTGCCACGTTTTTTTCGGCAGCAGCTGCGAGTGATCTAGAGCGAAAGAACAAGGGCCGAGAAAAGTTTACGGCTTCATGTGCGCAAGACCACGGCCAATAATCGAATATCTCCGTTTCTCACGGTCTTCCGGTCAACGGAGAAAGCAAAAAGACACCCTCCCGAAAATTACTAGCTCATCGAGGACAGTCATCACCTCGAGTGAGTCTGTAAATTCCACTAGACAAAAAAATGGCACCTCTCGCTTCACGAAAAAAAAAAAAAAATTGTGGAAATAAGTGTCACATATGCGGGGTGCTTCGAGAAAAAAAATCGTTCAATTTTTTGCGACAAAATCGATGCCTCGAATCGCTCTAACTGATTACTGAAAAGTGAATTGACATATTTACACGTACACACCAAAATCATTGTAGGACAAAAATCTTGGATTCGTAATTTTTTCCTCCCTTTTTCGACACATATTTTCATCGTTAAAAAGTGTTCGAAATTGATCAAATTACATTTCAACTCGCATAAGTGATTTCGCCATTCAAAGTAAAACGAACGTGAAGTTCGAACGTTTGGATCTTCGGAATTGTCGCTCTTACCGCATTATTATCAGCCAAAAGAGATTAATAGAAAAGGATTTTTCCCTCGAAAGGATCCTCTTATCGAGAGGCGTCAAATTGCACGAATATATTATAGTGAAAAGCAAAAACGTCATTTCAATGCAAATCGTACACATAGATATATAGAAAACCGTGAGCAGAGATTGGAAAGGCGTAGGATTTAAATTAAAAGATAGATTTAGGACATTCGTTATTCAATTCGTCTCATATTTTTTATGACGTTTTTTTTACTGACAGCATCGCCGAAGGAAACTTCGATGCGCGATTCATTAAAATTCGTCAAGACCATATAGGTGTACTCGCGTTTTCGTTCTCATCACTTTTCTCATCATCTCTCAATCTCTATCATCTGAGCACGGACGGGCGCGTTTTCGTGTGCTTCGTTTCGTGAAAAATCTATTTGGATTATTGAGCACAACATGCAAGACGATGACAGTGAGAGAGTGAGGCACAAATTAATTTTCGCGCTTTGGGGATGAAGCAAAGAGTACATTTCGTCTCTCTCGCTTTTATTTTCGTCGCTTATGAATAATGAAAACTTTCTTCCCGTTCCGAGAATGAGTTTTCTTGTTTATTTATTTATTTTTTTTTTTCTTTAAATTCTGTAGTTTTCTTTGTGGAAATTCCGCTGAGAAAATCGGATTACCCCACTCGAAAGTACGCGATCGCGGCGTTGCCTATACTTGATATAATGTTGTTTCCGGATTAGCGATGGTGGTGGTAGCGGTGGCAACGAGGGTCAATTCACCTCGAGGCCACAGAACCATATACAGACACCACTCTCGTGACCTCACAACATCGCTTTATCGAATGACAACAATTAAAAGGAAAAGTTGTGGCTTTGCGTTGATTATTTTCTCTTTCAACCACCTGCGAGTCGATAAATTTTTATAATTAAACTTGGCTCTATCTCTCTCTCTCTCTCTCTCTCTCTCTCCCACTCGCTCCTGCTCTCACTCGTTCTACCATGCATCTCTCTTTTTCTGGCTTAAAACCATTTCTGGCCCAGAAGAATTTGCGTTTCGGGGCTTCTCTCTCTCTCTTTTTTTTTTTTCACAAAACTCATTATCCGTGCAACAATTTTCATCTAACCGGATATCGTGCGATTAAACCATATACGAATATTTTCTCATTTTGCTATGAGAAGATTACCAGGCTTTTCAGGGTTAAAAGAGTCTCAATACGGATTGACCAATATATAGAATTTTTTTGGAGATAAATTGAGAAAAATTACAGATGCAATAGTATATTGTTTACCGAGCGAGAAAACGGTCGTTTGCACGCCGAGTATGAAGTTGAGCACCGAGACGAAGCCGAGGTGTTCTCAACTTCATACGAGGCGCTAACGACCGTTTTCTCCGAGGTGAATATATGCTATTTTTTTTACAGCAGCGGAGCGAAAACAGCGAGTTTCTATTCGCAAACGAGGATCGGCAATCGACTCTGGTTTCCATCCTCGTTTGCGGACTCGCTGTTTTCGCTCCGCTGTTGTAAAAAATTCTTTTTAAGGACACATTCCAGGATACATTTATGCTCATAAAATTTTGTGACGTTTTTGTAATTAAAAATAGCACGAAGTAAACATTATTTTCCTGCTGAATTTATGAATATCTTAGTACTGAGATTAGATTATTTGGATAACAATCTAATTTTTATGGTTAAATCAGAAAATGGACTCACCTCGTGCACGGGGCTTCGTTAACAGTTTCTGTACAATGTGGTCGTAAACATGAGCCTTGGCAACGCCGGAATCTTTGGACAACTTTTCCTTCACCGCAATGCATATCTGATGCTTTCCAAGCAGCTTTTCCAATTCCTCGTAAGCCTTTGAGAAACGAAAATTCATGTATATAGGAAATAATAGTGATATAGTGGTATAGATAAGCATTTGGACTATAATTTTTGAATGTGACTGTATGTCCACTACGTCAACTACGATTATGGCGAAACCGTGCAGGAAAGGTGAGCAACGAGATGAGCTTCGCCTTAACGAGTTCATCGTTTTTGCAACGAAGCGCTCTGACTTGGCGAGCTTTTGCAACGATATCGCAGAGCAGGCATCATATATAATCACGCGATTCATCGTCTCCGAGCTATAACAAAGTTTCCCGACGACATTTTGTCTCAAACAGAGTCTCGTTCTTCTTGGTCCTCAAGTCTCTCAGCGTTGTAAAGATACCGATGAGTTTCCGTACGAAAATGAAACTCAAGTTTCGAATTTTTTACGTGGCAATTTTGCATTCACGTCGTGAGGCACGATGTTTTTGCTTTTTTTTTTTTTTTTTTGCAAAAGGTTTGCTCGAAATCCTTCGATATTTTCGACGGTGTCCATTCACCGAGGAAAATGTGTCAATTTAAATGAAAATTGGATCCTTGCAACGCAATTTTATTTCCCAATAAGGTTGGATGAACGCGTTAGAAAATAAGCAGCAATCGCAGTCATTTCAAATACACAATTTCATTCGTGCGAAAAAAATTTAGTTTTTTTTTTTTCGTAAATTTTTTTTTATTCGTTTCACGAGATTTGGATTGTATCGCATCCTCGGAGAAATTTGGAGCATTACACTCTCGTACCTGTTATCTGCAGAGTCACGTTGACTTTTTTTTTTTTTTTTTTTTTTTTTTTGTCATAGAGAGGATGCAAAACGTGCTTTTCTCGCTCAAGCGTCGATCGTGTCACCGGTGTGAACCTCTCGCGACTAAAAAGGAAAAATATCTCTCTCCCATGATCATCGCGCGACCTCCCACGATCGGGTAGCAATGGAATTTCACCGCATGCATATAAATGTAAAAAGGTATTATAAAAAAAAATAAAAATAAAAAAAAAATGGATCAGCTATCTGATGGCTGGTCATGTTTTCCGGGAAAAAGGACAAACGTACAGGCTGTGGAAAATACTCATATCTCCGTAAATTTCCAGGGCTATCGAAAAAAATATGATATGCTTTCGGGTTAACATATATAATGAGGGGAAAAAAAATCGTTGAGAAGCTTTGACATCGTACGAATCTCTTTGATATGCTTAATTGGCAATTAAATTGGCAGAAAACGCGGCTCTACGGTATCAAGTTTATCCGGAATTGCGTCTAATGACGGATGTTGCGCGATAGTTTTTTTTTTTTTTGCAGCTTCCGCGCCTAACAAGAATCTCCCGTATACATTTCTCAATGAAGCATTTAATAATGAACAGTCTCCTTGAAGTTGCCAACGACGAAAAAATTTGATGGAAAAACTTTTCTCGTTAAATGTTTCGCTCTCGAACACTGAGAGTTTTTCCAAAAATTCACGGTATAACAACGAGATTTTCGCACTATATATGGCTTTTTCACAAACCCGTTAAATAAATTTTATCACGTTATTTCTCGTAAACCAGCGTGCACCGTCTCGTTGCGCGAGATTTTTAAAGTGGGATTTATGAAAATTTTGACTACATAGAAAATACGGATCAATCGTGTTTCTGTAGGATCTCCGGGGTCATTATCTGCAAGTAATCGGCATGGTTTATGAACGAAAATTAAAAATTCGATAAAGTTCTTGCGAAAGTCAAAGAAATTATACTGATTTTGCCAAATATTTATCGAAAATCCACTAATTTCCGGTTAGAATAAATTAGGAGCTTCAATTAGACCGGAACTCTGACCACGCAAGACATTCGCTCGGTACATTTTTTTCCAGTGCTCCAACTCTCTACATATCCTGTCCATTTGTATTTTTGTCTCTCATCTGGGCTTCGGTAGCGTAACTCCGAATAAATTAAACCATTTTTTTTTCTACTTGTCGTCAATTTCTTTGAGTCAGAATATAGTGAAACCAAAATGGCAGTCTAATTTTTCACCAACCACATATAGAATGATGTGAGATATACGACCTTTAATTTACCAATACTCGATTCGTACAGACGAAGAGAACATCAAGAGAGAGATAGTGGGTGTGTGTGTGTGTGTGTGTGTGTGTGTGTGTGTGTGTGTGTGAAAGAGAGAGCGAAAGAGGGGAGAGGGGTAGGAATGATTCAATAAAAAGTTCTCAAAGAAAATATACAACAAGACATAATACCCTATTTACCCTTGGATCCCTTCCAAAACTGAAATTTTGGATCATTCCTCGTTTTCTTTAGTTCGCGCAAGGCTCCGGTCAACAAAAAATTTATAACGCGAGACATGCGGTGACATTGAGATATATTATTCGTCCGGTGAATAAACAAAATATCAATATTACACCGATCGTGAATACGAATGAAGAGAGCTATAAAAATGTGGAGAGAATATGAAGATGCGTTTGAAAGTTGTCGTTCGAAAAGTATTTTTTGTATTTTGACGAGAACCAGCAGGAAGTGCATGTGTAATACAATTTACCAAGAAAAAACGTGTGAGTTGCGACATTTTTTTGCAAGCATTCGATGCAAGCATTCATGCTAAGTGCATAAAAGCCCTTCGCTTTAACTTGGGGGTTAAAAAATGCGGAGCGAAACCCGTAGGATGTTTAAGGGTGGGTCCAGTTGGCACAGAATGCCCCTTATACATCTGCCCTCCATATATATGCATCCTCCATTAAGCTTAACTAAATATACTCGGCCGAATTGAAGATTTAAAATATACTTGGAAAACGGGCTCTCTTACTGAAACGAAAAGTTTCCTCACGCCTGTCTCTCTCTCTCCCTCTCTATCTCGTTCTGTCTCTAGCTAGAGCTTTAAAGTCATAAAGATCCGTAGCTGCCATATTTCTCAATTCTCGTCGTCTTCGCCATCTTACATCACACAGCTCTCTCCGAGCTGCCGTGCGCTAAATGACGTTTTTTTTTTTTTTTTTTTTTTCTCGGAGGGTATATTTCTACCTCGCATTAACGGAGAAGGGCGGAGAAGGGCCTCAAAGTTATCGTTATTGTTATTTTCTCCATCTGGCGTTATTCCCCCATCCTATTGCACTCTTCTCGGGTAATAGTAATTACTTTTCTCACACGCGTGGTCCGTCGACGATACGTAAATGCGTATATATACATTAGGGTGTCCCAAATTGATTTGCGACGCCCTAATATTTGATATTAAAATCTCTATTGCGAAGGGGAAGCTCTGGAAAAATGTCTTAAGTTGGTGTGCCTCATTCGATATTTTGTACCTAAAAACTATATAGCACTTATTAGACACACTTGTTGAAATGCCTATCTCTTTTAAGTCTTCTTCACTTAAAAATAATCGCTTGAGGGAGAGAGAGCTTAATTTTTCATACATTTTGATTTTTGAAAAAAAAAAAAAATGAAAAAAAAAACTTGTTAATTGCAGTGATCTTTGCATTTCGCCAAATATAAATTCTACTAATTTCGAAAATTATTAGGCTTTGCATTGAAATTGATTGTTAGATCATAGAAATTTGCATATTTGTTCCAATTAATTATTTCAATCACCTTATTCATCTTGCGGGGAGGAAATACATTTTTTTTAAACGTAATTTATTTTTTTTAAAAGGAAATACAAACTATTATTATGAATAAACTACCCTTTAAGCTATTATTATTAATTCAATACCTCAATGGTATCAAAAATGGTGAACTACGGCAATTGAGTCTGAGAGGTGCCGAATTTTTCAGGTGCAAATCTCGAATGATAAAATAAATAATTCTGCGTTTCGGGGCTTCGCCTGAGAATTAAATGGCTCCTGAAGTTTTCCTTAATCACAAACATTATTTCGTTTCACTTGGATCACCCTATATACATATATATACGTATATAGTATATACTGAGCGGCATTTTCTCGTGAAAATTCAAATTTAATCTCGCAAAAGGTAAAAAGTTGATATGCAAGAAGTATGAACGATGAACGTGTTTTTGTCTTCGCGTATTCACCAACCCGCGAGGAGACAATTGGATAAATTTATTCTCGCCGGAGACACCGAAAAGTTGTGAAAAATTCACTTGTGCCATATTTAAATTTCCGTTCTCCCGCGAATCTCCCAGGATTTATTAGATTCATTTATTTCCTAAAACTACGAGTACCGGAAAATTCCCAGGTCGTATATACACTTTTTTACAATTTCGGCATGCCTTCGGTAGCTGCGAGAAGTTAAAAATAATATAATTCACACGGTTTTCCAACATTTTTTATTCGAGTCCCTCGGAGACCAGATTTGCTTAGAAAGCTCGCGAGCTTACATACCTTCGGTGTATATTGTACAGCAGGCATAAGTTGCGTGCAGCTTGGTATCTTCGCGTATTTTATTTATTTGTAAATAATATTATTTACAAATATTAGAACGTATAAAATCGTAATTTCAAAAAATGAAAAGCTTTCGCCGAAAAACTCGCGATACGTGATTATCGGAAAATTTTCGATCGAGCTTGAGACATGAAAAAAAAACAAAAGTCAAAAGAAGAGGTGAAGTAAAAAAAATTTGTTCACTTTGGACACTTTTATAAAAAGTAAAAAAAAATCGAACCTTCCATAAATACAACGATAAAATTGAAAAGAAAATTGTGCATAAATAAGTAAAATCTTGTGAATTCAGGAGTTATGATTCTGAGTCCCGTATATATAAGCCTCAAGGATAGGCAAAGATCGCAGAAATTTTGCCACTATGCATGATATACAACGGTGCTATACTTATGTGTTGGTTCATTCCTTCAAGGTCTCTTCAAGTCGTTATACATGTTCACTGGATTACAAGGGTCGTGAGGGTTGAATCTGTGCCCCGAGGATTAAAATCATTTACATTTGCCGCTTCGCATTAGATCTCCGGATTTTGGGAGAGAGCCCTCTGGTTCTCGGAGTCAAATCTCTTTCGATAACTTCTGCTCTGCCTTTACACTAATTTCGCAACTTCGTTTCACATACCCATTCCCATTCGCGCCCCCATTTTCCATCCTGAAATGCTCATCAAAATCTCTCGTCTGATGGACAATTTGTGCTACACACTCCGCTCATATAAGCCAATTTTTTCTTCACGGTTACACGCACTTCAATTTTTGTTAAAAAGCTCGTACAGATTTTTATGAAACAATTTGACTCTATTTTTCGATTAACGGGGCTCGAGATAAACGAATTTCTTCAACAGCACTATGACGATTTTCCCAATGGAATAACATTCATTTCTACATGAACCAAAAGTATACTTGGCCAAGTTGAAAATTGTCATGACAGTAAATTTTTTACTTCAATCCTAATGTATATTTAAATTTATATAATATATAAATCATGTCTATTTTCAAAGAATAAACTTCGAAAGATCGAATCTTCAACGCGGCCATAATTCTTGTTAAAGTCGACGTAACAACTCGGCAGTTGTTTCATCCGACGACGAAAAAAAAAAAAAAAAAAAAAAATCCGTCAAATCACACCCCAGTCTGCTCTAAACGCGGCAAGATAAAAATCTTTCACGTCGCCCTAAGGACATCGGCTTATCGCTCACGTTTTATCGTCACGCCCTGTAATTGCCTATCGTCGTTTCTCATGTAGCAAGATTTCGCCATGTCGGATGGAACAATTTTCGTGCCACGTATCGTTTCAATTGCGCGTTTCGTATAAAGCTCAGCATTGCGAGGGCGTTACGAAGACGCGGGAACGGCGAGAAAGCCCGCGACGACACGGGAGAAAATGAAAGAACCTGGAGGGACAATTTACCCGGGCAATCTTCGGGGTTGCCGAGCAATCCATAGAGATTCGAGGATATATATATAATAGGTGATCATAGATTTCCTTTCTCGTTGATTCCGCGACGAGTATCCTCATCGAAGAGTAGATACAGATAAATATTTAGGCCGCGCAACCTCAACCAACCTTATTTGCAGCGAGAGAGCCTGAAGTGCGAAGGCTGCTCGTGCGAAAATTCGATTACCCTGGCTTATACAATTCCTTTTGAAACTCTTCGGGCATTGAGCCTCTTCATTATCGTATTTAACCGGAGTGTGCCATCAGCGTGACCACCTTTCTAATCGTAAGAGATTCTTTTGTTACGTGTCCACACAACTAAAACTCGCAAACATCGTACGTAATGACGAGAGCGACGAATAGCTTTTGTTTTTTTATTTTTCTGATTCCAATAGGTATTTCTAGTCACATTTTTTTTTTGGCTTCTTTAGTTCAATTTTTCATTCATAGTTGAGGATAAAAAAATATTACGGAGTAGTTTAGAAATAAAGTTTACAAACAAACGTCTGCCGTATATAGTCGTTCTGTACTGTAAAAAACGCCACTCGATCTCTTCGGGTATACTTACTTTTTCTCCGTAATTGCTCTCCTCGTAAATGATGGAAACGTAACTCCAGCCCATTACGAGAACGATGTCGACCATTGCCTTGACCTGATAGTGATCGCTCGGTATCGTACGGGTAAAGTACTCGAAGCGCATTTTGTTGGAAAGTTCCGGGCTCGTGGAGAAGAAAGATACCTGAGAAAAAAAATCGCGAGAAAAAAAAAAAATATTGATAAAGTGTCGTATAAGGTTGTGATTGTGAGACAAGTTCCGCGAGTGAGTGGAAACAGAGAGGATCAAGTATATGACGACCATAAGATACGTAAGAGGATGAAAAAAATGAATGGTACGTGAGCTTCGTGAAAAACTTTTTTCCCCGAGCATACAACTATATGGGATAGATCGATTTGTGACGGTAAAGTGAGCTCCAAAGGTGCGCGAGGTTATCTTGTAAGGTACACACGGTGGCCAGAAAACTTACAGGAGTCTCAAGGGGTTGAAAGAAGCTTCTGGCGCTTTTCGTTGTTTCAACAAAAGATCCATATAGGTATATGATCGGCTCGTTGTCGAGTATGTTTCAGACGTGTATTTGCGAAAGAGAGAGGGAGAGAGAAGGATCTTCCAGGCTCGCTGGATCGAATTTTCTTGAAATTGTGAACTTGAGTGGTCTATAAGAACCGGCAATGAAGAAAAATTGCTTCCGATAACGCACAAACTGCTTATTACAGGAAGCCACCAAAGAGCTTTGAAACATTCAGAAATGCTTGATTGTCGCTCTTTTTTTTATGCAATCAATTTTTCAACAGTCACAATATTTTCTCTGGGTAGAAAAAAATTGAGGCTCGAATTTCGCGAAGCAGGATGCTGTCAAAAATCTATCGCGTTATCGGTCAAAAAATATTTTACGATTTCTGATAAATCTGTCTAGAAGCTTTCGATTAATAAAAAAATAATGATAATAGGAACCGTGCACATGAATACACTCCCACCAAATTGAGGATGTGTTGTCGTGTATACATACATTTACCCCCCAAAAAGTGTTCGTTCTGAACTGCAGATGTCGCAACTAGTATGCATGTACACGCGTGCATATTCTCACTTTCGTGACAGTGTATCAGTGTGCACGGTCCCTATAATAATTTCTCGATTGTCATTATTTCGTCTGTGAGGATAAGAAGAAGGCTTTTATTGTGTCAAAATCACGTCAGAGTTATCGACGAAATGTGACGTCTGAAAAATAGCTACCCTATAACTGGATCACGGCTCACCAAGTTCATATACTTTATGTTGTATCCTTAAAATATACTTAATTATCGTGTCACCTTTGTCTTTTGTCGTTTCACTTTCGCGTCATAAAGTATAATGACACGTTATGGTATACCGTGGCGACTACACATGGAATCCGCAACAAACGGCTGTTATTCCTCTGTGTGTGTGTGTGTGTGTGTGTGTGGGCGTTTATTTGATATATATACTGAAATTGCTTTCCAAGAATACAGTATTACTATTTTACGAGGGCTTCAAGACGCTCGATATATTCGGGGTGCTGTAGCGGTGATCGTTTTCGAGGGAATGTCACGTTATATCTGTATACATACACGTATAACTATATATATACAAACACACATCTGGCACAAAATACGTGTGCGCATAAGTGAAAAAAGACGAATGAAAAAAAAAAACGCTAATTACGAATCGCGCGTCATGAGGTAGACAAAGTTTTTAAGTTCTTGACTCTTAACATATTACACGAAATGGAATAGAACCGCCGGTACTAAATATATCGATGATGATATGTATATTGCAAGCGTTATTCATGATCCGTGTCAAAAACTTTTTCGTATCTTCTGCATCGCAACGTTCCCATTCTTATCTGGCTGTCGCACGTTAGGGATAAGAGCAAAGTTTAAGTTTCAAGCTTTTCTCCCAAAAACTCTTGTTCGAGCTGTTTATATATTCATCAGGCAGCTTTCGCCTTTACCAAGAGCAGAAAGGGAGGAAGAGAGAATGAGCGAGAACAATTGGGCTTGAGGAACGTGAGGTGTATGATACGAGCAAACGAGTGTTAATTATGTATATCGACATAGTGATACGTCAGTAAACACTCGTACCAATAAATAATTTAATGGCATTGTTTATTTGATGTGCGGGATTTTGGCCTTGATGAGGATTTTTACGTATGACAGATGATCTTATAACGACTGTATAGGTATTCAATTCAAATCTCAATGTCCAACGTTTCTTCTCGTTTTACAGTTTTATCCCCTTGGTCTCCTTTTGAACTTTTTCGTCCTGCCCCCCCCCCCCCCCCCATGTCCTAGCGGCAGACGACTTTGACTATACGGTATTGCGTTTACACATGGGCACGGGGAAACTACATAAAATTCGGCCGGTACAGGCGGGTTTTCTCTTAGTCACCGAATCACGGGTATACATGTATATTATACCAAATGCTTATCGCTACATCGATCCGAGAGTTTAAATAAAAAGAATGGGGATAAGCTGACGAGAGGACTTTTATCGATTGCAATTGCACTGGTAGGTTGCAAGTGTCCTGAAAAATTTGGGGAACACGTATCTCCGAACGACTGATCGAGAATGATCGATAATGCCGTTCCCCGCGATGCTTGGAATACATTACACTACTTTTACCAAAATGGTATACATATATCTACAGTTATCCGTATCCTGAGAGTAACACAGAATTGCTTCCTTATATGCAACGTGATAAATAATTCAATCATGATACATAGTCATCATTTTAAGTTGGCGGGTTTCACGCGGATGCTACTGGCCAACAGTTAAATTTGCGATGAAAAATTTAAGCTTATCTGCAAGAGTTTACTCGCAATTTGGCCGCAACTTCCGTTAGAAATTTCCATCATGCGTCACGAGAATCGTTGCCCTATTAGTCAGAGAGTTATATCAACGCCTCATTGACCTCACCTTATATGGCTCGTTGTCTCTGCGTCTAGCGAGGAAAAAAAAATTAAACTATCAGGAGCACTTTAGAGCCACGTCCATCTCAATGAAAAAGTCATTACCTCGAGAGAGAGTCGAGCAAGAGATGCAGGTAAGGAGGGAAATTGAGAAAGTAAAAGAGCCAAGAGAAGTCAAAGTATTATATTATGTACCGGAAGTTTTCCGATGTCCAACCCAAGTTCATAATGGAAAGTCCATGCTACGGATGCATTTGAATGTATAATGAATGCCCGGAAAGTAAGAGACTGAACGGTGGATGGCTTTTTGTAAATGCTAAAATATAATATATATTATCTACAGCACGCGTATACCTATATATGAGTGAATATGTCGTTGAGGTTTTTTTCGCACTCTCAGGTCGAAAGGGCGGACATACTCGCGTTTTTATCATACTTCCATCTAATAAGCTAAAGTTTTATGTTCTCAGCTATATGTCAAAGTTCCGATTCGACGAAAAAATCAACCAGCAACTGAACATTCGTTATAATATTGAGGATTCCAACTCGGCGAAGTGCAAATTTTCATTAAAAAAAAAAAAAAATGCTGCGCAAATGTTCCGTCAGCCTTATACTTTCGTTTTGTCGTAGAAAGGTTTTGGCTTAAGCCATCGTTTATTCACGATTTTTCAAGGAGTTTTTGTGCAAATTTGTTCTCCTTAAAAATTTTACGAAACTTTTAAATGGGCAATGATTTATGTCACATATTATCTGAACTCCAAACCTCGCGTTTTCTGACTTTCGAGAAAGTCCCTGGCGTCACATTGAAAAAAAAAAGAACTCAACGAATGGATTCATTTTCAGGATAAAAATTTCGAACTTTCAAAATAAATAAAATAGCACTCTCTTGAAACAAAGAAAAATGCGAGATGAGATGAGCTCGAAAACTTGGAAATTGATAAATCCTTTTTGTTATATACCGTGTAAATATTTCGGAAATATATATTACATCGCGATGAATCTTTTTTTTTCAACGTCTCGTCGCGTGAATGTCCGCGAATTGGAAGATTTCAGGATTGAAGGAAAAAACCCATGAGGTCCCAACCGGGTGTCAGTTAGTGAAAGACGATTTACCGAAGAGATATTTTTCCTCAAAGCTTTTTCCCTCGTCTCTTCGAAGATTGGCGTGCGCACGTCGGGTTTAACTGGCTTTTACCATGGAGCAGCTGAGCCAACGATTTGCCGGTATTGAGGCTTTAGCTCGTTATTCGGCGCGCGGTAGGGCGAAACACTGCAAAAATCTCGTCGTTCGAGTAACCCAGTTTTTTTTTTTTTATTCTTCTCGACGTTCGTGTCTTTTATTCTCGCTAATAACGACATATTTTTCAAAGGAAAAGTCTCGCATGAATATCGAGCTGCGCATTTCGAGCCCGCGGAGAGAAAGTAAAATCGTATTTTATACAACTAAGGTACACCAAGAATACCGAGAAAAATAATTTTATTTCACTTCTGTCAATTTTAATCAAAAATTAAAATTAAATAAGATGCTAATTTAAATTTACAGATTATTTCCTTATCATTTTTGCACATCCACAAATCTCCTCTCGATGAGCTTTTTCTATTTTTGCTTTCTCCAAAGAAAGCTTCGCGAGTTTTCGATAAGTATAAGAAAACAATATTCGAGTACTAACTTGTGTACTACATTATACCTCCTCTTCAGTCGGATAACGTAACGTTTTTTTTTTTTTTTTTGTTTAAACGTCATGAAATTTTATTTTTTTCAAATGTAAATTTGCTTATATAAGAGCATGAGTAGGCTTTTTTGAATTCCAAAAAAATTAAAATCCTCATAAATTAGAACACTTTATTGATATACTCACGACACTTGGCTTAAGAATATGACATCAGAAAATTAGAACCCTCGAAGCGATTTTTGCCACATTCAATGCCAAATATCGGGGCTTCTCAGCCATTGCATTGGGTAAAGCTTTAATAGCCCAGAATTCATTTCAGTATCGTTTAAAGTGCAGACACACATTTCAATGTAAATTATTTCAGTGTCGTTATACACCAATTAATTAGTGACAGTTCCTGAATTAATATTCATTATTGAAACAAAAAACATACTTCATCATTTGTAAAGTACATTCTTGGAGTATCTATACAAGGTGTGGCGTATCTTCCAACTCAAATCACGAATGGAAAAAAAAAAAAAAAACGGATAAAAAGAAGAAAAAACTTGCTCCAAATCCGAATCGGAGTAGAGAAATACGCTTGACGTGAAGCAAACAGTGAAAACCTCCAGTACAAACGCGCGGAGGGATGCCCGAGGCACGGAATACACATTCATCAATGTTGTACAGGATGAGCGTCACGTATATGCCGCAGGGGGACAAAAGAGAAAATGCCGTAAGAAGGATGAAAAAAAAAAAAAAACTTTGGGGCGATAGATTTTTTTTCTCATCGTCCCTTTTTGTTTCCCTCCTATACAGGCGTTAGTGAACATTTCCCCCCCCCCCCCCCTTTTTCGTTTCGCTCGAGCCCGAGATCAAGGCCCGAATGGATGGCGGTGAGAAGATAAATACGGATGAAAAAACACCCCATGTGCGAATGCCGGAGTTCTGTCGGACTTGCCCATACGACCCAGTATTGGCACTACTCTGATAGCCAACATTCAGTGGATAGTACTGGCACAATACAGATGAATTATTTTACCAATATTGTGCAAGTACCGATGAATAGTACTGATAAGTAAATATATATAGATCTTAGACGAGAGTTGGCTCAATATTGGAAGTAAACTGGGCCGAAGTTAAGTTTTATCTTGGCAGCAAAATATCTTGTGAGACAACCGACTGTCGTCTCAGAATTGGTTATGTGTTGGGCCAATTTTCGTCGTAAAACGTAAGAGCAAATGAAGTCAGAGTAACCCCAACTGTTGGCTCAGTATCGGGCGTACAGCGAGACGAAATTTGGATTTCGTATGTCGATCGAGTATCGCCAATGCACTGTCGTGAGTTGTCGTAGTACTGAGCATATACTAGGCCGGAATATTATGTGGTATTGGCATAACGACTACCTCTACGCAGCACACGAGAATCAACCCAGCACCGAGCATGAACTGGGCGAATATTGTGTTTTATTCTGACTGCAAAATATTTTGTGAGACAACCGACTGTCGTCTCAGAATTGGTTATGTGTTGGGCCAATTCTCGTCGTAAGACGTAAGAGCAAATAAAGTCAGAGTAACCCCAATTGTTGGCTCAGTATCGGGCGTACAGCGAGACGAAATTTGGATTTCGTATGTCGATCGAGTATCGCCAATGCACTGTCGTGAGTTGTCGTAGTACTGGGCATATACTAGGCCGGAATATTATGTGGTATTGGCATAACGACTACCTCTACGCAGCACACGAGAATCAACCCAGCACCGAGCATGAACTGGGCGAATATTGTGTTTTATTCTGGCTGCAAAATGTTTTGTGAGACACCCGACTGTCGTTTGAGTATTAATTATGTGTTGGGCTTATTTTTGTTGTAAAACTTGCGAGCAGATTAATTCACAGTAAGCCCAACTATTGGCTCAGTACCGGGCGTACAGTGGGACGAAATTTGTATTTCGTATGTTGATCTAGAATTGCCAATGCACTGTCGTGAGTTGTGATAATACTGGGTGTGTACTAGGCCGAAATATTATATATTATTGTCATGCTGACTATTTTGACAAACAAACTTGAGAATCAACCCAGTACTAGTGATAAATTGGTCCAGTATTATATTTTATACTGGCTGAGATACCAGGAGGGATGTGGGATATAATATGGAGATTATATATATTCGATTCGCAACAGAAACTTTTTTTTAACTTACTACAAACAAAAAGCCAAACTCTATAGAATTCACATCAAGCCTTAAACCAACTAACAAACCAAGCCAAATATCAACTTTAAAGCGCGGCTACAACTTAAATATTAGAAAACTACCTACTCCTGTGATAGAAGTGATAGCTCGATGGTAGCGCGCTGGCATAATACGCTGGAGAGCTGGGGATCGGATCCTGTCGATGTAATTTTTTTTTTTTCGTTTACTCATAAAAATTGTATCCATTATTTACTCAATTGTTATGCTTAAGGTATTGTTCATGGGTTGGACTAACTTTTGTCCTAAAATTGAATATCAGATTTATTCGGCGTGAGCCCAACTGTTGGCTCAGTACTGCGCGTACAGTGGGTCGAAATTTGTATTCCGTATGTCGATCGAGTATCGCCAATGCACTGTTGTGAGTTGTCATAATACTGGGCGCGTACTAGGCCGAAGTATCTTATATTATTGGCATACTAACTATCTTGACACGACACTCGAAAATTGTCCCAGCACTGGAGATAAATTGAGCCAGTATTATGTTTTATACTGGCTGAGATATCAGGAGGGATATGGGACATAATATGAAGATTATATATTCGATTCGCAACAGAAACTTTTTATCAACTTTCCACAAACAAAGAGAAAAACTATACTATTCACATCAAGCCTTGAACCACCTAACAAACCAAGCCAAATATCAACCTTAAAGCGCGGCTACAACTTAAATATTAGAAAACTACCTACTCTTGTGATAGAAGTGATAGCTCAATGGTTAGCGCGCTGGCGTAATACGCTGGCGAGCTGGGGATCGAATCCTGACGGTGTAATTTTTTTTCATCTTATACAAATGATATCTATTATTTACTTGATTGTTATGCCAATAGTATTATTTATGGGTTGGGCTAGCTTTTGTTCTAAAAATTTAATATCCGATCAGTTCAATGTGAGCCCAATTGTTGGCTCAGTACCGGGCATAGAATGGGACGATATTCGAATATCGTATGTCGATCGAGTATCGCCAATGCATTATCGTGAGTTGTAGCAGTACTTGGTGTGTACTGAGCCGATATATATTATGTTATTGGTCCACTAACCATCTTGACAAGCACACTCGAGAATCGACCCAGTACCGGGAATTAACTGGGCGAATATTATGTTTTATTCCGACTGCAAAATATTTTGTGAGACACCGGACTTTTGTCTCGGTATTGGTTATGTGTTGGGCTTATTTTTGTTGTAAAACATAAGAGCAGATTAATTTAGAGTGAGCCCAACTGTTGGCTCAGTACCGGGCGTATAATGAAACAATATTCAAATATCAAATGACGATCAAGTATCGCCAACGCACTATCGTAAGTTGTCGTAATACTGGGCGCATACTAGGCCGAAATATCTAATGTTATCGGCACATTGACTATCTTAACACACGCCCGAGAATCGACCTAGCACCAAGAATTGACTGGGCGAATATTGTATTTTATTCTGGCTGCAAAATATTTTGTGAGACACCCCACTGTCGTCTCAGTATTGATTATGTATTCGGCTGATTTTTGTCGTAAAACATGAGAGCAGATTAATTCAGAGTAACCCCAACTGTTGGCTCAGTACCGGGTGTATAGCGGGACAATATTCGAATATCGTATGTCGATCGAGTATCGCCAATGCACCGTCGTGAGTTGTCATAATACTGGGTGTGTACCAAACCGATATATATTATGTTAATGGTGTGCTGTCGACAGTTGTGTCAGTATTGTGTGTGGACTGGGCCAGCAACTTTCTTATCACTTGAGTGCAATTTTCGCGGAAGTACCCTGGAATGTAAATGTTTATATATTTTTTATAATGTGTTTTTTTAATATTAATATTTGGGTTAAAAATAATTTGATTTCACATATATCTATTTATTGATAGTCGATTGATATTGATATGTTCACAACAATATGTTTTTTACAGTACTCGATTATTCAAGATGCAAAAGTGTTATGGCATATCTACGTCCTTCTACAGATAATAACATACATTTGTCAACAATATTATCTATTGAGTCTATCTTTGTAGCCATTTTTCGGTCTTTTATTCTATAAATGCCTAATCTCGATGAAGCCATGGGTACTTTGAAAGCATCTCCTTTGTTGTCGAGAACTCGTCCTGATAAAAAAAGCTTTTTCGAATTGTTCGAGAAAATACGCGAGATCTCAACAATCTCACCATTCGCTAACTTGACGACATTATCAGGTGCTACTGTGCACACTGTCATGGTTCTTATTTTTATTTTTGTATATTCAACTGTGCTGATTTCTTTAGCTCCTCGTTTGGTTTGTTGTATGTGATATTCACCGTTATTAATACCAGTCTCATATTTTTGAATAGTTGGTGAAATACTTTCGTTTTCGGATAAACGTCGAAAAACCTGAGCGATTGGATTTCTCGGCATTCGGATTAATCGTTTAATGTGACCCAAGCAATTTTCAAATGGAAATGATGAATATTCCGTCAATGGAGCTTGCATGTGTCTTACATCATCTGCCAAATGTATAAGATTGTGGAAATTCATGACCTGCGAATCATTTCCATACTGAGCTGGCATATCTTTGAAAAAAATTCGAAGGAATGTCTGCGCTTCGTTTGTGTACGTTAATGCCCAGGCACGGCTACACAATATGCGACATGCTGCAAAGAGATGTAAGAAATGAAGATAACTCTCAGATGACAGTACTTGACGCAAAACTACCCCCCCGGCATACAGTAAAACGAATCTATACTGGGTCGCTTTCCAATTAGCTACGTCTGTAAGATCAAGTTTTTTTCTTTGGAATTCTGTCGGTATTTGTGATGACAATGACAGCAGGAGTTCTGTACAGTGATATCGCTCGCGCCTTCCAATACTGCCTTTCTGTGTTTTTGTCGAAAGCCACTTTTCAAAGAGTTGTTTCATAACCCCACAGCACAACAAGTGCATATAATCTAAAACAACTCCTGCGACTGGATCAAATCCCGGAATACGAACTAATGGTGAAATAACATTTGGCAAGTGATGTTCAGGTTGACGCTTTTCTCTGAATGAATCGGCGGTACGTAATCTGCAGTTCATTTGCGGATAAACTCTCTTTTTGTTGACAGTCTTTCCGCGGGTGGTGCATCGTTCGCAACCATAAAATCCAGTGTGTCCTTTGCAACCGTTTACGAAAGCCCGAGCTGGAGTGTCACAAACAAATGCTGAAAATCGTATCGAAAACAGAGTACTCTCAATTTCGAGTCCTTGTACGGTCAGTTTCGTAACTTCATTAACAAAATCTTCGCAAAAATCGTTATTGTCATGAGGCTTTGAATCACCGCAATACAATGCAGCTACGAAAGGTTTGCAGTAATAATCCTTGTGCGAAATTTTCAATAATATTGGCCACATCTGTTGTTTAGAGCGATTGTATATGGGTAAACCATCGATGTTTACTAGAACTCGTATTTCCTTGTCATTGTATCCAGACCCCATCAATTGCTTCCGAAGTTGAGCTTCGATGCCAAGGTACATGTAGGAACCGTAAGTACCTTTCTTTGAGAGCATAGGCTGAATTCGATTTTGAGTTCTTTGTGTACGCAAAAGTGTTTCCGCCCTCTTCGGAAGATCAGCGTGGCCTTTAGAACGCAAAACTCTTAGAAGATCGTTTAAATAACTGTGCGTGACACAATTAATGTGCTTCATTGCAATGTCTCGAAGTTCGTCAGCTAGTGTTTTTTCATCTTCTTTTTCATCTTCTTCTCCATCAAGTTCACGTGCATCAGAAAGCGAACTGGACTGTTGTGACTCATCATCGTCAGAGGATCCTGATCCTGATGATGTCTCCGATAGATGCTCATCGATAAATGATCTGAAATAGGAAAGAAGGATAAATATATTACAAGAATGCAACTCGTTTTAATTAATCACTCAGTATAAAAAGTATCAGAAAAGTATATCTTGAATGCTTTTAAAAATAGTTATGTTATTGTTTATGGGTTAGGCTGATTTTTGTCATAAAACTTGAGAGCACATTAATTCGATGAGAGTCCAACTGTTGGCTCAGTACTGGGCATACAATGTGACGATATTTGAATATAAAATGACGATCGAGTATCGCCAATGCACTATTGTGAATTGTCGTAGTACTGGGTGTGTGCTGAGCCGATATATATTAGGTTATTGGCATTCTGGCTATCTTGACACGACACCTGAGAACCGACCCAGTGCTGGGAATGAACTGGGCGAATATTGTGTTTTATGCTGGTTGCAAAATATTTTGTGAAACACCTGACTGTTATCTCAGTATTGTTTATGTGTTGGGCTAATTTTTATCATACAATAACTTGAGAGCACATGAATTCGGTGTCAGTCCAACTGTTGTCTCAGTACTGGGCATACAGTGTGACGATATTTGAATATCGAATGGCGATCGAGTGTCGCCACTGCACTATCGTGAGTTGTCGTCGTACTGGGTGTGTGCTAAGCCGATATATTTTACGTTATTGGCATACTGACTATCTTGATACACACCCGAGAATAAACCCAGCACCAAAAATGAACTGGGTGAATATTGTGTTTGTTTTATTTTTATTTTTGTATATTCAAAAAAAATCTCTCGAACGCTTTTAAAAATATATTTGAATGATTTAATGAATGTAATTATAGACGGAATTCATCGTAATATCTCAAGCAAATGAGAAAATTCTACCGACGTTCACATCGAATCTTCGATAATAATCATTTATATTCCTGTTCCAATTTTGAGCGACTACATTTTTTTAAATAATGATAATTTGTTTAATTATTATTATGTATAGACTTACTTCGAAAAGCTCATTTGAGCTACAATTAAAAAATCTAACAAAATATCTAACAAAAGTAAACAACTGTATCAAGTAAATTGCTTGGTCTGTGACATTCATAGTGTATAACTTTTTTACTACTTACACACTCGTAGTTTTGCCCTGTGTGGTTCCTTGTCCGATGAGATCAGTATTTGTCAGATTGTCGATTCGTGAAACTTCTCGGTTGCATTGTTCACCGTCCACACCAATATCTCCAGAGCTGTGAATACACAAAAATGGTAACTAAACAACAATGTCGCAATATATACGAGGTATTTCATCCGTAGTGTCCGAATCCGTGATCTTAGCTCGCTTGAATTAGTCTCATTTTTTGAATTAGTTATATAAAGTCTACAAGAAACTATCACTATTTTCAGTTTTTTTAAAATAACGCTTATTTGAAAAAAAAAAACGTTTAAATAAAACGCAATGTTCTAAAAATCTCAAAAAATTCTCACAAATCTATTCCGCCATAAGGAAAACACATAATTTTTTTTCAAATAAACGCCGTTTGGAAAAAATCTTTTAAAAAATAGTAAGGTTGTCTTTTAGATCTGACATATTCATATTTAAAAAAATACGGCAAAACCAGAAGAAGAAGAGAAATCACGGACATACTGGGCTCGGACTTTTCCCAGCATTATTGGCTGTTTTCGGACCAGAACTGGGACAAGTCTTGTTGTAAAACAGAATTTATTTGGCCCAAGTCTTCGTTTAGCATTGATAACAATTGGGCCAAACCATTGACAGAGTTATTTTACGTAAAGATAAGAATCGTGTGAACAAACATTTTCTTTCAGTTAAATGAATAATTATTTTAACCAGTAAAATTTCTCTGTGCTAACAAATCATATGCTGTTCGGCACTCAAATGAACACATCGATTTATTTATTTAATAATGAATACGCGCTTACCTGTTTCTCGGGTGGTCGTTGGATTTCTGTAATGAATCATTTGGGTTGGTAGAAATACTCATGTCGCTGATATCCAATGAAATATTCATCATCGATGAACTTGAATTTAATCCATAATCACTTGAGTTTCCGGTGTCACTATTATTCAATTCTCTTTCGCGTTTTAATGCTCGGTATTTTTGCGTTCGGTATGACATTTTCTTCAACAGATAAGAGTACAAAGTTTTAGCCCATGGAGCTTTATGCTGTCCTTCGACGAAGTGACAGAAAATAGAACGGACACGAACTATACACTCTCACGCACACACAATGTCAACCAATCGCATATTATTTTTCGGGACGTATATTCATATCTCATGTACTTTTTCTTTCGACCACTATGAGAAACGCGTAACCGTCGAGGAAGTAATTCGAGAGCAGTTGTTTGTTTATGCGAGCGCGAGGCCAAAGTCACGAGTGAGGACAAAGGCCGTATATTTGTGCGAGAATCAAAGGGGAGGATCCCCGCTGTTCGTAGCCACACGTACGCCACGGACGAATTTTGGTTGATCGCTACGATTTACATTTTCTTAATGTTTAAATATTTTTCCCCGGTCGACTGTAAGCGATATTCTAGGTCATACACTTATTGAAATTATCTACGATTACAATTTGTTATTGGACTCGATTGGATTTAAAAAAGGAGAAAATTCGAAGGACACAGTAAAAAATATTTTTATATCAAGCGACAAAGCGTGTTAGTGCACGTTGGACGTCCGCGGCGTCGTGTCGATCGCTCGAACCAATCGTGGTGGCGTGAGCAGTGGGGGACGGCCCGCACTTCAGTCTTTGTCAGTGCTTCGGTCGGGACAGTACGAAAAAAAAGTAAAAAAAGTGACGAAAAAAATCAAGAAAAAACGTGTTCGGACATAACGTAATTAAAAAAAAATAAAAGATGGAATCGTCAAGCGAGGAAGACACACAGGTAAGAGGAATGAATTCATTTTTTGTTAAAAGTACACTTGGATTATTTGTAAATGAATATTTTTCACGTCAAAACTAGCCAACTCTTGCCCCGAACTAATTTACATTGTTAAATAGAATAAACGTTCTTTATTGTCGTTAGAATAAATGAAAAATGTCCACCTATAAAAGAATTATAATAAATTGTTTTTTCATCGTCGAATAAATCCAAATGTTCAACCTGTAATCGAATAAAAATGATACAATGTTCTCATACACGATGACAGATCTGGCCAAGTCTTGTCCCAATGCGTGTCTCCGCTGGCTCGAGACTGGCTCTATACCGATTACCACGGGACCTCAATTCGACGCCTTTCCTTTATACCATTATAACCTCGACACCTCGCGATACATTTTTGGTGTTAAAAAATCAACTGCGTCAACAATTAACAGACGAGCCAGATTTTTTTTTTCCAATAGATTTGCAATATCTCATTGTCAATATAATTTTATAACGAAAGATTCCTATCCACATCCGAGAATACGGTTTTTTACGAAATTTTTTGGTCTGTTTTTATTTTTGGATTTAAATGGTTCTTTCATCGCTCGAGTAAATTCAAATTTTTGACCTGTAATCGAATGAGAATGATACAATTCTTTCGACAACCCTGATTCTGCGCTCTAGTCTTATCTCAAACCTCGACACCTCGCGATATGTTTTTGGTGTTAAAAAATCAACCTCATCAACAATTAACAGACGAGCCAGATCTGTCTTTCTATTTACAGTAGATTTGCAATATCTCATTTTCAATATCATTTTATAACGAAAGATTCCATTTAACACCCGACAATATTTTGAATTATTTAATCGATTGGTGTACGGTTTTTTTGTGTATTTTTTCGTCTGTTTTTATTTTTTAATTTTAATGGCTCATCTATCGCTCGAGTACATTCAAATTGTCATCCTGTAGACGAATTAAAATGATAAAATTATTTTGTATACGACGACAGATCTGGCCAAGTCTTGCCCTAATGCTTGTCTCTGCTGGCTCGAGACTAGCCCTGTACCGATTACCACGACGACCCTGATTCTGCGTTTTAGCCTTATCTCATCGTAACCTCGACATCTCGCGATATATTTTTGTAAAAAAATGTCCACCTATCAAAGAATTATAATTAATGCTTATTCGTGAAAAAAAACAAGTAATTAATAATCAAAAGTGCAATCTTGACCATTTTAATTGTTAAAAAACCATTTGAATTGTTAATACGGTTGATTGTTGAACAAAACAAATGTATCGCGAGGTAAAGCGGTTATGATGGGATATTGGAAAAGGAGATATCGGGATATCAAAGAATCGCCGAAGCGAGGTCGTCGTGGTAATCGGTACATATAGGGCCAGTCTCGAACCAGCAGAGACACGCATTGGGGCAAGGCTTGGCCAGATCTGTCGTCGTATACGAAATAATTTTATCATTTTTATTCGATTACAGGGTGACAATTTGAATTTACTCGAGCGATGAAAATATGATACAATTTTTTTCTCATTATAGATTCCGAAAAGAAAAAACTGGGCTGTTGTGTCGTTCATCAAGGAGAAAAAAAACGGTAAAATTCTAATAGAAATAGTACCGTTCTCCTGGCTGAAGACCGACCAGGAACCGTGGCTATGTTTTTACCCCGCCACAAACGCGATCGCTTCTACGGCAATTAAAAGCAGACAACCACCTGCGGCGGATTGGAAACTATACCCTGTGAATTTGATAAAAGACGCAGGTATATAAATATGTTTTTATTGTAGCGTAAGTTTCCTGCATATATAAATTAAATTTTGATCAATGGACTTTTCATCAATTCGCTAGAAACGTACGACCAGGGGATGCGACGTCTAAATCGGGCGTATAAAGAGTCCGAGATATTCAGCACCGAAGCAGAAGATCATTCCAACGTCAGTCAGGAGGAAACTGACGAAAACGTGTCAGGTATAGTATTACGATTATACAGTAAATATGTATATTATACTAACTTATTTTATACTATACATTACATTTATATTTTACCATGAATATTTTATACTAAAATTGCTAATATTGAATTTTTACTTGTGATATTTTTCAGATGATGTTAGCAGCAGCACCTCTCCACCTCGAAAGAAGCTAAATTCGACCCTCAGCCAACAAAAATCTACGCGTCAAGACACTACAAATATAAGTGGTAAGTTTTCCTTTTATTTTTCTGGCCCCCTACAATGCCCTGCTCAAACTTTGGATTGAAAAGATGCGGTGCCATATATATTATTGGTGTACTTGAATATTTGATTTACATTATTAATATAAATAATATTTAATAATATTCTATGATTATTATTTATATACATAGATGCCGAATCGCATACTGTACCTCGTGGGGACGAAAGTTCAAATAAAAATTTATCGAAACGGAAGAGGAAAACCAGCGAAAGAGACGACCGTAGTTCTGGTAATTTATTTATATTTTATCCAATACAATTGTGGTACTGCGTATATAATACAAGATTTTCATTTCAATTTTCAGACAAGTTTTTGTTGCGTGAGATCAAACTGCGGCTGGATGAGTCCGATCGTAAGAACGAAAAATTCCATAATCGTCTGGCAAAACAGATAAAAGGGGCAAAACGGAGTATTATGTACGACTTCGAAAAAAAATTCGAAGCTCTACAGAACACGGCAGTATTATCTCAAGGACGAGGGCCCGGAAGTACCCTGAAAAAAAATAAAGAAACGCTCGGAATAAAACTTCCCATCGACAGCCTCAACACTTTCATCAGTTTTGAGGAACTGATAAAAGATAACGAGGAGAAGGAGACTGCCTTGGTAAGTTAAAATATAATATTTCTATGGTAAATCAGTTTTATATTCATACATTATTTTACATCACACAGCCATGTTTTCCTTACTTTTAAATACTGTTTTTAGCCAATAACATAGGCGATTTTGTACCTCTCGAGGGAACAAAAGTGACGGAGGAGTACGCGGGAGCCACTTTCTACGCCTTGCGGTGTACAAAATGGCCCCCCGTACCCCTCTGCCACTTGTTCCCTCGAGAGATACAAAGTCGCCTATTTTATCGGCTGAAAACAGTATTTAAAAATATGGAAAACGTCCGGCTGCGTAATATAAAGTATCGTGTGCACCTCTGAGCAAGGATTTTTCGTCTCGCGCGATGCCTTTAGTACTCGTCTTCGCTTCGCGCGCTCGGCTACGACTCGTACTGAAGGCATTGCGCTCTACGAAAAATCCTAGTTTATCTCCTTGGTACACAATGTACTATTATGTTCTATATCCTTCTCGTCGATTGCAGAAAGAGATAATGGTGAACAGCGTCGGAACAGCGACTGAAGTGAAAGAAGCTGTTCGTAAAATCCTTGGCAGTCTTTTGATGAAAGCTGTTCAGGAGCTATATTCGGGTACCGGGAGAAAAGGGCCGAATGGGGTTACCAAAAAAAATTTCAGCGCCACGCACATGTTTCTGTGCATGAAGGGTGAGTTTTTTTTTATATTGTATTCTTATTGTTGCATATTACCCTATCACTACTCAATAATCGTGTAGAATTATCAGAAAATCTGGTTTTGCATATGAAATTATATTAATTTTTGTAATTTTGGAATGCTCGTTTTTAAACTTGTTCAGTTTTACTCAAATAATATTATTGTATTTTTTCAGATGTCATTACAGAAAAACTGTCTGCAACAGACGAAAAAAAAATTATCTCAGCTACGAGCCGATATTTGTCGGGAGCAGGAGACCGGGAAGGCGGGAAAGCTGAGAGAGATGCCAAGAAGAACGCTTGAGCTGTCACCCAGCCACTCTTCCACATTTTTTAATTTTTATCGTCATTTTTCATTTTATATCGTCATATCTTATAGCGTGTATAGTGTTTACGCTTTTCATCTTCTGCCATTATATTGCTATTACTTAATTTTAATACTTTTATATTACTATACGACTATTACAAATCTTATCTGGCATAATTAGATTGCGATTCTTATTCATTTGCTTCCCTTTTTTAATTCCTTACAGGATCGAACCATTAAAAATTTACCCAATATCTGTTTCGACGTTGGGCTAATGCTGACTCTTAATACTACGCGAGTATTAGTAGCTTTAGTATGAGTACTAAACCAAGACTGAGCCGAGTTTCAATTCAATAGAGGTGCATGTATTGGCAGAGTATTAATTTGGAAATTGTCTCGAGACTGACAATGGCATCGGGGCCAATATTGGGCACTTATTCTGCGCCAATACTCGAAAACCGTGTCGAGCCTATCCACGGCACCATACATTGGACCAGTATTAATTTAAAATTGGCCCAATATCTGTTTCGACGTTGGGCTAATGCTGGCCCCTGATACTGTGCGAGTATTTATCGCTCTGGCAGAAGTTACTGGACCAAGACTGAGCCAAGTTTCAATTTTATACATGTGCATGTACTGGCAAAGCATTGATTTAGGAATTGTCTCAAGACTGACATGGCATCTGGGCCAATATTGGGTACTTATTCTGCGCCAATACTCGGAAACAGTGTCGAGCCTATTCACGGCACCATACGTTGGACCAGTATTAATTTAAAATTGACCCAATATCTGTTTTGACGTTGGGCTAATGCTGGCTCTTGACAATGCAGCTCTGGCATCAGTACTGACCCAATACTAAGCCGGGTTCTCATTCCATAGATGTGTCTGTACGGGCAAAGTATTGATTTAAGAATCGTCTCAATATTGGCAATTATATCTGGCACACTATTGGACACATGTTCGGAGCCAATACTCATAAACAGTGTTGAACCCAATCATGGCACCGTCAGTTGGACCGAGGTGAACAATCAATATTGTTTCAGAATTGATTTCGCATTGGGCTGGTGCTGGCTCTTGACAATGCAGCTCTGGCATCAGTACTGACCCAATACTAAGCCGGGTTCTTATTCCATATATGTGTCTGTACTGGCAAAGTATTGATTTAAGAATCGTCTCAATATTGGCAATTATATCTGGCACACTATTGGACACATGTTCGGAGCCAATACTCATAAACAGTGTTGAGCCCAATCATGGCACTGTCAGTTGGACCGTGGTGAACAATCAATATTGTTTCAGAATTGATTTCGCATTGGGCAAGATTTGGCCATTAATTGTCTGCCAATACTGGCAGTTCTGGCGTCAGTACAGCGCCAATGCTCAGCCAGTGGGCAGTACGCACATGGGACGTGTTCAGCGAACGGCTTGAGGTATTTCGTTCATAAGGTTATATTGCTCAGAAATGATTGATTTTTTTGTACATTGCACTTTGAGTATGTCATTTTATGCTGAAAGAATTATAAAATCAGTTGCCGAATATCCGAAATAAAAATGAAAATCCAAGTCTGGCGGGCGCATGGCGCTCATGACACAGAAGTAGCGAAATCCATCTTTAACTCAAGAATTTACGTACCTAAAAAATTGAGAAATCAAATATAAAAAGTACTACGTATGTTCCTGGGTCATGTGGTATTCTGTTGGGCATGAATTAAAAAAAAAAACGTTCGGTCACCGAATATTTTGCGGAACAATCCGTGATAAAAGTAAAACTTTTACACTCAAAATGGTTAAGCACTACTGGAATGCGGCCCTTTGCGATCGGTATACCTTGATAACTGGATACGAGGGATCATTGAATTATGTGAAAAATGTCATTGGCTCAAGCGTGTGTAAATTTTATTTTTTGGCACACATTGGCACTTGGAGGAATGAACCGGTACTCTGCATATTCGAGATTGAGATAATGGACAAAAGCCACATTTATTCGATGCTTTAGTCAGAACGAAATAATGATAAATGCCTGAAGCTTGGAGCACACATTATAAACACATTCCAACAACGAGCAACATTTCCCCCAAAATTTTCATTATCCCACAAAACGGGAAATAAGGTACGGTTAGAATGACCCTTATTTCCCGTTTTTCTTCATCGTGCGCATCGCTACTGAAACGTCGAATTTCCGGTCAAGATGGACGTTCAATTTCCTAACCATTATTAAAATAGCGCCCACACGCATCGAGGGCTTTCACTCTCTCATCTCCGACCGCAAATCATCTCTAAATCTTTCGGATAGCTCGAGAAAGTTGGGCTTCAGCATCTTTGGAGATCCAGTGTCTTCGGGGATAAAGCACTCAGTACACGCACCCTTCTCCGTTTCGAGGCTATAGGTAGAATTTCTCCCCTTCGACATTCTTCGACGATCTCAGCCCTCTTTTTGCACCCGCTCTTCGCTCCTCCGGGTTTCGTCCCTCGTGGCTTACCAAACCGTGTGGTGTCTTTGGTACACACAGCACGAATATATATCGACCATGCTTCGTCACCGTGGCAATGCCACATTGGCTAACTTTCCTCTCGTCTCGTAAAAAGCTCCAGGGAGATGGTCTTTTTTGGTTTTCGCTTCATGATGAAAGGGAGTGATGAGGGGTTTGCGTGTATATTTCGTGAACATAAAAATATCACATTTTTCTTCAGCCCTTAAATCCCGCTATTAACCTGCTAATTTTTTACATTTATTATATATATATATACAGGTGACCTTGAAATGCTCGAAGCGCCTCCACCTAGATGAACCTCGTAGCCACTACTTGATGACCCCCTACGAACCATGCAACTTTTGTAGGAAAAGTTTTCGCCTAAGTCTGGCAAGGTAGAAAATATTTCTACTGCTAATAGTTATTGCCTCACCCTGTATATATATACAGAAATGTCGTACCAAATCAGTTGGTAAGTTGAGATGGTATTTCTGAAACACCTCACTGAGACTTATGAATTCCTGAGTATCTTCAAAATGAGTGTGGAAACATCGGGAAAACGCGTTCATTACAAAAGGATCTAGACGTCTGAATGCTGTAACTGCCATTGTAGATCGTAAAGCCTTTTATAAAGTCTACAGCAGGTTGATATGCTTCATTATGGAAACGCTTTTTCTAGAGACCAATGCGAATTGAAAAATGAATTAACCGTTGTTTACTGCCACGATAAGGTCTCTGTGCCAAGGCCTTTCGGAGGATCGTTGGGGTAAAACAATTATTATCGAAACGAATGGTAGTAAATCGAAGAGGCGAGTTTGAAATTGGCATTCACATTCAAACGTTTGAAAATTGTTCCCATCAGCAAAGGGAACCATTCACAAATGTTTGGACCGTTTCCTCTACAGGCTGAAATGTTTTTTAAACCTTCGTATTTATATGAATGCCATTTTCCAGCTCACCTTCGAATTATCCGTCCATTCGTCTGGATGATATTTCTTGAGAGCTACTGCATTTTTGCTTTACATGGAAATTCTTACTTTTTGAAAGGCCGCGGTGGTGTGCAGCTACTTGAAAGGTTATTCAATCGCAAAAATATGCCTCTATCGAGACAATTTTGAGAATGTCGATAAATTAATTCTCATATAAATATCGAATAATAAGTCATTCTTTGCTTCTAACCAAACGTTATTCTTTCGTCAAGCACCAATTCTATCGAAAGATTTACTGTTTTTCGCGAAAACACATTCTATCGATGACGAAATTTGTTGAGCTTAGTATATCAAGATTGAAACAATTCAAAAATGATCATTGGGTAAGCTGTAAACTCAAAGCTCTTCCAGCATCATTGCAGGAAACATCTGCACCTAAAATCCTTCGAGAGTTATTCCATTTTTTCAACTTTATCCCCGAAAACTCTCTTCAACTATCTCGTCATCAGTGCCCATTGATGACGAAATGATACTCTTTCACTGACTGATCGAAGAAAATGACCATACGATAAAGCTTTTTTCGGAATCTACGAGAAAATGGCCATTTAGCTCGAAGACGTCATGGAGAGGTACTTCGAAATCCTAAATTTATCGTCACCCATGTATCCAGCTGGATAACGATCACCGTTGGACATAGTATATATATATATATGACTAATACATCTTATTCAGTGATACACGATAATAATGGCATATCATATTACTCGCAGGGGATACGATATGACCCTTTGTGTTATCAATCAGACAAATCGTTTTCTTCTATATACCTGTAGGGTTATTTCCTGATAGGCTTCTATGCCTATAGGATTTATTCTATCCTCTATGGAATTTTAGTGGCACGAATATAGACGTATAATGCCTATCATATAACGAGTACACAATGCCCTGGAATGTATTTTAATAGCCTGTTCTAAAGAATTGACGATTCTGTCGATGCTGGGATCAGGATTCATGATTCGGTTAACTCGGAGTGGGCTTATCGTGGGCTTATAGAGATTTGCATACATATATATATATTCATCCCACATCGTTGCACTTCATATCGCTATTATATCGTCGTGCTGTTCACAGTGTATTCCGCATATTTGTATATATTTCCTCTCTGCATGTATATATATATTTATTTTACGGAAAATTTCGAAAGGGAAACTTTTTTGTCGTTTCCATAATATATTTTTTTGATACAGCGACGTGTCCCTGCCCCGTGAATGTCGTCAAAACTTGTTTAGAAAAATATGTAAGGCTCCGAGGAGCACATTGTGATATATCTTTTTTCATGCATGTATTCATATTAGAATTAAGTAAAGTATATTTCAATGAGTTTTGAAGTCTTTTATGCGGTAGCTATATACGACAATTCAAACTGCATAGGTAAATCAAGGTTGCATTTTTCGAATCGTTTTTACAAATTCCCCTCGATTCATTAATTCTGATATATTCAATGAGTTGTATTTTCGGTTAAATGGACAATTGGTTCTATTTGTTACAAGATGCTCTATGAATTCACTACCAAAGCTTTTGATGCCAGTTGTGAAAATTATTATATCTTGTCTTTATTCAACTTCGGTGCAATAAATCTTGGCAAATAATTACAGTTACTGTACACAGATACTCGATAATTATGTTGAAAAATAATCGAGTCATAGAAAATTTGCAATATAGTATAGGCTTTTCTAAAAAGTTTATTTGACTCAAATAAGATTTCGGATTGAAATATATTTTTTGATTGTTCAAGTAAACCTTGTAAAGGAAAATCAGTGAAAGTTCACCTGTGAATCTCAAGATTGATGATAATTTCCGATCATTGTATACGCGTGAAACGATCTCATACGCTCTTTCATCGTCATCATGGATATAAATCATGGACCATCTATACTTTCTTCATATAGCGGGATGCGTGCTGTGCCCGAAAACTTTTCCTACCGCTAAATTGCCAATCCCTTTTGTGTGACCGGTGTTGGCCGAGAACTGAATAGAATTACCGCTTCAACGAAATAGGACCAGCTGTGTCTCAACAACCGATGACGAGGGAAAAAAAAAAAAAAAAAAAAAAAAAACGACCACAATGAGGAAGAGATCCCATAGATACTACTGCAAAACTAAATTGAAGCCTGCGCATCGTCGTGCCACACCTTCCCGTAAAAATTTCTTCATTTCTCTTCGCGTTATATTTTTCTCTCTTTGTTGAATTCTGGATGGAAAATATTGGACAGAATTGCGGATGACCGTATTGCAGCACACGATCGTACAATGATTTTTCCAATTAATTGAAATTGTAGAGCTCACCGTATAATGTATAATCGCATCGAAGCTCGCGACTCCTAATCCACACGACAAATAAATATTTCTCATTTATATATATCTCATCAAATATTTTGTACGGCAAAAATATGAAAAATTTAAAGAGTTAATATGCGAACGAGAAAACTTGAGACAGGTACATTTACCGGCATCGTTTTATCCATCATTACAAAAAATTGTCAAATAAATTCAAAGCATCCAACCGAGAGATCGCCAAGTGCACCTAGCATTGTTATTTTTTTATTAAGATGTTTGAGTTATAGCCATTGATCATAGTCTAAAAATCGATTGCTTGAACAATTGGAAGAAAAAAATTCGAACGAAGTACTTGGCAAGTAATGCAAAATGGCTGTCTGGTACAATTCGTAATCCATGGGCTCTCCAAAAGTACTTCGTTCGAGTTTTTTTTTATGCAATTTTTTTTCTTCCAATTGTTCAAAAAATTACTTTTTAGTTTATGATCAATGGCTGCATGTATGAAAATTAATTGTCAAACAGTTTAATAGAAAAACGAAAATTTCAAAATTTTGATTTATTTGACTTTTATTTGTTTGACAACTATTTGTAAGGATGGATAAAATGATGCAGGTGAATGTACCTGTCACAAGTTTTTTTTACATCATTTATGGTGTTTTTTTTGGATGTTTTCTCGGACACGCTTGAAAAAGAAAAATTGCTATCCGCTCATTCGTTAACGAGAAAATAATTTATTTTTAAATGCATTTCCGGTGTCATGACCGAATTCTGCCCGAGTAAATGCTCAATTTTTATCGCACTCTCGTATGAAGAATTCGGCCGATATTTCGTGGATTTTCCATTCGTTTTTATTATCCATCCACGTCAATTCGGCATTTAAATTTTGTCCATCGCGCATATTACCGTGGAATAAAAATTGAAGAATTTTTCATGCATTGCTAAAAAATTATTCTAAGAAATCGTGCAGCGTGAAAATTTCTCGCAAAGCTAATCTCAGACGGTATAAATCGTGAAAATTTTGCAATCAATCCAAACGAATTGTGAACAATACTGCAAAATAAAAATATATAATCTTCCTCTGCGCGGTATAGTCTCGAGTCTGCACCTTTCCTTTTTCGTGTACGCGAATGTCCGCCCAATGAATTTGTCCACGTTTTGCAAATTCATGGGGCATACGTACGCGTGAATTACGCGAGAGAAAAAGCTCGCATTCGCTATACTCTCGTCTTCAGGATATCATCAGCAAGCCAGGAAGTTTAAATTATATGGTTTTTTTTTTTTCCGTTTGAAATTTACGAGGTTTTTCGCATTCCCAGGTAGATAACCACATTCCATATTTATCCAATTTTTTTTTCCCCCAAGCTGGAGCACAGACGTCATATTCTCTCGATGCCCTTTCACCTTCGGTACATCCGCTTGCCCTCGTTAAATCATTTTACAGCCGGGCTCACGTATTTCTTGATATTTTTTTCAACAAAACGAAAAAAAGCGCACGAACGAATTAATTTACCTTTTGAAAAGCGTCACGCGAAACAAAAAAGAAACGAATAATTGCAGCAATGTCCGGTAATCGTGCAACTCGCGAAACTAACGATAAAAATTTTGTTTGTTTACTTCCTCAATAAAAATTACCGGAATGAAATAGAAATTATTCACAACAAATGCAATGAATTTTACTGAAATGAAAAAATAATAAAAAAAAAAAAACTTCCAACTGCATTATAAATTCGGAAACGATAAAATAATTCATAACGTCATGATAAAACTACAATTCATGAATTAAATAATTAATTCATAATGCTAAAATTACAATTCAATGAATTACGCTTACTACGCTGTTGGTACATGACAAATTATTTAGGAATTGTTCGAAAAAAATTTCTGCAAGTCATATTGTGATTTGTTTAATCCTGTCAAAATATATTTTGCGATCAGGATTTGAAATAAAAATGTGCATTTTTCTCCGGGAATATTTGTCAACGCGTATGACAATACGACACATCTCGTCGAGCTGTCAAATCTGGAGAATTATAAACGAAGGAAACTCTGTTACAGACCTCGATCTTAAGGTAGTCCTCGTGCTACAATAGTGCGAGAAAGTTTCCTATGTGCCACATGATAAAATATATATGGCACTAGTGGGCATATGCAGCGAACTTTTGATTGAGTCTGTACAGAAATGGATGTTACACATGGAACCGTGCATATTCAGATACATTCACACTATAGAATATGCAGCTTACGCGTCGAATTTTCATTCATATTGCATTATTTTTGTGATCGTCGTTCGTAAACGAAACGGTTAATAATTTTGTTCTTTTTTCCTAATATGTGAATAATAGTCTTCTCCCGTCTACAATTTTTTTTATAAAAATCTGGTGACGCGTTTAGTTGTAATATTTAGAAAACCGTGCTAGTATATCAGGGTACAGCAATGCTTTCTATATGCTCTACACGTAATGGTTGCTAACTTTGACATTGAATATCTCGAGTTGGGAACGGTAAATCCGCTTCAAATTTCACGAGAAGTTGGGTACTAGCATTCTCTTCGTCCACTATAAATTTCAACAAATTCTCATTATAAACGCATTTGCACGAGGACTACCTTAATTATGCCGTCGATTGATATTTCGAGATAACTGAGAAGTCCACTTTTTGGAAGACCGAAAGGTCGATCGACGCATGAATGTTTTTTTTTTCGTTATTATGTGGGAAATATCATGTTCTAGCGAGGATCAAATATGAATCGGGGAAAAAATAAAAAAAATAAAAATAAAAAAAAACTGTATTCGAATTTGAGCCTAAAGACGTGTCAGGAGATCGTTATTCGCGCATGAAATCTGGCCTGAAATGTATCTCGTGCACGAATGCACGCCATTATTCATGCGCTAGCATTAGTTGGAAAAGCAGAGGAGCGTCAGTTCGGCAAACAAGAACTGCCATGTACCGATGTCGTGCATTACATAAATTCGAAATATAATCCCCCCCCCCCCCCCCTGAAGCTTCACAGTAGTATGAAAAACAAACACGCGATTATCCACACGTGTGCTTTTCGCTTCATAAAACTACTTTTTTCCGAGTTTTTTCTTTGTTTCTCCACTATACTTCTATAATGATCGCAAAAAACGGATGTCCGACCATCATAAATTCCTCGTTATTGCCTTTTTTTCCGGCACTTCTCTCGTTTCGCCTCACTTTCAGTTCTCTCTGGCGGGAAAAAAATTTCTATCCTCCTAATTATCCTGTGCCGTTCATTAAGCGACAGGATATTTTGGAAAAACTACGATATACCCATTGGCCATTGGTAAATTTTCATCGCTTCACCTCCTTTATTTAATATAAAACAAAATTTAAAAAGTAAAATATTTCGGGGATTTAATTATTTTTGCGGCTGAAGTGGCATCGAATGACCGACATGATTGTACGTAAAAGCATGATTTTTCGGGTTACCCTCGTTTGCCTATATAATCGACGTATTCATTACATAATCCCCCATGGGATCGATGGATGAAATATTCCTTCATAAAGTTTTAAGATCCAATTTTCGACCGCCCGTCTTAAGCACCGCTCTAATATAAGTATACAATAAATATAGGTGCTTCTTTCAGGAGAGCGGGAAAAGAGGCGTGTACATGAGAATATTGGTAAAAAAGGAACGAGTAAAAATTTTTTAGGAAACTGCTGAGAGAAATTTCAGGAAAAGAGTGAAAAGAGATGTCCTGAGCAGAAGCTGAAGCTATCAGAAGCAACGGGAATAAGTGAGGAAAGATCGAGAGATGAGAGTCTGCTTCGGGAAATTAGAACAAAGAAGCTCAATAAGTAGGTTGAGAAATATAAGGAATTATAAAGTGCCAGAGGCAGCAGGAATAACGGTGAAGTTCATCAAAGCATTATCAGAGGAACTATTGGATGAGTTTCGGATGATTTTGAACGGCGTTGGAAATCTCGAGAAACTTCTATATAGGCCGATGAGAAAGGTTGAGAATTTTTTCGATATATTAATGCGAATCTCTAGTCACCGTAATAATAACCTCCTGATCAGCCATCAAAATGCACCAGCTACTCTGATTCATATAAATGTTGGGCAATGACGAATAATGTTTACTGGCGGAAACCGCAGTGCACTGACTGCGGACCTATTTCTGTTGGTATACACCGTGACCTACTCTCGTTGCATGTACGAAATAGGAAGGACTGTAAGGTCCTGGCTACTGTCAAAGCGTGTCTTTGCCTCGTTTCCCGCACAAATTTGCCCCAACACCCGTACAGGAGCATAGCATGCAACAGGACGTAGTCTGTATATATATATATATATATATATATACATGCCCGGTAGCTACGAATCTGGGTTCGTCTATACTGAGATCCAATATTGTCGGGCAAACAGCTTCGACGATCCTATCACGACCTGGCGGATGCACGACCAAATCGATCTCATCGCACTGTCGGAGGTGCTGTAGATATTCAGGTGCTGCGATGGAACGTTATTCAGTGTGGTCGATTTATTGCCGTCATAGTGAAGAATTTCTCGTTTCAGAGATTATTCTTTATGCCTCGCGAATTCGGAATGGAGAAGAAAAAATCTCATTTCGAATTTCCGTAGGGGACGCTGGGATTATTTGTGGCTGCGGTTACCTAAATACTGCGGAAATATCTGTGGTGCTGCAGCAAACAAATTTTCTGACTGACTTTGACTGACATGCGATTGGGATTGTCTATTGAGCTCGTGTGGAGTCATTTGATGCAAGTCATTGGGAGCTATAAGTAGCCTTGTATAAAATATGCCTGTCCTCATCGGGCCAATATCATTTTTCTCTGTAACGAACACTTCGGGCACAAACAGAAAAAAAAAACCCCCCAGTAAAATTTCCGAACCAATGATAGCCTTTGATTCGTCTAAAAAAGAACTGGATCATAAAAGTCCGCTTGACGTAACTTCGGAGCCCTGGATCATGACAGTATTAGGCTTCGGGACTCGTGTAACTTTTGACTGGGGTTTCCAAAATAACTATTCGATGGATCTAGTAGTCGTAAATTGGAATATTTCTTGGATGACTTTTCATCGTGATGCCCCCCAAGTAACCTAGCACATGCCATTATTTGTCATTGGTTTTTGAGATTTATGAAATTTTATGAAAGAATCTATTACCAAGCGACAATGTCAATGATTAGAGTAACTCATTTGGCGAAATGATATGGCACATAAAGTATGTACATGCGTAACGAGGGGGGGGTTTAGATTTCCTGATCTCGTGGTCATACGCACGGATATGTCCTGGTTCAACCCTCTTTCGCTCGTATGCAAAGTTTGTGGGTTATTAAAAAACTGCTCAACCACGAATGAACACAGCTAGTGGCTGAAGCACGTTTTTCCTTCGTATAAAAAGGCTCGCGGTGACTGGAAAATAGAGCTTTGATTGCTTTAAAAAAAAATATCTAGGAAAAGGAAAATACCGTCCATCCCTCAAAGCCTGTTCAGTAAAGCTTAAACGTTATACGTTTTTTTTTCCCCCACCCCGAGCGAAAGACTTGATTAAATCGAGGCGAGAGGCATCCACGATATAGGCGAATTGCAATTTTAACTACGTTTTACCCTTGAGCCTTCCAATTTACGATTAGTTCTGCCTGAAAATTATCATGCAGAGCAAGAGGATGTACCATCAGCGGAGCTTGACGATGAACACAACGTTATCGCATCACAAACGTGCAACACGTGCGTCACCAAATTTCCCAGTGGTGTATTCTTGTCGGGGGTGTATTATATAGAGCAACGTAATATGCGATTCCCCGGGGAATCCCATGCTCAACAGCCGACACCGTGTTATTATATTTGTTGTCGAGGCTGATGGACGGACAAGCAATATGGGTAAAATCGACAGCGAGGAAATTCGTTGCGGTTTCGGTATTATGACGAAATTGAAAAATTTCTTATAATTGAAGAAAATAAAATATAGTAACTGGAATAATAAGTAATCCCTTTTAATTTTTCGTAATCAAGTGTCTCTAAGTAGTTCTTTATGAAAAAAAAAAAACTATCGATGCACAAATAGTTACAATTCGATTACGATAGTTATTGCTATTAAATATTATAATAATAACAAAATAATGGCAACTAAAGGAGTAATTAATATTTCGAATGGTTGTTTGATTGAACGTCGAAAGTATTTTTTTTTTTTTTTTTTAGAGGAATGACATCCGATCCCGAGCAGAAATTTAATTCTGGTGCGGCCTAGTACCTGGCTAGTTTTCCATGAATCTGGTCTGGCAATGGTCAGTTCAGCTCGGCTGAGCCAGTCCTGGCGGGTAACACATTTCTCCGCAGTGCCTAGCCAGAAGATCTGGCATTCACGGGTCAAATTGGCATAATAAATATAGTTTATTATCTATAAATTAGCAATTAAATCGATATATGAATTTAAAACCGCTGTTGCATTATTTTTGAAACTACGGTAAATTTTGCAAAAAAAAAAATTCATTGTCCGGGATTTGAACCCGCTATCCTCGAATCGGCGAATTCAACACTTTCGATACTCAACTAATCATTAAGAACAAATTAACGCGCTCGAGTCTTTTGTTTTTTACGAATGTTTTCGGCTTCGTAGTCCGGACGTTATTCCGTCGAAATTACATTTAATTCTAGCTGAGATTTTAACTGAGACCTACCTAACGACCTACCTAACGACTGATACACTACCACTAAGCTATTGATTCCTTATGACTTTCTTGTATTTAAATAAAATTAGTGTACGAGTTCTGATGGAAAAGCACAGTCTCACCGGGCTCGATAGAACAGCGAGAAATTCAGTAAAAAGGTGATATGCAGTGAAAAAAATTATTTAATTGTTGATTAACAAATGGGTTTTATAAGAACTAGGAGCATTTTAAATTATAAAATTCATGTGTTGAATATTGAAAGTATGAACAGGACAGGATGGTGTAGAAAAAATATAATATTTATGTAATTGATTTACTTGGTGCACCTTAGTCAACAATTACATTTCTCAAGATCCATGTATAGTTGAAAAATAAAAATTGTTATATGGGCTTGTGAGACTATGTGCAAGGCGATAGTAAGTGAAAATGTTATTTAACTTTCAATTAACAATTGAGTTCAAAATAACTACAGGAAATTAAATTTCGAAAATTGAAGGTCTGGCCGGTAAAATTAACAGGGAAAAAAAAATTGATATTAGAAATTACGTTAACACTCGACATAATGTTAATCCAGAGACGGCGTATCCATCTAGTCGAGGCTTTTTAAATACCGATTATTTTTTAATCGATTTTTATTTTGAACATCGCCTATCCCTATAGTGACCACTGACCAGTTTTTGGGCAGTGTTGGCTAGAGAACACGCGGTATTGGGCCGAACTCGCCAGTGCCATGGCACGGCCTGTACAGGTTGCTCTGGCCAGTAAATCACTGCCAGGTGCTAGACGGTAGCGTGGATTTCAAGTTCATATTTCTGCACGGGATGTATTTATTATTGGTAAAATTTACTATCGACCCTCGACGATACCAGAGAGCACTTAAAATTATTTATTTGTCCTCACGGAAAAATACATATATGCAAAAATATATTAAATATAATTAATTGCAGTGAAATATAATTATATAATGAATACATTAATATAATGAAAAATAGTTTTCTTCAAAGCTATCTGAATCTCATCGATAGTCTTTGACAAATAATTGATGCCAATAATCGTTCTACAACTTGTGAGTGATAATTAATATTTTCTTTCAAATATATATTTTTCATTTAATCATCATATTTTTCCTCTTTGAGCCAGCTTTTCCTTTTTTGCCAGCAGTCCGATAAGCCTGGGCTTCTGCGATAAGGGGGATCTCTAAATTTGCTCTCATTATTCAGATACGAGACTAACCCCGTATGATAATAAGTCATCGCAAAAACGTACAAGCGCATAAAAGCTAAAAAAAAAAAAATTCCCTAATTCCTTTTTATCCCTCGGGATAACGTTTCTCTGAATTATATATACCGTGTAAATTTACTTGCATCCTCTGCATCGAAGTTTTGCAATAATAATAATCGCTGTACTTTTTTTTTTGGTCAAACCGAAACAAAAATAAAAGCGAATCGTAAAATTTACGCATTATCACAGAAATACGATAGCACCGGATAACTGTAATCTATAGTTATCGATATAGCTGTGAAACGTAACCAAGTGTGATTGTACTTTATACGAATGGGCGAGAAAATTTTCGATCTCGTTGGCAATAAATAATCAACGTAGAAAATTCTTCCAATTTCGCGGTGTCTTCTCGCTGTGTAAGGCTTGCATGAAATCCCCGGTTCTATCACGAGAGATAAAAAAAAAAATATATATATATATATATAAATATCTGTTTTTCTCGTATCTACTTTGCGCTTCAAGAGATTCACGATCTTTGGCCAAATCGTCCCCTTCTCTCATTCCAAATTTTGCATAGAAATGTATACGGAGTCTCGGAATAGGGGGCTGCTATTCTAGTCAAACCGCAAAATCGTCTGGACTATACGATTCTCTTCGTCTGTACTTATCTCGCGAGGGTTAACCTATATTTAACTCGGCTGGCGTTTCTCGTGAATTTTTATCCAAGAAATCTCTCGAGAATTCTCGCGGTTGAGCTTCCGGTATTCATTTTTATTAGACCAATATACGTATTCACGCAGTGCCCTTTTATTCAAGCGCCATCCTTGCGCTTCGTTCTTCTTTCCTTCACGCGTATATGCGTAAGCATATATACGAGCTCCGGAGTAGGTAAGGAAAAATATTTTTCACATTCATTCAAGCCTCTTGCTCACCGCACGACGAGGAGAAAAAAAGATACATGCACGGATATACCTCGACTTTTATCCAACACCTCTGCGATGTCCTATAGCCATCGTCGTTCATGTTTTTTAAGGGCATCGATCGTTTCTTTTTTTTTTTTTTTTTTTATGGAAATTCAGCGGTCTCAGCCAAAAGTTACGGTATACAACGACAATTGAGAGAAAGTCATGAACACCGGATGTGCTTTCCCAGCGAGGCTGTATATTTTACACTTTCAAATTTTCGGGGGAATTTTGACACATCAGTTTTGCACCCATGGGGCGTTTTGGTTTCTTCAACAATGGAGGCATTATTATTGTTTGCACTTATTAACGAGAATATTATGAGCTCAAACGTATGTAACCTTCAATGTAATTAATTTTTTCAACGTTTGTTTTTTTTCTCATTGGCGATCTAGTACAATTGTCATTGTTTTTCGGTCTCGACTGCATACGCGACCTCGTTATTTGTGTAAAAACAAATTTCAATACAAGATTGACGCACATAAAAATATACTAAATGCATAAAATTTCCCGAGCCTTTCAACGCGACCTTCTTCCTCGTCTGCTTAGCACCGCAGGAGAGATTTATCGGGCTGTACGGGCTGTCAACGAAAAGTCAGAGCTTAGTGTCGAAAAAAAAACTTTTGCAATTAGCCATATTGGGTACTGGATGGAGAGAAAAAAACGAAACATTTTCTCTGGATCCGGATATGGCAAGGAGGATACCGGATGATAAATCGCGGGGTGAAAAACCGCGATTGACTTTTCATCTCCCGCGAGGGTGAGAGAAAATCTTCCACTACAAATTGCAATCTCGCGATACCTTGCAAATTTCAACACCGTTTTCTGCGAATCGTTAAGTTTTGTTGTTGTTGTTTAAGGAAGCCAAGAAAATGAACTTTGACAATTTATTATTGAGAATAAATCATGAATAAGAAACAATTGCGAGGTATAATATTGATGACAATGCCGGTTGGAAATATCTCTAACTTACAGGGGTTTTTTTTTGTCTCGTTTATTTTTCATCTCATCGAACGTTTCCTCTCGCGGTATCTGCGCAAATATATTTGCCGTATTTTCGTGCAATATATACACAAGTAAGAAAAAAAAAGTGCTGCTCAGCGCGTTGAGGCGCTTCGATGATGAATCACACAAGAACGCGGGCAAGGGAGACAGAAGAGTTCCACCCTCTTGGAACACGTTGACTGTCAGTAACAGCCGCCGCTTTCGTGAGCTTGGCCTTTTTAAGCTTTGCCTAATATTTTTCCAACCGTCCTCCGTTGCTTGTTCTACGTCAGGGACAGTATCGTACGGCATCCGAGTGTCACAGTTATTCAGCTCCGTAAGTCACGTGCGTGAACTTGGAAATTTTTTTCGTTTTTTTACTCTTTTCACCTCCACACTTTTCGTCGCGATAAATCCACGTGGATGTTGTTGTTCCCCCCCCCCCCCCCCCATCGGACAAAAAAAACGTTCGTTTGTTGTTAATTTCTCGAGAGTCTTATTCCCGAATTTGTCATAAACGACGGTGTTGTAAATTTACAGAAAATTTATACGCGTTCGTAGACCGTCAATTTTTTGGTACTATTCATTTCTCGTCGATGATGTGTGCTTAGGCGCATTATGATGGGAAATATTGTTTATTCGAATTTCCGGAACGAATGCACGAAAAACAAGAAACGGCAGATCCACGAACATCGTGAGGAGATGAGCACGTCTCGTTTATTCTCTGAATATTCGTAATTTTTTTGTGATACGTTGTTCATTAATAATTATTTAAATAAATAGTAACTTACTGAAAGAAAATGATGACAAACCGCTTTTAGTTATTTACTCGGTTATCATTGTTTGCTCGTATAATGGCATCTTAAATACAGTGCCCATTTTTTTTTTTACATCTCTGTTTAAAAATATGTAGAATATGACCCACGCGAGTCCGGCGGGTTTTCAAGAGTTTCGGACGGGAAAATAGAATATAAGTATATGAAAAAAAAGTTTATATGAGAAGTGACCCGATATGTGTGTGGGTGTGTTTGTGTTTGTGTGTGTGTGTGTATACTAGAGGGGAGAAGATTTCGAGAGTTGAATTTCGTGAAAGTATATTTGAGTCACGTTCGAGTTGGTCTCGCTGGCGCTGGTGGGGTTGTTAGGATAAAATGTTTTTAAAGACCCCCTCGGGTCTTTTCGATTCAATATAAAATAAGGCTATTGCATTCGGCCACCCCAAGAATACACGCCGCTGAAAGCAATGCCGCGCGAATGAAAAGTTTTTGTTTTCTTTCAACTGAGATTTGGTTGCTTCATCGGTTCGCGAGCAGTCACAAAACGATATTTCGAATAACTCCGTATATTCAACGAGTTTTGTCACGTGGCGTAGTCTGTACCGGTGGTTCTTATGATAATTTCTGCAGAAAAGTTTAAGTCAAGTGCGTCAAGAGATTTGCGATTTTCTCGTCTTTTCTCTTTGTCCCGCATATAAATGCGTAACGAGTACGTAGATTTGTCTGTGAGAGAGGAAATAATACAATTTATCTCTCCGGTCCTACATAGCGAAGAGAAGAGCTTTTCCATAAAGATTTTCTGATTTCTACTTTGACAGAGAACTCAAAGAATTATAACTGAGAGAGATAGAGAGAGAGAGAATTCACTCAGACGACAATTTCAATTGGTGAAGTTGAGGTGGCCAACGAGAAGGCAAATAAAAAAATTTGCGAATTCGAATAAAAATTCATACTTGGTGGTATTGATGTCGTTTCAAACGAAATGACGCGATGCACGTTTCAAATTCCGAGATATCAGAGTCAATATATGATCGGTGAGAAACAAAAGAACGCGAATTTAACGAAAATTGGTATGCCGGATTTTTTAGGTTTTTGGGTTAGGTAAAATTTGGTATTCGGAGTGATGGATCTTGAGTATTTAGGGTTTACTGAATTACTAATAAATCTCACTACACCAAAAGCCTGGGGATTCTAAAAAGGTGTCATTCCCAAATTCGTTGTATCATAAATTTCGAACGGTGACGTATTTTTCTATTTTTTTTTCTTCTGTCACACGTGTATCTTAAGATGACACAACAAAAGCAATGGATTCTGGCGGTTGTCGAGGCGAACGATGATGAAGAGTAATATATATATTTCCGCTGTTTGGTTTAGGGTGCAACTGACGGGTCGGGAATAGCATGCGGATAGATAGAAATAATCCCTCTGGGGAGTAAATCCGTGCAGCAATGTGTTTTTTTTTTCTCTCTGTCTACCCTTCCCACGTTCTAGGAGAGTGAAATTCATGAGGGCGCTATCGAGTATTTGCTGTATAGAGGAAATAAAGATGTCTCGAGTGATAAAAAAAAAAAAAACAGTCAAGGGGATAAACAAAAGAATAAAGAGCTATATCTGAAACACATTAATATTTATATTAACATATATATGTGTACCATGTATGTGTTGCATACGTAAAAAGTGGTTAAAAGGATTGTAATTCGAGGAAAAATGAGTGCGGAAAGCAACAGAGCCTGTGGCGTATGAGATAAAATGCTGCTGGAAGAAGGTAAAACGATTTCATGCTACGGCACCCTTAGTCCATTGCTTTGGTAACTTCCTTCATTGCGATCCCTAGCCAGCGTGGTTCACTCGCGCTCTCATCCCCGCAACGTCACCAAGAATATATAAAGTCTCACGGGTCGCTGGTTCTCGAACAACAGTGTGTGTGTGTATGTGTGTGTGCGTGCCTGTATTTCGAACCTCGAGAGGGATGAAACTCTCCGTGATATGCCCGGGCGAAACGCGCTTTGTTCCTCGCTCCGGTGTTACGTAGAGAGCTGATTTTTTTTTGCAGGCAGTTTTCATTGCCGAATGAATGATCGTGTGATATGTGCATTATTACAACAAACTTTTGTGCGTAGGCATGACAGTAAAACCTTGGAAGTCGGTTGGCTATGACTTTGATATCCTTCCAATTCAAAATGAGAGTCGCATTTTCGAATTTTATATGCATATAAATATAATATATGAAAATCGAAAAACGTGTCCGATATCATCCGAAGGTTTCCTCTAATCGAATTCGTGTGCAGAATTTTCTGAGCCATATGTGCGCTTACGATATGTATATATGGGTGATACAAATAGAATCGATATTTTTTTTTTTCGATTGGGTTTGATAGCTGTTAGTACTTGTCAAAAAAGTAGCTCTCACCAAATTGTAGCTTTAAAAAAAATTTTTGAGAGTTCGCTCAAATGACTTTAATATTTTAGGGTGATACAAGTAAAATCGATATTTTTTTTTTCCGATTGGGTTTGATAGGGTTTCATCAAATTGACATCATTGACATCAAATACTTATATTTTTTGTTGTGACACAGAAAAATCGAAATTTTTATATCATGATCGTTAGTCAAAATCGAAAAAAAATATTAAAGTCATTTGAGCGACCTCTAGAAATTTTTTTTTAAAGCTCAAATTTGGAGAGAGTTACTTTTTTGACAAGTACTAACAGCTATCAAACCCAATCGAAAAAAAAATATCGATTTTATTTGCATCACCCTAATATATATGGAGAATTCCAAGTCAAATCATCGTGGTCATCGGCCTGACCTCCTCGGATTCCGTTGACGAATTGTTTTTAGGCATATTATGGTTAAAAAAAGGTTTTCTTCAGATTTTTATCACTTGTTTTACCCCATAAAATTATTTTTTTTCCCCATAACTTTTGAGTAAAAATAAATTAGGTCCCGGTTTAAAATTCTGAAATTTTTTCCATATAATCTAGGAATTAAAAAAAAAATATTTTTATCGCAGTTAGAGAGTGGGCCGACAACAATTTATATATTTTTTTTATATAAAGAAAAAAAATTATTTTCCAAATTTTGAAAAATTAAAAATGTCAATGATAGCTTATTTTAGGAAAAAAAAAAATAAATAAAATGTCTCTTGGTAAAAAATTTTTTTTCTCATATTTTGATAGTAAAACGCTGAAAATTCGCCCAATAATTTTATTTTATTTTAATTATTGAGCAAAAATAAATTAGACCCAGGTTTGAAATTTTGAAAATCTTTCCATAGAATCTAGGAATAAAAAAAAGTATTTTGATCGCAGTTATAAAGTGGGCCGACAATAATTTCTATTTTTTTTTAATTGAAGAAAAAAAAAAATTATTTTCTAAATTTTGAAAAATTGAAAATTTCAATGATAGTTTATCGTAGAAAAAAAAAATAAAAATAAAATGTGTCTTGATAAAAAAAATTTTTCTCATATATTGATGGTAAAACGCTGAAAATTCACCCAATAAGTCAATTTTATTTCAATTAATGGGCGAATTGGCAACAGATGTGGGATAAGGTTTTTCGGTCTAGGATGGAAAATTTTCTCTCGAATTGAATCAAGAGTTGATCTACTACTCCAACGCGTAAAATAGCTTATAAATATAGCATAAGTTTGTATATATGGAAATGAATAATATAAATGCAATATCGTAGGGTGCAGCTTAAAGATCAAATTCTCTGTGATGTCAAAATGTAAAAAATTATATAAATGATTTGAAAAAAGGGCTTTCCTTATTATTGTTCATTAGCATTAACTACCCATTGGAATTGTGAAAATTAATTTTTTCAATCAGTTCGCTGGGATATGAAAATTTCAATCGCAACAGTCTTGGAATATTGTTTGACTCGCATGAAATTATATCATTTGTGTAGGATCGCAGAAAAATTTAGGCTTCGGGTGACTAGACTGGGATTCGAACCCAGGCCCTCTCGATTGCCGGTCGAGTGCTCTGACCACTGAGCTACCTAGGCCTTCTACCCAATCTCTCCACGATCCGTACTTATAGTTCTTTCTGGGGGACCTCGCACCCCACATTCGGCCATCCTGGAATGACATGTGCCCTCACATGTCCGTCTTACATGTAAGAACACTTCGTCTTGTGTCATTCCGGTCGCTTCATCGTCTTCCGTAGGTGGAAGTACCCCCATCCCGGACGAGCCCCCAATTGTAGGATCGCAGAAAAATTTAGGCTTCGGGTGACTAGACTGGGATTCGAACCCAGGCCCTCTCGATTGCCGGTCGAGTGCTCTGACCACTGAGCTACCTAGGCCTTCTACCCAATCTCTCCACGATCCGTACTTATAGTTCTTTCTGGGGGACCTCGCACCCCACATTTGTTGAAAAAATCGCCCGACTTGCCCGATTATTTGTTTTGTCCTGCTTTCCCCTGCTAGACAGTGCTGAAATACGAAATTTTATTGACGAGATAAAATACATAATAGAGTCCAATACCGACCTGGGGTATTCTGAAGAGACGCAGTAAATTGGCAACTTGGATCGATGTAACGGAACTTGCTGCTCCCACAACCCCGCTTATGACTTTTCGAACGGCCGTTTTGTTGCAATGATACTCCGCACCGTCGATGTTGCTTATCGAACCTGAAACCCCAAAACGAAAGAAAAATACCGTCAACTCATTTCGACGTTAATAATGTACCTCGAACATTTGATTAATATCTAATCATATAAATATATATATTGCTAGGGGCCATAATTAACATCGTCTTCAGATTCCAACGATGGTTAAGTGACTTGTTTATAGTAAGGAAAAACGATAAGAAGGAACAAAAAAACGGAAATAAAAATTATACAAGTTTCGTAAATTGATGCTGCGAAAATTTAAACATTGACTTTTTTGGACACGACAAAAAGTAACCACGGATCTGTTCGTCAACTCTTTTTTTTTTTGGGATCAGCGCAACAATGTTGAAATCTGTTGTTGAGTGATTTTCGAAAATAGTAATTTCTTACTTGAAATTTTACGATCCATGAGGCAGTAATAAAAAATATTGTACTGGTCTCAATTCACGCCTGAGTTAATCTCATATAATAAGGTACATAAAGACTGATGAACAACGCAATTGTTGCAATAACTTTTTCTCAATCACCCTAAAGATACAAGCAATGCATTCGCGTTCATTAATTTTGTCGGATGCTAACGGCTGTTCTGCGTTGAAAGAAGAACTTTTTTTTACGCTGTATAAAATTATATATATATATACACGTATCTTCGTATATTATACATATATAGGCGTTCCTTATAATTACTTCCGATCACGATATATAGCCTTTCGAAGACAGAGAGCAATCGATGTTCTTTCACGCCTGGGGTGTCGCTCGCAGCAATAGTAGGACAGTCTTCGTTGTACAAAAATTTTCTTCATCCCAGCATGCTTCATCCCTTCGCTCGATTCATCACTTTATGTCGTTCGGACTTTTCTTTCATTCGTATTTGTCGCCTCGCGAAAGATTAAAGTTTGGTTGAAGTTTTTCACGAAAGCATGAAACTCTCTTCGTTGAAGACTCATGCTCTTCCTTTTCTCCTCATTAAATGTTCAATTATATACGTATACACATATAGATGTATGTGAGAGCTACGGAGCATTATTTGTTTCGCAATTACGTTTATATACTTTTCCTTCTAAGTTCGGAGAGGTGAAGATTGAAACGATTTTTTTTCCCTTTTAATGATCGATCTTCTTTACGAGTTGTAAAATACCATATCGATACCATGATGCCTTGAGAATAATAAATAATTGATGATGCATATCTGACCGTGCTGGCATAATTCGGAATTGAATATTTTTCCAATTGGGGGGAAAAACCTGCGTAGTATGTGCTATCGATTACACATTAATAAAATATAAAATACATATCAATATGATATATGTGCCTCGGTGATCTAATTTTTGTTACGTCTACGTAAACTGGAACCTTCCTTCAGAGATTTAAGGGGAATTTATCGAGCTTCGATCTGAGCACCGCTCCCTACTGTGGCAAAATTAAGCCGAAGGGTTGCCTTATGAATTGAGTATAAACGTCAAGTGAGAGGCACCTTCCCAAGTACTTTTTTTCAACGCCCTCCTTTCGTGAATTTTTTTTTCTCCGTTCTAATCTATATTTGGACAGTGTGAAAGGTGAGAAATGAGTGTGGAAAGTTAAAAATAAAACACCGTAATGTAATTGATCAGGGTTGACATTTATTTCAGAATTCCTTCGGTTCTAGATCAAAGGAATGAATAGATGGAATTTATCGAATGGGAAATTGTGGGTACTCCACGAAATAATTGGTGAAACGTGAAAATGAAAGATTATTTATGATATAACAGTTGAATTAGGGGAAACGTTGAAAATACCGTTTACTTTTCAAAGCCGAATGTGCGTTATATCTGGCATAAATGCATAATGTAATATCTCTCCCACACCTCGAGCTCCCCTAATTGCTATTCAGCGTTTGATCGCTCTCTCTCTCTCTCCTCTCTCTCTCTCTCTCTCTCTCTCTCTCTCTCTCTCTCTCTCTCTCTCTCTCTCTCTATACTCGAGCCAACGCAGACTCGGCTAATTCATTTTATGAATAATTATTTTGGGTGCATGTAATTAATTAAATAGATTGAATCAATTTAATCGTTTTCACTATGGTGACAGACATGAGAGTCTCATTCCATACGGAAATTTGACTAACGTATAATTTATTTTACCGCAGTCTCATTTTAGAATGACTCAGAGTTTTTTTTTTAAATTCTAATAAGTTGAGAGGTTTGTCGTTCGACTCTATAATTATCTGCAATGCAAGTTGATGTTCAATGTAAGTATTTCCATTACAATTCAAGTTCATAAGTATTGATCCACCAAAAAAATTTCTTTCGCAAGGTTTATTGTATAATTATTACGTTTTTTATTGTAATTGTTTTTTTTTTAAACATTGTAATGGCACATAAAAGTGATTGGAATCGAAAAAGCTTTATTAATATAATAATAACAAATAAGTCTGTCACTGGAAGGTCCCGATGGAAGTTAGCTTTGGAAATTATTATTAAAAAAGAAATATCTGTTACATACGAGACGACCACGAAGGTGTTAAAGCGCAAAGGACTGTACACGACACAAGGCTATTTCTATCGGGTTAGTCAGAGACCAAACTTGGGACCGGTGAGAAACTGTATCGTAACACCTGTTGAAGTTGAGTATGGTGTGGGTAATTTCTTACACATAGGTCACTCGAATACTTATATCTATACAGATTTATAGATATATATGTATAGCGAAGTATGGTAAAGTCTCTAGTTCTATTACGAGTAAAGTGAGTGTGGCACTTTGCGGTTTATTATTAAAAGTTTACAGCGTTTTGTGAGGTAGTATAGATGCTCGGATTTTCAATTAGACTTCTATTTTATATGTCGGATGCTCGAAATCATTATACTAAAGTGTTTTTAGAAATGAAATTAAAATGGTTTTAAAGTTCATTGAACCGTGAGAAAAGTTACAAATATATTTTTTCACAAGAAGCGTTAAATTCGGCGTAATAAATTTATATAAACTAATGGTTGTCACTTATAAAGATCGTAAAGGTTTGATGAAAATCGATGCAGTGTCTTCTAAAAAAATAAAATTATTCGAAACTCATTGAGATGAGAAAAATATAACAGATTAAATTTTTGGATAACATGGCGAAAATGACTAACGGTGTTAGTTCATTAGCACAAGATCTGTTATTTTGCTGTAAATTGATGGTAATGTTTTATTTTCATTAGACAACAGAAATTCTTAAATTCAGTCTTCGTCTTTATTCGTACTAGTTTCCTTTTGAAATTCTGCAAAAAAATTTTTTATATCTTGACATTCCCAAGCCTTAAATTCATATCGTACTGTGCGAATAAACTTTTTCAATCGCAACTATTTATAAAATAATCACGTACTGTTTATTGTACATGTACCGATACCTGCAGTGGATTATTATTTACGTCGATATGTTGAATTATTTAATCCTTATGACATCACTTTATTCCGTGAAAACATTGGAATATTGATTACGGTGAATTGAAATTCTCTGCGACACCTATTGGGAACTCACAAATGTCACCCTGACCTCTAGCGGCCAAATTTCAAAGTAATTCTCTCCAGTTGCTGCCTGATGATTACCATTGATTACCATGCGAATTTGTCACTTTTTAACTATAATTTAAAATCTGCTGCTTTATTACAAGAAATAAATCATAAATAAAGATCGAGAAGACATAGTCGATATTTGATGCGAGGGCATGAGATTTTCATCACACGCAGAATATAAATAATCGTTTTAGTTATGTCGTGTAAACACAAGCGACGTGACTTTCAATTTCATAACTTATGAAATACGGACAATAATTTATAAATAAAACATTTTTCATGCGATAGTTTGATATTTTAACTAATAATTTATTGTTCGAACGCATTTATTTAACCGAAAAGTGACGGGAATTTTTAAAAAGATTTTGAGGTTAAACATGTGATGTCATGTAGGTTCATTGTAATCCTTATGACGATAATCACTTGATCCGTATCCAATTTGCTCAGTGGATTCTATCCACGCATAATCCTCAACGGTAATAAACCCCATTGTCAAATCTTACTACAAAAATTGTATTTTGCCGAAAAATATGCGGTAATCCAATGTTTACAACTGTTCCCTATGCTGCCCCATGCTAACTAGAGCTGGATACTGGCAACGAACTGGAGAGAAGAGGCCATATTGGATAGGCCCCGCCTCCGTGTTGATTCCCAATAGGATGAGCTTTTTTTTCATATATAAAATCCGTGACTTTTACGATTGAATGACAGAGAGCCGTATATATATATACATGAGTTTCATATCTCACGATATATGTACGAGCTTTCGTGACGGTTAAAGCCCGGTTTACGGCCTGGTCCGGGCAACTTTGTAGCCTGGTCTATACATGAGCAATAAAAATATAACGCTCGGTACTCCGCACATACGCTGCCTATTTACGGATGAACTTCATACTCCGTAGTGACAGCGAAACTTTATTGAAAAAAAAAAAAAAAACCTCGGCAGTCGATTGATTCGATTGGAGCTGGCGATCGAACTTTGCGAGGGCGAATCTACGAGATAAAGTAAACAGACCGGTTTTTGGCCTTCTCGATACGAGAGAACGGAGGCAATTGCAAAACTTTTCGCCACGTGCCAATTTTCCGTACGAAGGCGGAAATTTAAATGACAGAAAACGATTCGTCGATGAGGATCGCTTAAAAAAAATAGACCAGGCCGAGGATCATTTGAATGTGAAGTGAATGTATAGAATAGGAATCGACAAGTATACAAGTTTATTTTCGTGTAGAGGACCATTTTTCTCAATAAATGATTTCGAAAGTTTTTTTTTGCTCATTCGGTTCTCAACTCTTCGTCCTAGAAAAATAAATAGCACTTTGATGTTTAAGAAAACAACGTAAGGGTAAATATAAGAGCAAATATAAGGGCAACGTATAAGGGAAAATTTTCTTCGATATTTTTTGACGTTTTTATTTCAGCTTCATACATATTTTTTTTTTCATAAGTTTACTAAAAATGACCCGCCATAATGGACCATCGTATTCATACGGGATAAAGTAATAGATAAGCAAAGAACGTCTTCGTAAACGTTTATTTATTTTTCTATCGATTTGGCTAATCGAAATTCTTATGCTTTTCCGCCGAAAAATAGTTTCCGCCCAAACTGAGATAGCAGGGCAACTTTTATCAGCGTCACATCGATGTCAAAATATATCAAAAGCGCCTATTTTTTTAAATAAAAAATTCGCATATCACGAAACTTTCAGGGGTGTGATGCTGTGACAATGATCACCATTACCCCGTAATTTCTAGCTATCTCTTATGACGTCATAAAATGAATATTATGAGCAAAGATTGAAACAAAAATATGAAAACAGTGGTTCATAATTATTTCCTGGGGTATGCTCTATACGAAATATTAATTAAAAACAAAAAATCGCTAACCATTGAGGGCCAAGGCTAGGTTGACACGGAATGGTCCCTACGTTCTGATGGGCGAAGTTCATGGACCATGTACGTAAAACACACCAAACCTTCCCGCCAAACCTTTGCTCCTCTTCATGGATGCGTGGAAACTTCTCTTGGCTTAGTCCTCAGGGAACCGAATTCACCTCACGATGAACCAGAGTACTCTCTGAGTTCACACAAATGAAAAGTACACGACCGTCCATGGATAGGACTCTGAGGCTCTCGTCCCTTTTGTTCGCAAAGTCCTTCGTTGACGTAGTTGTTTTTTCGTGTCTCGGGATATATGAAGGGTCTATATACCGGAGATGGATATATATATATATATATATACATATATATGAATATGTCTGGACTCTTTCCACTATTATTTGTGTCTTTTTACTCTTGGACATAGGGGGATTCTCGCTTATTTTTTCTTCGTGCGATCCTGACTATTTCTTATTCGACCGAAACTCTGCTCATCTTTTTCTGCAAGCCCATCGAGTATCCGAAATTTTTTTTGGATAACGCTTATCGGAAAGTTTAATTATCAAAGCGCGATTTTTTTAACTTCTGCCCTGTCAAATCCAACCTTGCATCGGTTTTTCGTTTGCATTGAATTCCCGTTTTTTTTTTTTGAGAAAAAATAGTCTAAAATTGAAATTTCGATCACCCACTACTTCACAATTATTCTTTGAAAAATCTCAAAAAAATAAAACTCGATATTATTATAATTAAAAAAAAAACGCTAAACTCATGTCACATTGACAGGGCCATTCGACCACAATCACTCTGTGTTCACATCCTTGCTAAGATCCTAAATGCCATGCAGTTTTTTTTTGCAAATTTTTTCGCTGGCTGCTATTTGATAATGAACTTGTTGATTTTTTTTTACATGAAACAAGATGCTGGAAAATTTCTAAAAGTCTGAAAGAAGAGACCGCCGAGTTATTCGCTTTTTCCTAGATACCATAAGTTTTGAAAATCGATATTGCGAAATGAAATTTTAAAAATGCCTCATACAAGAGTGGAGATCCTTTCAATTCGAGTGTTTAACTCAAGTTTCCCTGCTACATGGGAATAAAAGTTTCAAAAGGTACAGGAATGGATCCCGAAGGTACAGGAACTTCTCTTTTAACAGCACATTACTTCGATTATTCGGAAATATCAGGGCTAATATTTTAATATTCTATATATACAGGTTCATGTAGTACTTCTGAACAGATCCTGGACGGCGATCATGCAAAAACTCATAGGCAATCATACTGATGTGGAAAGAAATTCAGGAAAAGTTACACATGCATTCGCATGATCTGTCTCCTCCGGCCGGTATACAATCAGTTTTAGTACATTTTCGGGGCCGAAGGCGCGTGGTAGAGGTTTTGGCCGAATTTTCGTACTTTTTTCGGTAAAGCGAATGCAGGAAATAATCCATTCAAACGTGCCACCCTCCCTTACCACAAAAAACATGACAATTTTTTTTTTGCCCCAGAGGGCTCCCGACCCTAAAGGGAGTCTTCAATTCGACCTTTGTCTTTCAGTCAGGACCTCATTCATTATTGGGAGGGCGTATGACTTGCCCAAAACTAATAAGGGCGAGAAGAATGAGCACGCAAAGTCAGATAAGAGGACAAAAAAGAGTGTATGGTGGGAGACGGGATCACGGAAATGGAAGGCAGTGAAAAAGGGATTCGAGTGAAAGGAGAAAAAGTGAGGCCGAAAAAGTTAGTTAGGGGCGAAGCGATGAGATATGAAAAAAATCAAATGAAAATAAGGGAGGATGGAAAATTTTAGGAAAGCGGGACGAAAAAAAAAAACGGAGAGGGACGAATATACGGATGATAAATGAGATCTACTGAGAGGAAGAAACGTGGATGGGGTGTGGGAGTATAGACAATTTTTATGGGAAAATAGGATTATATGAGAAATGGAGAGGATTGGAAATTGTGTGAAATAAGTATGAAAGGGGACTTATGAGAAAATGTACGGGATTGCTGGCGCGAAATTTTCGCGTTTTTTGAAAACGAATTCTCAAACAAACGAAAAATCAAAGTATAAAAAAGTTTTAACCATTTTCTCGATTGTCGCCAGATTCAATAGCAAGCATATCCATGGTAATTAATCTATCGACATAGAAAATTTTCGATGGATAACTTGAAATTTGCAGATACAATGGCGTTCGAGTTAATTTTTAAAAATCAAAACTTGATAAAATTCCAATGTCATATCGCAGGTGTCCTTTTTTAAATGTGAAATCATCATTAAAATACATAATCGACTCAACTTTATTCGAAATCGTTCTCACATAATTTCAATTATGAAAAGAATGTTTTTTTTAATCTAGGACAACATTCATACCTTAACTTCGTTTATTTACGAAGGCAAAGCTTACCCCACGTGAGAAGTCAAGATGAATTATTTTCCGAATGAAATTTTTAAGTTTGATCATTCGATTTATCAAATCCGTCAGTCGATTTTATTATCGTGTCGATGGAACTTTGAGCACCGGGACTGCGGCTTATTTCCGATTCACATGGTACTGTATATACTTGTAAGGGATCTTTGAACGGTTGAAGGGATCTTTCGTGCTCGAGTGTACATAAATAGTTGAGTGAGTTCGAGAGCTTTTTGGCGGATACCCTTATCCTGAGATCGCTTACGCGTGAGACCACGGAAGACGAGATGGAAAAAGGTTTCGGACAGTGGTGTGCCGTCGTCAAGCTCTTAAAATTCGTGGCATCGAAGTATCCTACATTTCCGTTTATACTACATGTATATATATGTATACTATATATAAGTGGCCCAGCTTTCGTCTCGCATACATGGACGTGAAATCCGGGTAACCTATAATTTTCATACGGTCGAGGGTTTACTGGACTTTTTCTATTCAACTTAATCATACTCTTGTCTCACTTTTATCCCTTCACAACCGTTTATGAACCGCGTGGACAAAAGGAGCGTGAAAAATTTTTAAAGAAAAGGAAAGACGACGAATTCGTTTTCCTATAAGTATCCGTTGATCGAACTTTAGCTAAAAAAAAAATTATTTACGAATTACAAAAACGTTCGATTAATCTCTCGAGCGCTTTTGAATCCAAGAAGTTTGAAAAAATCATAGGAATAACGTTCGTTCAAAGTTTTCGATCGATGTGGCGACAGACGAGGTAAACTTGTGAAATTCCTCACCCAGACCAAGAGATTAATGATTAAATTGAGTCGTCCTAATATAGAGGAGATTTGCCTTGTAGCGGACAGTTTTAACGCAAGTTTTCAAGTTTAATTAAGTTCGGTTGCATTGTCTCTCGCCAACTAGCTTTAATACCTGCTAGCGAGCTCAGAATGGATTAATCTGGCTCTATATGCCCCTTATAGTCTCTTCTATAAACTCTTGAACTTGCACCCATCCTCGAAACTCGGCGAGAAGGATCTCGGGACTGCACACCCCGAAAACTATCGGGGAAACTGATCCTGCGGTGTAAACTTCTTCATTGTATTCTCGATCTCGCTATTCTCAATAGCGATACTATTCGTCTGTTTCGATGTATTAATTGAGTAACTTGTATAGAAGGCCACTCGTATTTTGAAACAGATATTTTACGTGTCAAGTGACAATAATGTCACGTGGAAACGACAGAGTTTCACTGCTATTTACATCTATCTTCAGTTTGAAAGCCAAATTATCAATACATCAAGATCAACACGAAGATTGGATTATGAATTATGAAGCAACTTTATTTTTAAAAATAATTTTGTCTTGTGCAAAACCGGGTAAATTTTTTTTAAATCTAAGATGGAGTGAAAACTCTGAAAAAAATAACAAGGAAATTCGGCGATGATGTATAATCAGAATTTGAAATTGATATTTTCGTTTTCTATAACTGGAGATTATTTTTCTGATCCATAAAACATTAGATCTGGTTCGATAAGAGAATCTCAAATATCACTAGATTTGTTGTGGTTTAAAGGACTTTAATGAAAACGATGAAAGTTTAAAGTAACACGGCAGAGGTCTATTGGACGAAAAAATCTAAAAAAAAAAAATTTCAAGTGTCTTTTATACCATGTTGAATTTTACAAAAGAAAAGTTCAGCCAAATCGAGAATCCAGTGACACTCACGTGTCTCGGGAATTGGTGGATTTTGTCATACATATAACTCGTGAGTCCCTTGAAACTTTGAAACTTTTTATGTTATGTCGCCATGCAAATAACTTCATACATCAAAAATTACGATGTATAAAGAGCAATTCCAGACTCTGGTCATGAATTGATTTATGAGGGGGATGCTTTGGGGATGCTTTGCAAAGATAGTGGTGCAGAAGATGAAAAGAGAACGGCCGAAAGTAAAGTGGGCTTCTGCTGCGTTTTGACTAATCTTTCAATTGGATAAATTTTAATGGAAAGTACTTTCCCTCGTTGCCATGCAATTTGCACGTCACCCTATACCTCATACGTAAAACATCTGGTGTATATTTATCCAGTGAAAGATGAGGGTGAGAGAAACTCTTTTTGCGTTTGATTTTGCTTCGAGATTCACGCAAAATATCTCTGAACTATTTAATTTGAGTGAAAAAACGCGAGCTATCGCTAAGATACTTTTTAAAGAAATTAAGTGACATTGGAGGACACGCGATATCAAATTTGGTGAAAAAACACAACGGGCTTCTCATTCCATTGATGTTACATTTTCTTCGAAGGCTAAAGCGAGAATCGTATGAGTTATTAATTTAAAAAAAAGGTATAAATTTGCGTATTGTTCAACTCATTTTTCCGCATTCATAGAGCTTCCTTTGCAAAAAAGCCGTAACCGAGAAAGCCTTTTCATCGAGGGGTTTCATGCGATTGCTGAAAAATTATAAGGACGCCTTGTGCAAGTTTCAATTTGCCCTTTTTCCCTTAGCATATCCTTTTCTTTTCCTTCTTTCTTCATTTTATCCTGGTCCGTTCCTATATATACATTCCATGGTAGAATATATATAAGCCACGTGTACTGCGTGACTGAAATTTTGCAGCAAGTACACGAAGGCACTCTGGTTCGTGATTTTCCAGACGTACGTTACCTCATACGGATACGTATGAGAGATTGAAAATTCAAATAATGAAAGTAGGACTCCGTACTCTCGTGCGAGATGATGGGTACGAAAACTTGAAGTGATTGAGAGTTTGAGGGCGAATCACGAGAGAAAGAGAGAGAGAGAGAGAGAGAGAGAGAGACATATGGGGACGCGAGATCTCATCCTATATGCATATAAATATAACTGCTAGCAAGCAAAATGGCTTAAGTAACGCAACTTTACGCGCTAAATTTCATGGGCCACGTCTCATTATTTGCAAGGAGTCAATATCGCATTCAATGCAGCTCTCATTTCTGACGAGCAACACGTCAAGTTTCCAGGAGGTTATCGTCTTTTTTTTTTTATTACGGCCTGTCCGTTTTAACGACGCTGCTGTGTTCCTTGTGATATTCCTCTCAAGGCATCATCCATAAAAACGAGATTTTTTTTCATGACTCGCTTGCAAATGACCGAAGACGCGATAGTTTAGATTTTACAACATCCCGTTAACCATGCAGGGAATAACTTTGTTAATATTCTTGTGAAAATATATGAAACTTTGGGTTATACGTAGTAAAGTAGTTGCGAATAATTCGATCTAAAGTTTTTCTGAACCAAATAGTTTTTGTGCGCTGCAAAAACACTAAAGGAGATTCAGGGTGTTACTTCGTGCATATACTTTATAATTTGATTTTTCGATTTCTCCGTATATTTTAATGATATAATTGTTTGTTTCTTTTTTAATTTATTAGGGCTATGACAGTTGGACAATTATTAACTTCTGTAGATCGAGCTTGGTTCATTCAAATGAGCTTTCAGTTTCAATCTAGTTCGCGATCATTGGATCTCGGGTGTTGGGGTTGCGAGTAAGAAGACTTGCACGAAAAGAAATATTATCATCTGAGCCGCGGGTTCTCGTTGATCCTCGAGAATTCGAACACGAGAAGATTTTTATCTCACTGACCGTCATTTGCGCCCCTTGGCATCTACTTTCTTTGCTCCACAGGCATGAAGAATGGATTAAAATAGAAAATCGAGCTTGTAACACGCTGAGATATACCGAGCCGGTCGAATCTTCACCCGGATATCTAAGACTTCGTGTGCGAAATGAAATGGCATTCGATTTATTTGATTTATCTCTTTGGCCCTTAATTCAGCTCGAGCAACGTTTTTTTTTTTTCCCGATAAGCAGGGTTGAAAATCTTCAAGGGTTGATAAGGGCTCTTCGAAGGTTCATGAGATATCGGATTATGTCGGATTAAACGGTATTAATAGACTCCGCGAGGAGTGGTATACGTAAATACAAACGAGAAACTATCATCACGATGTAGCATTCTCAAAAAAAAAAAGAAGATAAGAGGTCAAACAGTGGAATACATCTAAAGAGTATAATTCTCGATTTGATCTGCTTATTGACAGGTGAAAGAGAGAGAGAAAGAGTATGACGTATATTGAGAGAGGCTCGACGGATATTCCTTCCGGGATTAATCCTTGGAGAAAACGGTGTAATGACAATCGAACACGCGAGCTGATCAAAGTTCGTAGCTATGAATCAATCGATACGCTTTCCTTTTTTTTTTTTTTTAATTATTATAATGTACACGTGGTAAGAATTCTTGTCAAGTTGACTATCTACGTTGAGTATATACATTTATATTGAATATAATAGATTCTGCATTTTTTAATGGGATACATCGAGAAAAATCCATTTGTTTAATTTAACGAAACGTTGATTCGAATCAAACAAAATCTGTTTGACCAAAGTAAAAAAAAAAAAAACAATCAAAACCCGAGAAAATTTTTATTTTATTCGACTAAACTTTGTTCGTTGAAACTTGATCGTTTTGATAAAGTGTTTCTTGATTCAATCATAAAATTTCAATGTTACTCAGAGTCTTTTCAGATGGGCGAAATTTTAATTAGAAATTCGGAATTTTAGGTTTCAGCGAGAAATTAGTGAAAGATCATGGTATATACCTCGACAAAGGTAATTAATCTCAGGATAGAAATGACAAATAAATTAATGCTGGTTGGATGCCTTGTATTCGGTAAACCGAGGTATTTTCGGGTCTGCAGGGTGCGGATGAGAGTTGTGATATCATCTAGAACATAATGTGAGTCAATATATGCTGATGTTCGCTGGAAGCAAATGTTGTATCCATCGTAGTGAGAGTTATTCTCGTTGAGTTACTGGATTACCGAAATTTTAGCTTATGTGTATTTATTCATACTGTTTAAATATTTGACAGATGGAATGAATAACTTCTTATTCGCATATAGTTTCGAGGATTCAATATACAGATGATAATATCAGCCATGATCCGATGATGAATAGATGTTAATCTACAGAGCCCTTTTCATCGAGAACTATAGCGGTCTGCTCATGCATAATTTTCCGACTTTGCTTGCTCATGGAGTAAGCTTTATCATTTCATAAAACATTTTTTCTCGAGATATTCATGCTGGAGTACTTGAAATATTTCGAAAAGTAAAAAAAAAAAAAAAAGATTTTTAGAAAAGAAAATCGAGAACGACTCGAGCTAACGCGTGCAAATTGTGCGTAGCTCTGAAGCAGTTAATTTTTGAGGGACTTTTAGTTCTTTGAAACAAATCTCTTAACGCAAAGACTCAAAGGAATTTTGAGCTGTAATAATGAAGATTTTACGCGCAGACTTCTTGGAGACTTTTGCATATTTGAGCACAAATAAAATATTTTACCACACAAATGTTTTTACGAATGACCAGGCCTAACAGACAGGCGACTAACTTCGTGCGAAAATTAAATGCATACAATACCTCGTTTTTTTTTTTTAAATCAGTGAACGATTGATAAGCACTCTCGACGTATTGAAAATTTTTTTATAACGATCTGACTCACGGTGTTATAAAATGTAAGCGCGGAAAATTATGGAGCTGTCGATGCTACAAGCTTGTGCAGACTGACATTAATTTTTCTGGCCAAAAGTTTGTCAACGTTTTGCTGTCGCAGTGGTAAATTCGATGGGCATATTCTAGCTCCAGAGGCAGACAAACGGATATACCATTGTTCGAGCAGGTTGTGCTGTTAAAAATTTATAATGCGCGTTGTTAATGATGTTACATCAAAATATTTCGACGAAATTCCTCGTCTCAATGCCAAAAAATCGTCGAGAACCAATGGAATCAGGCGATGCGTGGAAAAAAAAAAGTCAGAGTTGTGGAAAATTATAATTGCATCACGAAAAGTTGATGGCAAGTAGAACTAAGCGCGAGTGTTATATCACATTTGAACGATAAAGCCCAGCCATTTAAAAGCACGAAAACTTTTTCACAATATAGTAATTATGTAAATTCATGTATATACAGATTTATTTTGTCAGCCGTGTTGCACATACTCACGACAGATACCTGTCAACCACTCGCATAGACACTTGCACTGGAACACGCAGGCTAAGACCCACTATGAAGGGAGACCACATATTACACTATGTTACCACAATTTATGGATGGAGATCCCTCGTAAGGTATCATTTTTTTTTCTCACGCACCAAGAGAATTATATGACAGTAGTTTCATGAAAAATACGGGACGAAAATTCCCGCCTCATTGCGCCGAGATTGCTCTCATGTTGTTCCGGAGATCTAATATCGGCCCATTGTTGCCATACTTCCTGTGACATTTTTACCGTGCGAATAGAAAATTGATTGCTAGTACGAATTACATATTTATCGTAATTAAGAAATTCGACTCGGTCTTCTTCTGTAGGCTTATTTCGTGACAGACAGGTCGTTGGGAGTGACGGGAAAGTTCAATCGTAAAACTTCTTTCAGAATTTTCTTGTTATACCGATTCTTTTTCAGGCTTAGGATGAATTCGTCTCACGTTTTGGGGGATCGAATTCGATTAACTCCTTTTGCCTTGAAAAATATTCTCCCTTCAAAATCTGTGAAACAGAGGAAACCACTTCAGAGAGCAGCGATATAATATCTTCCTTTGACGATCGCGGCGAGAGATGAGGCAATACTGAATTTTATTCATTACAATATTCCTGGACAACCTGATAACGCGATTACCACGCAAGTATATGATGAACCATTCCCAGTTTTTTCTCTCGGCACGGGTCATTGGTATGTCTATCAGCGGAAGGAATAGGATCAATGCCATTAATTGTGATTGTAAGAGGTCGCTGATCCCGAACTCATGACCCATGGGGACTCCTGCACTGTGTTCTCGATTAATCCGCCCTTGGCAAGCTTGGAAAATTCAATATTTACACGAGTTTTCGATAAATAGAACCCGCATATTTTCATCTGGTTGAACACGTGGATTTCTCCGCCACGTATGAGAGCATATTCGATCCCTCGGGGGATTGTATCCTTGTTTCACAGATGATCGAAACTCTGGCAAAACAATGTTTTCGGACGGGACGCTCGAGGATAAAACGTAAAAAAAATCCGGTACAAAATGGAGCGTGTGACAACAAAATACACGCGGAGTCACACACGATGAAAATGAATGCTTGCATCGGAAATATCGCCAATAAAACTTTGTACCATCTATACGTTTGTCTATAAATATACTAAACGTTGAATTCATGCACACACGCTTCGTTGCATTATAGTTCGCGTTTCGTTTGATCCTAGGGCGGTTTGAGCATTCGGCACGAACGGCATCGACACTATAATAATATAACATTGCAGCCCCAATTAATTTCCGTTCTAACGAACATTAAGTGGTTCGTGAAAACGAGCTAAAACGAGTGTGTCGATATCTTTGTTATAATATAGCCATCGATATTGCGGACTACTGTATTTCACTTATGGATGTTGGATTTTTGGGCAACGAGTATGAGTCTGTACACTGAGAAAAAAAAATATATGGTTGTGCCACTCAGATATGTAGTTCGTAGAAATATACTCGAATCTTTAGGCAACAGCAGTTCTGCAGTTCAGCTATCAGAGCAGAAAATGGGCCCCTGACGCAGTTCGCTTGCATGAAAGATGCGGTATAGCTGTGGTAGTTAAACTCGTTGTCGCACGTCGCCCATGCGCGGCACATTTACATCTCTATCGGACACAACTCTCCGAAAAATAACTATACCGGAAAACACCTCTCCGGGAACAAACCGACCACGTAACAAGTCTAACAGGAACGAGGGACAGCGTCTAGCAGAAGCGAAACGGACCGCTTTGGTATGACCACGAGAGCGGTTACCCGGAAAAATGTTTTCTGGCAGGCCTGTGATTACGAAGAGATGTTGGCTGGCAGACTTTTTTTTCGGTAGAGATTTTACCGAAGGCATGCATTTCGTTACAGATACCCGTGCAGAAATTTTTTAGGGATACCCTAAGTCCGACCATATCCCGATCAGGATTGTCCATGGACTCCCCAAAACCGGTATTCCCATAGGAATCTATATGGTATCCGTCTCGTAATCCGATTGGTGGATGTGGCAAAATTTGTAAGTTATGGCGCCACTTTCTTTCAGGGTGTACCGATTGAATCCCAATCTCACGTTTGTTCTGAATTAGGATTTGTTGAGAGCTCCTCAAGACGAGTATCCTCCGATGACTTAATGGGATGATCGAAGAATTTTAATTTGCGAAATGCCCAGTCATATTCCGAATAAAGCTTGTTGACACATTATTCGATTGGCATAATAATAATAATAATAATAATAATGAGTAGTGGTGGTGGTGGTGGTGGTGGTGGTGGTGGTGGTGGTGGTGGTGGTAGTGGTAGTGGTCGTGTGATCGTGTGGTCGTGTGGTCGTGTGGTCGTGTGGTCGTGTGATCGTGTGGTCGTGTGTCCGTGTGGTCGTGTGGTCGTGTGGTCGTGTGGTCGTGTGGTCGTGAGGTCGTGCGGTCGTGCGGTCGTGCGGTCGTGCGGTCGTGTGGTCGTGGTGGTGGTGGTGGTGGTGGTGGTGGTGGTGGTGGTGGTGGTGGTGGTGGTGGTGTAAATGCCATCATTATTACTATATATTAATTGTCATTACGTGTCATTTCATGATCGAGAACCTCCACCACCTTAACCACTTAGCAGTGTGGCGAAAATTACATTTTTGAGCCACTTTTGTGCATTTTTCATAAAAAAACAAATTTTGATTTTTCATGCTCCCATCCCCTTAAACTGAAGTTTTGATAAAAAAAAAAGACATCATCGCGAAAAGGGTGCTTTGTAGCTTAAGTGGAAGCCGCCGCTCATTGGACTTTTTTAATTATAACAGCCACTTAACGTCTGTGGCGAACTTTTTGGAATGAAAAATTTGAGACCATGGGGATTGTACTTCAAATAAAAAGAACCTTCGATGATTCAAAAGTTGTAAAGGATATTGTTGAACGGAAAGTAGTTTTGTGCGCGGAATTTAATTCATTATTAATTGTAAGGATAGTTTCAAGCGCAATATATACTTTTAGTCACGATCGATAGACAATACCCCTGAATTTTTTCAGGTTTCGCCCGTCATGCGTGTGATTTTAATTATCAGCCGTTATTGTTAATTAACAAACAAATAAACAACGGAGTTCGTCCACTCAAAAGTTGAAACGCCATCGTATTTCAGGATCGAATGACAATACTCCTTAATTTTTTCAGATTTTTCTTGTCATGCGTGCGATTTTAATTATCAGCAGTAATTGTTAATTAACAAACAAATAAACAAGGGAGTCCATCCACTCAAAAGTTGAAACGCCATCGTGTTTCAGGATCGATAGACAATACTCTTGAATTTTTCCAGATTTTTCCCGTCATGTGTGCGATTTTAATTATCAGCAGCCATTGTTAATTAACAAACAAATCAACGAAGGAGTCAGTCCACTCAAAAGTTGAAACGCGATCGTGTTCCAGGATCGATAGACAATACTCCTTAATTTTTTCAGATTTTTCCCGTCATGCGTATTCTTTTCTGAATTTTGGCTTCTCGCTACCGCTGCTAGCTTCAGCCTCATGTATAGTGTATAGAAGATATTTATAAAGTAAATGTACAAGCATTCGACAGCGTCGTGGTTAGAGCGTTAGTTCATTAGGTAGGCAGATAGGTAGGTAGGTTGTCCTTAAATCATTTTCCGGGTTAGCAAATAAATTTTCAACGACCGGAATCATCCTCGGAACAACAACAATCAATAAAAAATGTCAAAAACATTAATGTTCATAAAATATAATTTTTTTTGTCATTCATTTCGGGTCCAATACGCAAACGAAGGCTAGTGAGACGTCGTAGGTTCAAACCCCGGTGTCGACGTTTTTTTTTGTTTAAATTTTTTCTATGGCTCAGATAATAATAAACAATTGCCTATAACCTGAATTGCGGAAGATAAATATTTATTCGGGATTTTATATATATGCCAGATTAAACCACATTTTGATCGGGTTTTGACTGGATACCATAATTGGAATCCAGTCAGGGGTCCCTGTCGGATTCCACTGTGCAAACGTTACATTCAGTCATGGGATCTGATCCGATGACCAGCTGGATCCCTATCAGAAAATAGGGATCCTTCTCAGAATCCACCTGGATCCCGACCGAAATTTCTGCACGGGTATGGTATGTGGTAGTGCTACCCTCCCTCGTTTGTGCCACCATCCCTCGTTTCTGGTAGACCTGTTACGCGGTATGCTTGTTATTCGGTAGGCTTGTTCCCGGAGTTAGAGTTATTTTTCGGAGAGTTGTGTCGGGTAGAGGTGCAAATGTGCCACGCATGCGCGCGTGGAACTTGTCGCGCCATGCGCGTGAGACGTGAATACTAGAACTATAGTTGGGTCAGCTATGCGTAAGGACTATACCGAGCCTATAAGGCTATACAGCTATACCGAAATAGTTACCGCGACAGTCCAAAATCTTTTTTCTAGTAACAGTATCTAGTTTCAGTATTTTTGCACGTACTATCATGCCTTGTTATAGTAACAAACACACATTCAACTAAAAGGTATTGCTATCATAGCAATGCGTGACCTTCATGCAACAGTCTCCATAGAGCATAACTGAAATTCACGGAACTATCATTCAATCAGTTGTACGTACCACTCCATTTTCTCAGTGTATATAATAGATCGAGAGGAATGAAGGCCAGCAATTTAAAAATGCAATGAAACGATAGGGGCGATAGAATAAATTTCGTTCTGAAGAAAGAAATAGTCCGATGATGGGTGAGATAAAGGGAGTTAGAGGTCTAGAAACCGAGTGCACTCACGTGCACTTCGGGCATCATTTCTCTCGCTCAGTCAATATTCTCGGTGTAAGAGAACACCTGACTACCGTGTCTCTTATATACACGGTTGTATACATGTATATGTCTTCTCACTTTGGTCGATAATATCGGAGAGGTTAAAAGTATGTGTGTGGGTGGCCTGAGCAATCTTTTATAAGGTTCGATTGGTTTTCTGGTCGTTGAGGTGTGACAAGTACCGTCTTATCATTCTTTGCCAGCTTATAATACATTCGACGCACCTATCGTCCTCTCCGCTTCTCTCTCTCTCTTGTTGTTTCACTCTTTCACTCTTCATCTCTCTTTCGCAATCTTCTTCGCGATCGCCAATACGTTCATACGTGAAGTAAAGCTTGGTTGTCATCAAGCTCACCGGACTGCGGCACTACTCATAGCCTTTAAATATATGACGAAAAATGACTTTCACTCTTGACGAGATATTTCCCCGTGTTTAAAATGCTTCACTGATATTTCTCCCTCTCCCTCTCTCTCTCTCTCTCTCTCTCTCTCTCTCTCTCTCTCTTTCTCTCTCATCGAGGATTCAATGGACTATGGAAATTTCGTGTTCTTTTTGTGTTCAGTCCGATTATCTTTCGAATAAAAAATCATTTTGAATTATTTTACCAAAGAATAACGATCCTATTTTCAACGTTTTCTAAAATTATGAAATTTATGTTTAATTTGTATTTACGTTAATTTATCATTCGTTTGGAAAATGATTTTCTATAGTTCATTGGTATTATCAAGTTGTGCTAAAAACGCAGATGCAGTTCTGGTTGAATTTTCATCGCAAACTTGAATTAGATTCACTTCTCGACCATTCATGATTACGATGAGTCAATTTTTTTTGGTAAACTAAATTTACCCTCCTAACTCTCATGGGCTGCCCTATATAAATGGGCAGTACACGTGACGTCAAACCTCAAACATGAAACGCCCCGACTGTTGGCAATACCATGGAAGCTCGGGCTGTTGAAAGTCCGCCATGAGAGAATTTCCGAGCCGGATAAAGAGTGAAACAGAAGACATCGAGAGCAGAAAATAAGAGAGAAATGGTTAATAAGGTGATTAGGTATTTAATCCGACACCCATATAAAATCTGCTCCTGCTACGGTTAAGGGATCATCTCAGTGTGACCGCCCGAAAAATCACTGATTTTCGCGATTTTTTTTTCATGGTTAGGATATCCTAATCGGTCTGGGTTTTTTTTTAAAATAAATTAAAGCAGCGATGAAGAATACAAAATGATTTTTGTTGCGGTGATTTTTTAGTTTTTTATTATTGTTATTAATTATCAAAAATGTTGGAAAAAAAAAGAGTCCTAATCGGTGTCCACTTTTCCGGGCTCAATTTTGATCGGAAACAAAAGTTTCAAAAAGATTATTAATCTGTAGGAAAGCCGCTATCGTCCTATGGAGGCTTTTTTTTTTTTTTTTTTTTTTTTTTTTGACAAAATGGCGGCGATTTGAACAAAAAGTAGTGAATTTGGTCTTTTTTTTGACAGTTTTTCGAGAAAAAAAATAGGAAGTTAAAAAAAAAAAAAGCTTCCATAGGACGATAGAGAATGACAAGAAGAATGTTCTGTAAAACTTTGAAATCGATAGCTTGAAAACTCTTCTCTCGGCAGCGGACACCGTTTTGAAAAATTGAAAAACACCATTCCGAGAAAAACGCGCTTAAACTTTGAGATCCGTATTGCTATTGAGATTGTATTGAGATTTGTAATGCTGTAGTGACGAAAATAATTCGAATTTCGATTTAAAAATTTAACAGCATGTTTGTAACCGTGTATACTATCCGATAATAATAAAAAAAAAAACAATTTTTTGAAAATTTCACACTGAGATGATCCCTTAAAGGTTCGTGTTGCATACCATTACTCCAGCGACTCTTTTATATTACCAATCCCTCGACCTCCTTGTATACAAATGCGTAGTATTAATTAACCGACGTGACTTATAATAACACAGTTAGAAGAATTCAACGTGTCAAATGCGAGCAGTGTAGACTTTAGACCAATATTGAATCAATTATTTTGCCACGTTTAACAATCTATTTTTCCCTTGTAACTGAATTTATCTATAAATGCATAAATGTGCGTACTTTATCAAGGTATGCGAAATTAAGTACATATACCCCGTTGCAGTAAGCTTTGGCTATAAAATATTGTACCTTTCTCTTCTTTTTTCCCGTAGTTTTTTTCCCGACGTTTTTTGAACCATCAGAATTCTGGATGATAAACGAAAAATAATTGGGATTCAAGCTATATGTGTCGACGAAATGATGGAATACCCATCTCCGATATATTATATATCGATTTATTATTCAAGTCGTGAAAGCAGATTCGATCCACGAGCAGTCCCCGCCGAGTAATTTTCGCCTTCGTGCACATTCCGGTACCATCCTTTCCCTGTTCAATCTCGTTCCCCCTCTCTCTCTCTCCCTTTCCCCTTCGTCTTACGATACACTATACATTTCTCTCATCTACTATCGCTCAACTCCTGTTTTCTCAATAAAGGGTTTATTCGTGGCTACGTTATACTGACGCTTCCAGCGGGATAATGGTAAGCTATGCAAAAGATTTCCTCGCGTGACTAGCAAGCTTCGAATATGGTAGTTGTACATGGGGAAATCTACCCTGAATCAGCCTGGTAATGATCATCATCATTTTTTATGTGTTTTGACCCCAATTAGCATGATTTATCGTCCTTCTGACTTTATCGATTTTTCTTACATTTACCCGATGAATCACAGCGTTATAGAAATAACAAATCACCAAAGTTCACTGAAAATGGGAGTAGCCCCAGTTTTGGAATTGAAGAGAAATAAAGATAAATTCTTTTTTCACATTTTATTTTTCTGCCAATTTTCGTTATTTTATTTATTCACGATGAATAATTTCATAACGGAAGACTTAAGGATCCGATGCAATCGGCTTTAGATAAAAAAAATCAAATTATTTCGTTGAATATTTCTAATTGTTATGGATTTTTAAAGAAATTGACAAATTGGTTATAAATACTTTTTTTTTTGCGAATTAATTTTCGGTTGTTCGAGTCAAAGCCATCAGATTGATTTGTTCTGAGATATCTCGTATATGTGTACGGGAAGTGTCTGTGCTCCTAAAATATATTTATTATATGCATACCATGCATAGGAGAATACAAAGTGTATCGTACTGGAAGGTTGAGAGAATTTCATTCATGCTGCCTCGTGGATAATATATCATAGCCTGCAAATATTTTCATCATTCATTTACGCCCGACGGTTGTTTAAAGCAAAATGTATGCATATAATATATACCTATATACATATATTATATATATATATGCATAGGGCTTGAAATAACATCGATGCTACGAGGTATGAATATGAACTGACGATATTGCACTAGAGGGATAATGAACCGATGCAGAGCTTTATCTCACCTGATAATAAAAATTCATCCAGCGAGAAATTATTACAAAAATAAAACTTTCTCGACTTGAACAAAACAATTTCTGAAAAATTTAGTTCGCTGATAGTTATATAGAACGTGAAATCTCTTGGCGTTCAAAATATGAAATTTACTTGAAATAGTTTGAGAAATATCTTCGTAACGTTAGTAAATCTCCGTAAGCATTGATAACGATTAGCCTAATCATGATTTGAACGGATCATTTTTCATAGCATGCTCACCAGGTATAGAAAAAACAAAGTAATCGAATATCTTTATCCATCAATTTATTCTGAAAACAAAAAACACTTCGTCACATTTTATTTTTCGACAGAAATTTTCCGTGAGTGAAAGCTCATACGTGACGATATTTGGATATTGGAAAGGTTCACAAATTAGTAGGCCTAGAGTAAACACTCGGGACTTTGATGGATAGTAAACATCCGGTTGGATTGGAGGTGCAAGAAATTTAGTGGGAAACTCGTGCTGCTCCGAGCCATATATGTATTGAAAATAGAGTCGTTTGTCGTTATGCTTGTTCCGATGTGTCAGAGTTGTCACTCTCTGCTAGAATTCATGTGTGGAAGATGGCACTCCCACTACTTCCCTAGCCGGCTATTAAGCTGCAACGAACTACCCCATATCCAGCGTCACGTGGTTTGGATAGTTTGGAACCACCACATTATTATAGGGTTTTTATCATCATTAAATCTCACAGATTTGCTACATTGATAACAATTATTAATATAATCATTATTATATTTTAAAATTCTTACACACCGGTTTTTTTATTTATTTAAATGAGATCGACCATAGTGCCAATTTATCGCACTAAACCTGATTCTGAATCGCTCGCCATTATTCCAATGCGACGAATTGTCATTTTTCTCTTGGACAGAGCTCTGCGAGAGTTTTCAACGCAAAATTTGTTTGAACTGAAGAATGTTAATTTGCCCGGGGACTCGACGAATGCATTGAAAATTGAGATGAACGCGAGCGTATATTTGTCAGGGAACGTAGCTACCATTAACAAACTGTATTGAATAAATATTTGATCAATAGCAATTAATAATCTCGCCAAATGCATGTACGATCCTAATTGGATATATGGATGATGCTCATATACATAATTTCATTACTCATTTGAGTCCAATGTATGATGAGACGGATTTTTCTAAAATTTTCCATCTCATTTTCCCTCGTTCTATTTAGTGAAACCTTGGCCGTTCATTAAGCACAGGTTATAATATACACGCTGTTGATTTAGTCCAGGGTTCTTTGCTCCTCGTGTATGCGGGATAACGCGAGTAATAATCATTCCGGGTCTGTGAAATTCTGATAAGTATGTATACCACACATCATATATTTTCCCGTATTCATACTGAAAATGCCTAGGGTCTCTTTTCCGATAGATTGCTTTTGTGCGGTTATACCCTCTTCCATACTGGAAATGTCAGTAGGGTCTTTACATTCGCTTTCTTACATTCTTCAATGGCCTCTCTCGTTGGCTGATTGGCGAGTAACAGGCCGGCAGAGAGACAATTATTTCACAATTCCTACTTTTGATAGGTTGCCCTTCGTTCAGAGCATACGAGGCAGAAAAAAAAATGATATTGCATATGAAAATTTTATTGCGATATTTTTAGCTTCGTTAACTCGTTTGATAATTTTATACGTTATTTGAGCGATTTCGCGATAAAATTTATTTACTTGTTTTAGTATTGTTGTCCATCATATATCTTTTTAGGTTTTTATGTTGCTTTCCCCATCACCAATGCACTACTGCATCGTGGTTGAAGGTATTTGACAACGTATATCCACTGAAGGCCGGTTTCCTGCAGTAGATCACCTTTTGAAGTTACGGAATTCTCTCTCGTCTATCCCTCGTATATTCCAGCCCTTGAATTCACGAATAACTATACTGACAAACCAACGACCAACGTAGTAGCTGGAGATGTGAAATTTATTGTATTCTTTGTTGTATATATAACCCATCGGGTGTGAATATAGTTGCTACCGGAACGGAGGACGTGAAATATTTTTCTTGCACAGTTAACTCATTACATATTATGTGCATGTACACGCTTGAGCTGGTACTATTTTTTTCCGTTAGTTGTAAAATACGATACGAAAAATATCTGGAGAGAGTCAAAACAATCAGAGGCTATTCGAGCGACTAAAAGTCTGGATTTTATTAATTTTCCGTCGACTTACTCGTTCGGTTTAGGCTGAAAATGAAAGTCATATGAATACTAACATCTCGATACGAACTTATCCTGAGAATGGATAGAGATCTATACATTTTTTAAATGAGACACGAAAAATATTCCACAAATAGAGATGCAAGACATTGATTTTAGAATATCCAAGCAACTTGTTCGTTGTGATTATTTAAAAAAATTTTGATGGGTGGATAATATACGTCGTCAAACACTTTTTTCAATTTATAGAAAACATGTTTTTTTTACCCCGCGCAAATGTTAATAGAGGCGGTGGGTATATTAGGTATAAGCTATCAAAATTCTTGAGGGTTTGAATTGAGAATTTGCCAGCACTGGTATGAATTCCCGTTTCTAATACCTCAACCATTCAGTCCGCAATGCCAACCGGAAGTATATCAATCGAACTTCCTGTGTGTAAACGTTTCAAGTCTCTTTGGTGTGTGATATACCATTGCGAGAGTTGGATTGTGCCTGTGTGTGTTTAAAGTGTTGCCAGATGTCTCTCGAATTCGGAACAGGGTGCACTTGGAAGCCATTTTGCGTTTTCACTCTGTGGCTTTTGTCAAAGTTGACGACAGAGAACCAAAAGCGTTTACGGAAACGATTGTACGTGCGTGAGTTGCCACAGCAGACTCTCATACGTATGAGGGATTTCACAAAAAACCAAGAGTTGTACACGCTGTTATTTGGAATTTCTCTCAGAGATATATTTTTTTTTTCTTGCGGATTTTCATGTACTTATAAAACACATCCCTCGGAGGATTTTCAATCTTTATCTTTATTCAGTCAGGACAGCCCATCAAAGTTTATCATAAAATGACATTCAGGATCAATTTCCCAGCAGAAGGAGTGAGAATTCGTAAATAACTCGAAGAACAAAAACTAAGAAAAAAAAAAAAATACGACAATATCACAGATTCACGTGGGCAAAAAATAACCACTTTATTTTCGCCTGCTGAAAATACGGAATTTTTTATTTTAAAAACTCAAATATGTAACGATTTCCCAAATAATTAGGTAACTTTTAAGCTTAATCTGAGCGTGGCCTGATCCAATCTTCGATTTTATTGCACGATTTTCGTTCAGGTTTATTGATTTTTCGTTGGTTTTTTTTCGTACAATTTAACTGGAAACAAATAACTCTAACACTTTTGTGATTTCGACACGAGTAAAGTTTGAAAATCGTTTATACAATATGTAACTATATTGTACATCTATAAATCTAAACTCACACGGCATGGTATTATAAATGGGGGACCAGAGGTTTCTTCTTCATCCGAAGAGCCGGCTTTTCATCCCCAAGCATCTCATGATAACCTTCAATGTTATCATACTATAAAACCCGAGAGCCCTTCACAGTAACATTCCATTTTATCACACTATATAAAAGCCTGAGAACTCACGCGAAGAATTCCAATACATATTCAGTAAAACGATCGGCTCACGAGGCTTTATCGCATACTGCCAGAATCAAATTTTCCGTTTTGAAAAGTGTCAGTATATAACATCAGAGTTACTTAAACTTTTAGTCAAGTTACATCACCTTATTGGCCGAATAATAGTGGTATATTTGAAAGCAATCGATTTTATGAAATCCAAAAATGGGATAATTAGCATGGATTTCTAGATGCTCACATCAAAAACACTTTTCGATGGTTCTGCATATTGACACGATATGCCACAACATACGTTACGCTTCACGTCTGTCAGGAGATACATACAAATTTATAAATAATTTTTTTAAAACTCAGCACTTGTTTAACGAGTGTCGTAACGCTATAGCTATATCAAATATTATATTAAGTAAATTTTCCAGAAAATTTGGATAAATGAAATGGTTGAAATGCCCGTATTTCTAACGTTAATTTTGAAAATTCAATCGGTTAAGAATTCGCATTTTCGCGGTTGCGGGACTATTATCGCGATGGTGCTGGAATATATCCGGAAGGAATCCAATAAAGCTTTTCCACATCACCGCCACACTATATATATATCAGTGGTTGGGAGCTAGAGCACGAGCAGTACAGATGAGAGTAATACGAATTTCTTGGAATACGTTTCGAGAATCTTCGTCAATAATGCATGTTCCTATCTAAAGTGTGCCAGATGCTTGGATACTAGACCGTCAAGTTGGAGAGCTTCACGATTATTTTACGAGACTCTGAAGCAAGTTTTCTTTTCCCCTTACTTTCGCTCTCTCTCTCTCTCTCTCTCTCTCTCTCTCTCTCTCTCTTTCTCTTTCTTGCTATGTCTGGCTTTTGTTTCTAATGAACGGTAAATTTGCTCGTGAGTCAGATATATCAGCAAGAGATGTGCTTACGGTCCGGAAGACGGATTGCTCAGTTTGCTCGGATGGTTTATCAATTAAGGCATTAATGAGTAAATCTGTTCCCCATGAAATATTCCATCTAGATGTAATATTTCGTGAGAATTGAATCGTCGGAGAATCTATTAAGTGAAAATTGCAAGTAATATGCATGAGTTATATGCCACATAAAGAAGACCGTGAGCGTATCAGGACTTCTCAAGAATCGTTGGAAGATTAAGTACAGTTCGTTGAAACGCTTGAAATGTCTTTCGTATAACTGAAATATCGCTGGTCGGCACGTGCAAAGGCCATTTCATCGAGATTCTTTTTATCGAGAAGTCATGGGCCCATATATTGACAAGATGTCAATATATGGGCCCATGACTTATGCTGCATCGCGAAATTGTTCGAGTGGGCGTAAAGTTACGTAACACCGTGCAGTGAGAGGTACACACTGACAGAAAAATGTTTACACGCATTTTTACATACCTACGTCAAATATACAATGGATTCTGTAGGAAAAAGGAAAAAAAGCTGGTAACGCGATGAGTAACATCTCACTTCTCGTATACTTCTGTTTCATTAAAAGAGGTATAAGCGGGTCATACATTATCATCTCGATTGCAACATCAGGGTTTCTCGATTACACATAGCGAAAGTTTTGACAGGTGCTTGGTATATTTGTCCATGAGGAAACTGTTGAAAGATCAAACTCTATCGAGTGTTATGGACTTACGGAAAGTGAAGGATATTCAATCGTTGTTCCGCGAAAGTTTTGCTTGCATCCCCATGTATATATATATATATATATTGTTACGTCCCGGGTATAATTTCCGTCGGCGTAATTCGGTTGTGTTGCTCCTTCTTGGGACGACAATGTCCTCGTCTGGGATCAGAGCATAGAGTAGGGATCGATGTTTTATTTATTTTTTATTTATTTCTTAAGATTTCATGGTTTTGGTTGTTGTTGTAACTCGTGCATATAGGCGTAGCGGGTTATATTTTGAAATAATTGATTGCTCGGAACACGGTTTTTATATTTCAACAAATAACAAAACTAATATTTATTAAAAATATCTCTCGACCTTTCGGGTCAAGGATATTGTTCACAAATTTTTGTTTTATCAGATTTTCGCGGTACATTTTGGTTACGTCTCCAACTTGCGCCGTACATTTTTCGTTCGAGTCTTTTCATTTCCGATCTTCGACTGCCTTCTTTGTACCTCCCGATCTTCGACTCCGTATGTCTTGATGGGGCAAACTGTCGAATCCGCAGTTTTTCCTTGCCCTGAGATGGCAGCGTGACACAAAGGGTTCTCCTCGGCACGCTCTAATCACTGTTGAGTCTAGCTTTTCTTATCTTTTCGCGAAGCACTGGCGAGCTGAGCCTCGCGAGTAAGTGGATTCCTTATACATGGCTATTCATAAACGGTACATTGAAATCCTAATGGAGATTGAAATTTTAACTGAGACGAGTCACTACTCGACAGCTCGTGAAGATAAAAATGATTATTAATTGCACGAGTCGCTTCTTTTGACTGTCGTGTCAATAAAAATGGTAAATTAACGGCACGAGGCGTTTTTTTTTACTCTCGCGAGAATAAAAATAATAAAAGCGAGTATGGGTCGCTACTGGGAATGACTCGTGGGTATATTATTTGACTATACGGCTACTTTATAGCTTATCGACAAATTATGGATAGCGTCGTTGTCGACTTAGGACGGAACAATATATACGAGAGAGCCTAAGGCCGCATATAAGAGACAGGAGCATACTGGGGTTTGCATTATGTGGCTCGAAAAAATTGACAACACATAGGTAAGTGGATTGGGAAGAAGTAGCCCATTTCGCTCAGAATGATGCTGCCAAAGCCCAGACACTTTGAACTTTACGTCCAATCTCCCAGAGCCCTTTTGAGTTAACTAGAAAAAAGTTTATATTGCCTCTCGACAATTCGATATCAAAAACTTTTTCGATCGATCGAAATTTCCTATGTCGTGTACCCAAAGAGCCAGTAGTTTGTTACGAAAACGTCTCTGTTTTTTTAAATTTCTCTGCTTAAACTACAAAGTAGACAAGCATATATAGAGGTGAACATGCCATAGATCCTAAGAAATACGGGGGATCCAAATTTATTTCTCCCGGTCCAAAATCGCATCAAGTCCTCTGTATATGTGGAAAATGAACTGCATTACTTTCCTATAGGCACTTTGATCTTTTTCTTTCCGCTTTTACGTTACAAGATCGAAATAACCTATGTGGGAATCCCCGAAGGATCTCCAAGAGCCAGGCAAGGAGGATATGAAATTCTCGTTATATGTAACTCTGAACCGTCCTTGGCCCCCCTTACATGTGTCTTATCGACTAAATATATTTATTTTATACAGCAGCGTATCCGACGTATTCGCATGCATCGAACTACATCATCATATACCACCGACGAAACATCATCCAGTACATTTATATCATATCCTGGTGCTTCGTCATATACGTGTTTCCGGACACGGTTTTATGCATTCGAGCTCACATTTTCCATTAGTTTGTTAAATCGACACATTTCTAACGGGAAAATGATCGAGTTACCGTGTTCACTCTGCGATATACAACTTCAGTGTATTTCGTTGCATAAAATATTATAGTGACGTTGTCACGTTTTGCACATTTTTTTTTTCTCATTCATTGCTTTTTTCTTCCATCACACGATCACTGCAACACTTGCACTTGCGACAAAAATATAAAAATTACATCGCAAGAACTTTAATGCTCTAATTTTGTAGAAAAAAAAAAAATTAGTGTTCGAGTGTTTATCAATGAATACAGATACGTCATTGAATAAATTCAAAAATAAAATTGCATTGTTGATGGGAAATTGAAAGTGCGAATGAAAGTCGATATATTATTATGTATGATCTCATCCTTTGCGTGGTCCACAGTCAGGTGTATAAAATAGGATTAATGTGATTAGCTGGCGTCGATAAGGTGAGCACTATCCTAGAGTCAAAAGCCAACTCCGAAGGGTATCTTTGTATCTGTGAAAATCACAGCTGAAAAGTGCGCAAATGAACATACGGCAAAATGATGATCGGGTGAACCGTGAACGCCGTTGGTGCGGTGTTCACGGGTGAAAGGTTTTGCCCGTCAAACATCGGTGAAAGGTTTTACCCATCAAAGAACCGTCAAATTTCGAAAATCCAGTTGATAGCAATCTCGACACGAATTTCCGGTGGCCATTGATTCATTTATACCCTCGTGTTGCCTGGTGGAACAGTAGATTGCTATCGGATTTCACGATTAACCTCGTTTCCACGATTGCTATAATATATATACAGAGCTCTGGTTAAATCAAAAGAACTCGCTATTTATGTCGGCCCGCGCGAATTCCATTGACTGCACATTGTCGAGGGTAACTTTGCGGTCCATTGCGGTGCATTCACAAATCCATCGATATGTTTCGCAAAAACATCGTTTTTCGATCACTCCGTACATTTTGGCTCGACGATACTTCGACGAAGACCTTTACTACTGTTGCAACCAATTTATAGTATCAATTACGAGTCAAACCAGTGTGTATAGCAGGCGAATCTTACGAATGATGTAAAGGGAAACTTGATGGATAAATCAGACTGCAAACAAGAAACTGATTTGGCTTGGGAGAGAGAAGTATAGCTTGTTATATACCACGAAGGGTCCTGGGTCATCGATGGCACATTGACAATTGACACTTTCGTTAATGTCACGTCTTTAAATACGTGATGCTAATCGAACCATTATTGTAATTCGATCATCATGCAACGTGTCGATAATTTTACGATAAGCCTTAAAATTCAAGGGCGATTAAAATTTTCCTGATATGAGTAAATTACATCCCTTTGAACGAATCTACGCTTGACAGTGACGGGCGTTGAAATTTCTTCAAGTGAAATACTTCGTTCGATTGAATAGGGGCGTTCCAATAACTGAACGGGTCCAATTCCCAAATATAGGGACATTCAAAAAAGCCTTTGAGAACAAAACAAAATTTATTCAAACATAATTATTTAATTAAGAAAATTTAGTTGATTAAAGCAATTTTTAAAATTCAAATGAATATTGTTTCTTTTAGTTCAAGTCAAACGATTTAAAAATCAACGACTATGAAAGACTTTTTGATAACCAGATAGAGGAGTTTTCAATTTTTTTTTAGATAAATGTCATTCGAAACCAAGCCTCATTAATTTTAATGTAAAGACACTTCATTAGGTTGTAGTTTCAATTATTTGAATAATTAATTGATTCAAATTCATTTCACTTCGTGCAGATAAATATCAATAGAATAAATCCACTTGTCTCGGCGCAAAATGGTTAGGTGGCTTTGATAGATCCAATTACGGTTTTTTCTCCTTTTATCTTGAACTAGATAAAAATTGACTCCCGTGAATTATTATGCAAATCCTCCCCCTCGGGTATATCGGTAATGCAATTTCAACCCGAGAGATTAAAGCCCATAGGAGACTCTTTAACGACCGGTTTTCCATGCAGTGAAGAAGTACGGCTGCACCTCACGGATAAGGGTTAGGTATGTAATTCCGTAATCACTGACTCGTAACTCTCGCTCTTAACTTCCATAGCGCCCAGTTGTACGATTATCCCTCGATCAAACTATTTTCAATTAGTTTGCCTTTCTCCTTTTCGCAATAACTCGTACGGTCTAGTCAGCCGAGAGTAGCAGAATGAAATATGAAAAATTTTGTAAAAAAAACGACTTTAAATAATTTTATTGTAAATATTATAAAAATAAATCTTAAGTAAACTTCGAACGGAAATAATTGATTTAATTTATTATTATCTTATTAGTTTTTCGAATTGGACGATATTCTTTGCTTTTTGCATTTCCCATCCTCTTTTACCACTTTCGATTCCATTCCAGGTCCCAATTTAAATATTCCTTTTTCACATTTCATTCCTTGAGACCCCCTCAGGGTGTTATGCATAGCCACTCTACCCTAGTATACAACTGTATTTAATTTGCATGAGTACAATAGAGAAACTGCGGAAAGTCTGGCCGCGAATGGAGTTAGGTACATTTTCCTAAGGTCCAGTTGTATTACTAGCGGGAACTCGGAAAAACTGCTTCCTGTTTAACAGTCGGTGTGCAAGCTATTGCACGGTGATGCGGTCACCCATCTCAGTGTTGACCTTGGATACTACGTCTAACATAATATATCGACGATTATCGACGCAAAAATGATAATTTCTCTTCAGTTTTAGTCCCTCAATCGACAGAAAGGATTTCAAATTGTTTGGGTATGAATATCATTCTTGATCTTATTTCCACTTCTTTATGTGTTTGTAAATAAGATTAATGAATTATAATCTTAGCTTAAAATTGGCTAAAGCTATACTGTTTCTCTTCTACATGAAAATAAATTCAACGACACCACTCTCATCTGTGCAAGCTCGGATTTATAGGAAGTAACGTTTCGAGAATATAATATTTAAAAAGCTCTTGAGCTCTTATAAAAGAGCCTTGATGTATAGGAAGAGAGCAGTTACCGGTGGTCCGATATTGCAGGAAATATGGGGCATTCTCCGCGATCTAAAAGCACGCACGCGCACACACACAGACACACACACACACACACACACACACGTGCATTAAAAGTAACGTGTATCTATCACGGCTGTCCAAGCTAGGAAGGAATGGTTTCGAGAAAACTGCTCGGTATGGTCACAAACGGAGGGACGTTATAGTTCCCCAGATTAAGAAAAGAAATAGAGGTCGTGCGTTTCGACTTTTAATGCTGGTTTCATGCGACATATGCGCCCTATACGTCGTTCTTCTTCACCTCTCTTTAGTGCTGAGCAGAACCTTAAAGCCCTATAGTGCAATGTGTGTCTATATACTCGTGACGTTGGTCGATCACCGGAATAGACAAAAGATGGGAGTAAAAGACAATCTCGTAAAACCTCGAAGGTTTTTATGTTACATTATGTATGTAACCGGTCGTACAGTCATGTACGAAAAGGTAACAAATCTTTTTAAATTGTTTCCACAGTCCTCTGTCACGCGCAAGCCAACGGCAATCTATGGCCCTTCATTCGATCTGGCAATTGTGTATAGGTAACATAGAAAACGATAAATCATTACCAATTTACTTTCAGATTGCCAAGCTTATTGCAATTGCGCTGAAGCTAATTTTCATTCATATTTCTTTTATCGTGAAAAATCCACAATAACGAACTAGTTTTAATGTTCCACGACTCGTTTTACGTGATTTTAGCTGATTTTAGTACCAAAGATTTTGACTAAGATTAGAGGTTTTATGAACGAATGAATTTCATTGCAAACGAGCAAACATTTGAAAGAATTAATTCACAAAAGAATCTTTTCATATAGAACGGTGTAGGGCGTATGGAAATCATTCTTTCATCAAACCAAGCTGAAGAAAAATCTTTCGAAATAGTTGCTATGAATTAGATTATCTGCATCTGAGTTAATATTGTTTCATTTTTTTTTAATGCTATAGCTGAATATTCGATGGATGAAATAAATTTATTTAAAAGTTGCGTACTTTTTGAAGGTGGCCGTACGACAAGTATACCTTTAGAGTACATATATTGAACAGCCTGAAACGAGTCGTGTGCAAACGACGACCTATCTGAGCTCATAGAGAATCTATTTACAGAGCGTAGCGAGAAAAAGAGAGAAGAGGCTATAGAATAAAGTTGTCTGTATCATTGGCAATTCTATCTTTCTTTTACGGTGACCCGTAAAATAAAAAAAAAAGGACTTAACGATCGACGACGATGACTCTACGGAGTATTGAATGTTTGTAGTACCTCGCAGTATATATTCACGAACTCAATCTCCCTCGCAGTTACGTTGTCATAGCAGAGGAATCTTCCCCTTCCCCCTTGTCAATGTACGCATCACTTATGACAGAAATTCATAAAATGTGCCACACTGACTTGGTACGACTGGATGAGTTCCACGAGGTGTTCTTATATCATCGAAAAAATCGGTATGTGTGCATGGTTAAACAATTTAATGCAGCATGTGATTAATTTTGATAAAGATACAGTCCAGTACCTGATATCCAACTGGAATTATCGAGTATGCTCATACGCGGTTACTCGACGTAATTCATTGGGGATTACTACGTTATACCTCGGCAATTTCTTCATGTGCTTGATCGTCGAATGTCATTCTTATCTGTATAAAATATTGTTGGCGCATATAGAAAAAAACCTAACAATATTTTCGACCCATGACAGCGTTGACTCATTAATTCAAAACAGAACGGAATAACAAAAACTCCGTTGGCGTCTATTTGGAGCTCCAAGCCCACATCGCTGGCTTTTAGGAACCATCAAACTTTGACTGAGGTTTTCAAAAATACTTTTTATTGTTCCGAATGATTAATCTCTTCTTTAAATAAGAGAATTGATTTCCATTAACGTGCCAACAGCCCTCGCCCAAGCGCATGTGCATACCCTTTTGTTTGCCCCAAGCATCCACGCCGTATTCAGCCGTCTTTTCGAACAGAGAAGGTGTCTGAAAGACATTGATTTATTTCCTTCTCTCTTCTTCACACATTGGCTCACTTATGATTGGCCCTTTTCAGGCCGGAGTATCCTCCTCTGAATCCTCAATTCCCTTTTCGTGTCTGCTTTCTCACCCGGGCGACTGACGTTTCTGTTCTCGAGCCTTCTACCCACACGTTAATGCTTTCTACCCTGGGGACCATAGTCGGTCCATATCCCTGAAAATCCCCGGGTTAGTGAGGCAAGTCTAGATACTCGGAGATGTCGACTTGTGTCCCACAGGCATCGTTGAAGATAAGAAACCGCTTCTTTGGTCCCATGCAGGCTTTGGACGCTAAAAACCGTCCTTTGGCTATAGCGAGGTGCCAAGTCTGAAATTCAAACTTGGCCGCCCGGGCTATGAGGTTTGCCACGTCCCTAACTCCATGGAAGACGAGTGGAATTGGAATCACTTGGGAAGTGTTCTGAAAGATTCGCCAGGCAGTTTTCCTCTGTTTGTGGTAAGAAAGAGAGAAAAGTTGTTTGGCAAGTCATTCAGAACGCACCCCTAGGGAACGCAATAAGTGCGTGAACAGTTAGGTTGAAGCAGAATCCTTTCCAATTATTATGGACTGCGTATGTACAGTATATATCCACTGAATTATCGCTTGAATAAGTTTTTTTGACTTGTTCTTACAATATTTTTATAATTCTCATAATTCGTAGGGCCTTTTTTTGGCGTAATCAGTATTATTTCTCTCTCTCTCTCCTTTTTTACTTTCGTCTTTCGGGAAAGAAAATGAATGTGGATACTGCCTGAAACTACGATCATAGTGCGCTCGGTTGATCTCCTTGCGGCAAACTCGTGCATTCGGAGAAATGGTAGAAACGTTTCGCGCTTATCTCAAACGGTGTGCCTTGCTCAGTATATTGCAGTAAAAATCATTGGGTGAACACCTCGCCTCTCCCATGTGTCCTTTTTTTCGATAAGATCGAGTTCGCAAAGTTTCTCCTATCTCAAATTAAATCGCATATGTAACGGGGAGTCTCTCATTCGTATTGCAAATGGATCGAACGTCCGACCATCCTGGCCCACGTAGTTAACATACACACCTACATGGTGAGAGGGAGAGAAAGAGAGAAAACGGTGATAGAAAATGATACTGGGAGCTCGTATTTCACAGGCGATCCTTGCTGTTTTTTGTAACATGCCCCGAGTACGCGAGGGTTGCACCACCAGTAAGGGGGAGAGAGAGAGAGAGTTGTCCGGCACACATAGACGGAACTATATATACTTACGTATTTTACTGGATGATTGTGCAATACGACCATGACGGGTGAATAGCGATTTCGATTAAGAGCCGTTTTAATTATCACGAGTGGATACCGAAGAGATTTTATGACCACTATGAAGAGGGCAAAATACACGCTCAAATATGGATTTACGTAGTTGAATCCTGGCCATTAAATCAAACAATGACAAATCTTCAATCTATTTCGATGCCGATGCTTGGATGCTCAGTGAGTGGATTGAAAACAAATGGCCATTCGACGGAGAAAGTCATTCTCCAAAATGGCTACTAATACAGGAACAAGAATCATCATATTTTGAACTGATCGCAGTTGAGTCTAATATCTTTTAGATTAATCAACTACATTTTTCCGATGCAAAGAAACGTTATTTCAATTGAATAACTATATTTCTCTCATATAAAGATAGAAAATTATGCAAATTTTCGTAGGAATTAGACACAAAATTTTAGCTCACTGCATAATGTTTACTAAAATTGTAAATTATCACGAGGGTGAAAAATGTGGATTTTTTATTTTGTTTGTCCTCACTCTGAAGGGCATGCTTATAGATGATAAAATAAAAGAGAGAGAGAGCGAGAAGAGAGAGAGAGAGAGAGAGAGAGAGAGAGAGAGAGAGAGAGAGAGAGAGAGATAGCATATAATTACTTTTCTCAACACAAAAACGTGACATAAAACAGAGTCGTTAAACCACTGGAAACTAAGACGAACGAGGAAAATCCTCGAATTGCATGAGAGACCTTACTTTGTTATGGTACCGCTAGATTGCTGCAAGCGAATCTTCCGTATGCTTCCTGCTGGAGCTTTGTCACTGCTTTTCCAGCGGGAATTCGGTGCAAAAGTTAACGTCATCTTTGGAACATTATTCCTTTATGGTGAGACAAAGCGAGCGAGAGAGAGAGAGAGAGAGAGAGAGAGAGAGAGAGAGAGAGAGAGAGAGAGAGAGAGAGAGAGAGAGAGAGATATTCAACTCTGGGGGTTAGTCCATAAGAGCGTGTACAGGCATATACAGGAGAGATAATCATTCACACAAAGATGACTTGCTAACTTAAAACTAACCGAAAGACAAAAATGAGTGCAACTAGAGCATGAGAGAGATACAGAGAGGAAGGAATAGAAAAGGAGACATTTATATCGTGAGACGCGTGGTGAAGTGTAGGATATGCTTGAGAAATCTAGCCTTAATTAAGTTTGAGAAGTTTGCGGGGCTACCCTTCTTGTGAATAATGTAGGAGTTGAATCAAGAATTCGTTGTAAGATTCTTACCAATATTGAAACTTAGCTATTCAGCCTTTTCTTAATTAATATAACTGATGGTGTTCAAAGAAGTTTTATCACTTTCTTAAAAATTCTGAGCAACGTTACATGTCACATTACATGAGATGTTAGAATTTCGAACTTACACATTTTTCTTAAGATTACACTGTAACATTAATTTCGACGTTGGTGGGACCAAAATTTTTCATCGCCAATTCATTTGGGCTGGAATAGTAACAATTATTTATGTATTACGTATAGGAAATACCAGATTCTAAAAATGAAGCGTGTCGCCGAGTTTGTTGTTCCCTATAATTCATCCTCTAGGCATATGTTTTACACTCCTCCGAGTCTCTTATTATTTCGATCCATTTCCATGAAAAAATAAAAGACGTGAAAGCCGTTAAAAAGGTTGCTACAACGTAAAAGTATAGGCAGTAAGTGCGATGAAAGATTGTAAAACTCTTTTCATTTTTCTTGAAATTTTAATCAGTGAATCGAATTAGCGGACAATCTGAATGAATGATTTTTAAATATTGTAAGCGGTTTCGGACATTCTTATACTTTTGCAGTACTTGGATGAATGAATAAATGGATTCAGATTTGATGAATTTGCATACATCCAAGTGGTACTGACCGTAAATGTCGAATAGTTAATGTAAGCCACTGAATAAATTAGGAATTCGAACCCTCAACTCCTTCCAGTGCTTCCCATTTCAATGCTCTTCCGTCTGTCGTCACGTCGGTCGATGACAAATGCAATAGCGGAAATAGCAATCGTGATTAGGACGGTCATAAAGTTGGACGCTCAGATCGTAAACTACTCTTCCTACGTTATATATCTCCACACCCCTTTCGAGTCGACGAAATACCTATTAGCCATTACCGAGAAACATCTATTTGGAATTATCGTACAGTTTGAATGTATGATCGCCCCTTTCGAGTCCGAATACAATAGCACTTGTGTAGAACACTTCTTGCCGTCCTCTCTATCACTCTTCCTCTCTATCTCTCTTCCTCTCTCGCTCTCGCTCTCTCTCTCTCTCTCGCTTTCGGTCTGGCACATTGACGTACATCTATACATCTATACATTTATATCATTACATCTATAGTATTCGATAACCAGTACCTTCGACACTGTCAAATTTTATGTATCCTAGAATTATCCAGCTATACCGTCCTGCACATGAAACCCATCATAACGTAACAAACTCTAATTTCATTTAATCACAGAATTGTCAACGACAATCGGAATATTGCCAGAGTTTTCCCACTGTCATCGGCAGCTGGGATCCTTTTTAAGTCAATGGTCATTGTCAACCAACATAAAAGGAGAGTTTAATCTTTTCAAGTGTTAATATCTTGAACTGTCTCAAGTTTACAAAATTCCAAGATAGAAAAACTGCCCCAACTGCATGAAGATTTGATATCATATGCAGTATGGAATGTACTATCATTCGACATATGAAGTCAACATGAGTTTCATAATTTTTCATAAGTGAAACATAAATATGTATGTTCTATATCCCTGAAAATGAAATGCTCAGGGGTTGACTCTTCGCGTCTCGATATACGATATACGGAGAGGAGAATCGAAAGAATGTGTACGCGAGAGCCTCACGAGTACTAAAGCCGTCCCCCATGATGAGAGTGACCGTAAACCCACTAAACGAGCTGCGTGTACGATACTCTCTGGCACTTTCTCCTTCTTGCATTTAGATCCACGCTGTCGCGAAAACTCTACTGGGAAAACTGTAACGGCGATGCGAGATCGGGAGTTTATTCATTGCCACGTCCAAAGTAGGTACATGCCGAATCGCTATTAAAGTCGATTATAGCATTATTTACAGCTTATTGGTAAATTGCATCCGTATACCGGTATGCAGTGCATGATGCATTGTATGCGGTTCTCAACGTATGAATTACGAAATTTTCAACGACGAACTCGATGCGGAATTCTCGTAAATCTCGTATCGATAGCCCAAGCATAAATCATTCCTCAATAGGTATAGGGAAAATATTTTGGTATACGAATAATAATTCACACATGAAACATCCACAAAAAAATTGTATCTCACGGCTTCACAGAAAAAAAAATCAATATGTGCACGTTGCGTCGAAATTTAGATTAAACTTGTTCACTTTTAGAAAAAATTTCGCGAAGCTAAGTTTACAGGAAATTATGTTTTTTTTTTTTATAGAAAACATAAAACGTCACTCGAAGCTTTTTTTCAATGAAAAATATCGAAAATTTCTCTTTCGTTTCGATGATACATTTCGAGATATCTAAAAATAAAAGTGGCTCAAAATTTATTTTACAAAAATTTAATGGCTCATGCGATGATTCAGAACATATTATGGGAGCTTTTTCCAGCAACGACACAGAGCGACACAGAGTGACACAGTGTCGAACCTGGTGCTTTCCAACAACGACACAGCCGGACACAGCTACGGAGCATGGTTGGACACTGTGTCGACTCATTGCTGCCAATTTTTTGGTTGAAAATTTGATTTTCGAGGCGTGGTATTGGGCCCACCACCGGCGTCGGAGCGTTTCTTGAGGCAAAGATCAAGTTTGCTTAACAAACATTGCTTAACAAATTTTTAGGGAAAGTTTTTTTTAACACGTAAAATGAATTCGTTGATTTTTCTGACTACACGTGAATTAAAAAAAAAAAATTCTTATCTTTTTGGAATTTTGGTTTTCAAAACATTTTTAATTTTGAAAAATGAAGAAAAATTCGTAAATTTTGGACATGCTTTCGTAAAAACGTTGTATAATACAATTAAGAAGTTTGTAGTGCATTGAACGAATAGTTTCGTAAATACAACCTTTACAAATTACCGAAAACCGAAATTTCAAAATGGTAGGAAAATTTAAAAAAAATTCATGTGCAGTCAGAAAAATCAACGAATTAATTTCACATGACAAAAAAAAAACATTCCCTAAAAATTTGTTAAGCAATGTTTTGTTTAAAAAATGTATTGCTAACTTTTGGCCATTATTATTATTATTAAAAAGTAATCTTATCGTCTTTATTGTGGTTGAATATTCAGTGAATATTTAATAAATGTCACGAAACTCACCGTTATATCGCTTCCGAAATTGCAATTTTCATTATGAATTGATTGTTTATTTTTTACTTATTACATAGATGCAATGATACAATTTGTACGCGCTTGACAAATTTTTTGTTCTTCATTTTCCTGCGGTGCTCTCAGTATCCTTAGATTTTTCGTAACTGCATGAGCGGGCTCTAGTGACTGAATTCAAAACCTCAAAGCGTTCCAACAAGCACCAAAGCACTGTGTTCGACCGTGTAACACTGTGTCACTCTGTGTCTCCTAGCTGGAAAGCTCCCTATGAGTCTCGAAAAGCTGTGCAATGGATTGAAATTCGACGAAATCTGAGACGATGGATGAAAAGCTCGTCGTTCAGATGGGAAATGATTAATGTGCATGTAAAGACGATTGAGAATACGTGACAATCAGATCGGCTGTGCATAAAAAGGAATCGAGCATGACACACGTAAATACTCTCTCACAAAATCCTCTATCGAATACAAGGCTTTGTTCCGAAGTTCAATTTCCTTTCCGATAAATTCATCGAGTTCCAACCTATGTACTTTTGGTGATTTTTTTTTCAATCCCAACAATAGAAACCGATCAAACGTCGTTTTTTTTTTGGCACATACGCCGGAGCTCGTGAGATGAGCGAGATCTCATTGGATTTACTGTGATTCGTTCGTCAAAAAAGCAGCGACGACGCTGCATTGAAGGAATGAAACATGACGAGGGAAAGCGAAAAAAAGTTGATTGGAAAATGTTATGTATGTATATATATATATATATATATATATATATATATATATATATATTGCACAAAATAAGATTTTTTCATAATACGTGTATACGAATATACACGCACACTCACTGACATAGATGTCACCGCTCAAGAGTTGTTCAATACACCTTAAAGTCTCGCATTCGTGTATTCAAACAGTCAAAATCACGTAAATTCGATAACACGCATGTGTATAAGCATTGCAGACCATTGATATTAAAAAATTTGTTCTCCTTGCGCTATGTTGTATAGAGAGTCATGATTTACCCTTCGTGGTCACACTGGGTAAATTTCACCCAGGCCTTTTGGCAGGAATGGTGTATTCTTTGACAAATTGACCTACTTACGATTTTTTTTTTTCAACATGTTGTGATTTAAATTTTGACATACCGACTTTTGGCACATGTTTCAGAATGTTCAAAGTATTTTTTAGTATTTTTTTCGATCCCGATCGGGCTGATAGTTTTCACACAGCAACCATTTGAAACTTGGCTGGGTAAATTTTACCCATGTGTGACCACTAAGTTATTCTACAGAGGTGTAACCACGGAGAGTTAAATTCTCCACTCTAATTATCTGATGAAAAACAATTGTTTGGGCTTGAAAATTATTCGATCGATACTGTTGGTCAGTATTAATTGTGTTCATGCACAATAAACTTTTCAATGAAAAACAATATTTACTAGACACTACCAAAGATGTTAGTACAGCGTTTGTTTGAATATCACAAGTGAATAACGATAATTCTCTTCGTATAAAATACAGGAAAATGTTTATAACTATTGGTTTGATATATTAAGAAAAAAATTTAACGCCTTGAATCTTCGCCTGAATATCCAAGGTTATTTTGATAGATTCAGGTAAACAGTTGAAAAAAATTCAAATAAATTTGAATGTAAATATAAAAAATGAGGTGAAACGCTTATTTTTAATACTGGAAAACGAACGAAGAGGGGGAGAAAACTAAAAATTGTATGGATTGAATTTAAATACAATAAATAAATCGAAGTTATACAAATTTATTATATTTTATTTATTCAATTTACAAGTTTTTTCATCTCGTATTTATTGCTATTTTTCACGTTTTGCTTTTTCTCTACCTTGGAAGTGACAGCACGATTCAAATGAGACTTGATAAGAAAAATGAAAATTGTAGGCAAAGAGAAAGAGAGAGAGAGAGAGAGAGAGAGAGAGAGAGAGAGAAAGAGAGAGAGAGAGAGAGAGAGAGAGAGACTACGGGAGAGACGAGGTGACGAAAGGGAAAAGGAGCTTATTAATGCTTCAACTTTGGACCCCGAGGATTTAAAAAATCCGCCAGAGAATGTGAATGCGAAAAACTTTTGTAATGTTCGACGTCTGCTAATGACACCCTAGTTGACGATCCATTTATTCCGTGCTTTTTTCCTTTTTCTTTATTCAGGATACTTTTGCCTTTCGTATATATTGCACGATACTTTCGATTGGAACTTACGCTGGTTCCTTCCTGAGGCAGAATTAACTTTTAGTGGAGAAGACCTCTTCGATTTAAAGTGTACAATATTTTGACACATATACCGCCTTACGTATTGTACGTTAATGTTTTCTTTTTCACCCGGATTGAGCATAAGTGGATTGGCTCTAAAACACCCATCAGCATTCTGGCATTAGGCCAGCAAAATGTATATATATAAGAAAGACCGCCTATGACCAAGCCAATTCCACGTAGAATTACCAACTTGCTGATTAGAGGGCTTTTGATGAGTAGCGTGAAATAATTCGCGAGAAATAATGTGCAAATTTCAATTTAATTCGATTGTAGATCAACGAAAAAAAAAAAAAAAAACGTAAATTTGTATATTCAACTGTAAAATATTATTTTGCTTCTCGTTTTATGTCACATCGCACACTTTATCTTCCCCTCGTTCCATATCAGTTCATATCTCGTCTCGTCCGACATCGTATTCTCCCTACAACATCCTCTTTGCTTATCAAAATTCGCTACCCATTCTGTCCCAAGTCTCTCAAGAATGAAATATTGATGGGCTCCTGGAGTGTCAGTCGTAATAACGAAGATCTGCATTGCAAACGTAAATCCACGTCCAAGTGAGATATATCCTGGGCTCTCGTCACGTCTTGATTTTCACCCTTTGCATGCATAGACCTTGGATGTTTACATGCCACATCTGCACGATATATGCATAGACTCTCTATACATCTTGTATCCTTATTGCATCATAAATATACAAATGTAAGTAAAGTGTCGTCGTCTCCATCGCTTGCTCTCCACATCAAAATTTGAAAAATATTTTTCGTGCTTTTTCAAACCCCGCAAAAATTCAATAGTGCTATACTTCTTTTTTATAACCTGCTTTCCTCCATATTGTGTTGAAAAGAAAAAGTGAAAAATGGATGGAATTTATCAAGGTTCAGAGCAAGTTTTCGAAAAAGTAGATTTTACATTCCAATTTTTTGAAAATCATTAAAATTGCCCAATATCAAAGAATCAGCTTCTCGTGTTGATTGAAAGATAGTCGATTGCATGATCGGTATAAATTATTCGCTCGAAATTTCGCGCTCAATAAATACAGCAAACAGATCTCAGAAGCTCAGACAGAACATTGCCGGAGCTTTGAACGTGCGTTAAAATAATTTGATAACTTGTAGACTGATTCGTCCAGGAAGTAATTACGTTGAGTAGCCGAGAATTCCTGGTCTTCATCGTCGTATTCTACGGCGATTATATCGCATCAACTGTGCAACGGAGAGTCCTTTTACCCCTAGTCATATCTCAAAAGGTTTGAAAAGATAATCTTTGTCCTCGTTTATACGTACACGTATATCTCTCACTCTGGTAAATGAAGATTAAAGGGCTCACGTACTCTTCACACTATTCTCTATATATAATTCTGTTGTACTATGTGCAACACATCGGTTGGGCGCGACGACGTGGGGAAATAGAAACATATTAGTAAATCATACGGTGAAAAAACAAATATTTTCCTTGTTTTTACGCGTAAAAAAGTCGTTACTTTGTGCGATAAGGCAGGGTGTGACAGGTAACAACGCCCTGAGCCAAAAAACATAAATTATTTCAAGCTCAACGAGATCTCATACTCTCTCTCTCTCTCTCTCTCGGTCTCTGTAAAATTTTCTCATGAATTACAGGATTAGAGTATGTGATATGCATTTGTTGAATGTGCGTATATTATGCAGCGTGGAGCGCCAGAGGATGGGTCAAAAACAATGTAAAATTTTTCTCTACTCTTCCAGACCATACACTCTCCTATATCATTTTCTGATTCGATAACAAAAAATTATATATACAAGAAGATACCCACTTTGATAATCAATAAACTCCTCGTATCTTAGAAACTATTGCAGAATTTTGTGAATTTGACATTATTTAAATGCTTAAATATGTTTTTTAAGGGTGAAGAGTGCATGAAGAAATCGGTTCTCTACAAGATAAAAGGAAAAACTAATCCACTTAATTATTGGAATACTGACTCATTTTAATAATCAATTTTTTCGTTGAATCGTGAGCTTTCGATCGTTTACATGAAAAAAATGATGGACTCGTCGAGTTTTTGGCAATAAAAACTTCGAATAATCAGCAAAACTTGTCCAGTATGTATTATAACCGATTAGCCACAAGAGCCATCTCGAACGAGTCTTATAGTAATTAAGAAAATTTTTAGTATATTTATCAATAACTGACTGTTCACTTTTTTCATATTTTTCAATTTAACCATTTGTCTGACAAAGACCCAAGTTTCGTTATCGGCTGATAATGATACTTTTAATGAGAATAATAAAATTTTCAAAATCGACAAAATTATTATTTTTTGTGTTCTCCCCATTGGCAATTGTCATCCAGAGCAGTGTAAAATTTACATTAAAGCAATTAAATCCAGTGGAACTGGAATTTTTGAAAAAAGTTTTTACGAACGGAAAACCAACTTTGTGAACTCGCGCTCATTTCATTGCCATGCTAACTCTCGTGATTGGAAACATGCGCGAGAAATTCTCTTGAATTGGCAAGTCCGCGAGGGGCTACTTCACGATGAACTTGATGAGACGTGAATGCAATTGACGATATCTCCCTCTCTCTCTCTCTTCGCATTTCGAAATGGGATAACTTATATCAGATAACTTTATTAATGAGAAATGGCTATAGCTATATATTTTTATGGATCAAACTACTCGAGTAATAACTGAAAAAAGAACAAATATAGGGATAGAAAATTGAGTAATTACAGCCAGAAAGAGAGAAAGAGAGAGAGAGAGAGAGAGAGAGAGAGAGAGAGAGAGAGAGTGAGAGAGAGAGAGAGAGGAGAGAGAGTTATCGTGCAGGATTCTATGGGTAACCACGTTCGCCAATCAAAGCACAGAGACGAAATGTAGAAAATAGGATATACGTTGTCACGAATACGAAATAATAAGATTATATAATCGCATAGAAGATAGAGGCTACGATTTAGTGGATAGAACAGTAGAATCGACCAATAATAGTCAGCCATTATTGTAAAGAATCTTTGGATGTTGTATCAAAGTAGACACTGCTCAAAGTTATGACCAAAAATATATCTGACATGTATTTGAAATAAACTTAAAATCTATTGCAGTCATGTAAAGGCCCAGAAAAAGATGTTGAACATATTTTTGGGTCAATTTATTTTTCACGGAGGATTACAGCGTTAAAATAATATTGTCGCGTTTCAGGCGATTCCAGGATAATCCTGGAATGTAAAGAAAGAAGGCATTATCTTGATAATGAAATAGAGTCCAAGATAATAGTTCGCGACAAACATCTGTCCATAAATTTGTAAAGAGAGACAGCGAGAGAAAGCTAAAAAAACAAAAAGGAGAAGGAGATTTCATGAAATCGGTACGTTGGAAATCGAAGTAAACTGCAATAAATTATCAGCCAAGTGAGATGCGGTTGTATAGTCGAGGTATGAGAGAGAATCCGGTCAGCGAGCCAAAATTGTTTAATACATATGTGTGCACTAATCTGACCTTATATATTTCATCTGAGGATTAACGCGAGCACTATTATGTACCGACCAGCAGGATGTTCCGGGTTTTCGCCATACTGTCGAAATTTCGTATTATAAACTAACGTGAGAGCATACTCATCGTAAGCCAAAGAGAACTATACGTGGCTTTTCTCTCGTTGGTACGTAAGGGAAGGGTGTACTATTGGCAGGCATTCAATTATTCATTTCATGCTCGAGAAAAAGTGTATGAAAGTGTAAATTATTCTTTTTTTTTTTTTTTTCATTCATACTGGCTGGACATTTACTCTGCTTTAGCGTACTTTTCTTTGCGAACAACATATCCTTTTTTACAAAAATAGTCATTCACCCGGTGTGTCCCAATTTTTTGCAACTACAAGGTTTACATTCACCCTTCATATATGAAGCAAGTAAAGTACAGGTTATTACTTCGACCATTTCGTCAAGAGTGATAAAGCTGTTGGGGAGACGAAGGTATATTATAATTTTTATTCAAAGATTAATTAAAATATATATTGTAACGAAATGACAACGCGGATATTTGTTTTCGGGGCGGGTTTATTAATTACAATATGATCCCTGATCGCTTATCATAGTACGGCCGCACATCATGACGTTTATCCCGAGACTCCTAAACAACTGAAGGTTCGATCGTCAGTTCGTCAGTTCTGTCAATGACGAGCTCGCTCGTCGTTTCTTCTATCCTGTGTATTTTATTAGGCTGCTCTCCATGTTCATAACACTATCCTCCCCTACGAAAAAGTTGTCGTCCCGACAACTTCACTATCTATTTAAGAATTCTCTCCTCCTGGGAGTTGCCGCCCCTACAACTGCCTAAATGTCCCTATGATGTGTCATGGTCCATCGTTCTAAACTCGATCTGAAATACGTAGCCTACACTGTCCTGACATTTGTCCATGTCCTCAGGGAAAACCATGACAAAAAAAAACCTGAGGTAGGACAGTGTTCACAAGCTAAATAATTATATGCTATATCCAAATGATCACTGTTCTAACCGTCCTTTACTTGATCTGTCAATATCCCGAGTTAAAATAAACACATTCCTTCAATAATTTTCATCTTCAAATTTCTTCTTTCCTTCCTTTCTCTCATGTAAATCTCTTCTTATGCCAACCATCACCAAAATATGACAGGAATGGTCCGAACTCGGGATCAAAGAAAATCTGTAATAGATGAAATAAAAGCGTAGACTTCTGTACGCACCAATATTTTTCCTCCATTTCATTTTTTTTTTATTCTGTCTATTTCTATTATCTACCTATGATTTAATTATTTTCAATTGCATTTAATCTACGTATTGTCTAAATTCAATGTTTTTCTTTACGAAATTCTTTAAAAATTGTTTAAGGTGGCTTTCCTAGCGTCTATATAACTCCATGTAAATAACTTCAATTTTACTATATTGATGTATTTATTTTATTTACTTTTTGAAACTTTATTTTCTTTGTAAATCTTGACAAGGACCTCAAAAAAATCAGCCATACTATCCGAGAATATTTTCGGACCTGGATTTCCCCATCAAAAACTCTTTTCTCTTTCTGCAAGCCATCCGGGAATGAAATAAAAAAAAATATAACCTATCCATCAATTCTGACCCCAGCAATTGATCACAGTCTTTTTCAAGACAAAAATTAAATGGCGACTCCTCGGCACTAAGCCCGTCAGGCAGCCCCTACTCCCTATTTCCCGGTGCCCAGAACAAATATTTCATGGCCCAAGCCAACGTGCCTTATCAATCACTGAAAATCCAGTCCTAGATAACCCGAAAGAGCATAACCTCTTCCTCCGAAGTCCGTTGATTAGATTTCACCTATGAATTCTTATTCGTAGAAGAGCGTCATCGAGACGTCAATTTATTCTTTTTCAAATTGTATAACCGCTCAATTGTAAATGCTACTGGGAGTGCCGTTAAGACCTCAATTTTGTTCATAAATAATTGTTATTCATTCGCATGATTTCTTATCTATCAACAGGTCATAAAGACCTTACTTTTGGTAAACTTTGATTCGTGTAATTTTCTTCATAAATATCAATCTTAGTAAATTATGAATCAACGACCTAAGAACAAAATACATAGCTTTAATATCGTAACATCCTTTGTTCTGTCATATAGGAATCCGTGGATTCGTCAAATTCCAAATTTTCTTTCAGCTAATCCTTATTATTCTTCTATTACATCGTCCTATGGTGTCCTTATTGCCGTTTATAGAGTGCCGTCGAGGCCTCAATTTTTGTATTCTTCGTATTTTCACGATCCTTTTTCACGAATGTGCCATGGAGATCACAATTTCTTTTTTTTTTTTATTTATCTTCCGAAACAAATTACTTTTTTTAATTTTTTTTTTTTTTATTACGATTGAGTTATCGAGACCCGGATTTTATTTTTATTTTTATTCTATTTTTTTAAAATTAATTTATTCGATCGCGAACGTCATTTTGATATTTATTTATTTATCATTTTAAATTTTATTTTATTGGTTTCGCGTATCCTATATCCCACTTCTGACACCAATGTAACGAAATGACAACGCGGATATTTGTTTTCGGGGCGGGTTTATTAATTACAATATGATCCCTGATCGCTTATCATAGTACGGCCGCACATCATGACGTTTATCCCGAGACTCCTAAACAACTGAAGGTTCGATCGTCAGTTCGTCAGTTCTGTCAATGACGAGCTCGCTCGTCGTTTCTTCTATCCTGTGTATTTTATTAGGCTGCTCTCCATGTTCATAACAATATTTTGAAAAAGTACTTTTTCTTTATATCAGTACTTATTTTTAGTCCCCATCTATTGTATATATGTCACTCCATTATTCTCGTCTCTTCACAGACATTATGTCCTCTCTCGCTGGTGGATTTATCGAAGCTTTGTACGTCGGGGTTCCGTGCCGATATTTAGTCGGTTGATTCTGTCGAAAATCTCTTAAGCCCGCGAGCATTGGCTTCCCGAAGCTTGCAGATTTACCGTGTAACTTCTCTATGCCAAGATCAATGCTCATTGCATTCAGCCACAAGCGTATTAGCGAGAACCATTTTTCTTTTCCGTTCAATTTGGAATTAATAAAAGTGACTCGGTCATCATGCGTTTTTCAACGTTATTTCATTTTCAATGCTCCTTATATCTATCAATTATTATTACGATATTTATAATATATTATTTGTAGAGCTTATAATGAAAAAAGCAAAAAATTCATTACAAAAAATTGATCTTTTTAATACTCAAATGGTAAAAAAAATGACTGAGAAGGGAAAATTTCAAGGGGAATTTTTCCAGTTTCTGTCCCTAAATATAATGATTTTTTGCTGAAAAAAAAAATATGAAATTCAATGTGGCTACGAGAAAAAAGACTGAAAAATATTGTTCGATGCAAGATTTTGTGAAATCGATATTTTTATTCGTGGAAATTCGTAATATCGAACATAATGGCATTTGGCAGAAATTCAATATCGATACGACGGTAGTGGTAAGTTGTCGTATCTATCAGCCACAGATATCATACGAAACGATATATATATATAATTTGGGAGGGTGTTTGTAGTCGTGGTTTTGGCGGTGTCACGGTAATTTACGTTCTCCAATCCTAATCAGAATTCGTATACGTAGCGCTCTGGGACTATTCGCCACAGCCCATGTTAACTGCCGTATCTATATACATATACATATATATATACACGTTTTATCTCACGCTAATCTATGTATATACGCATGAGACATTCCATGTCAAATCGACAGCTGCACGATCCTGAGCCTTTGAAGTGGTCCACAATTCTTTATGCTATTTTTTCAACCATGAAAGACATGCAGGTTTTTTGTGGATTTTTTCTTCCCTCTTCTCATGTAAAAATGATTAGTATCGAAAAAAAAAACCAAACGAAAAGTTGATGACTTATCGAAAATCTGCAAAATTTTTTTGAGTCATTGATAAGGCAAGCAGAGTGAGGAGGCATTCGCATCGATTTCGCTTTCTGGTAATTGTTTTTTTTTTTTTTTTTTTTTCATTCAAAAATACGATTTAAAAATTTTGGCATCTGACGGAAGAGTTTAAAAATTTTTTTCCAAATTTTTGAGATTGCACTACGATTTTTCATTATGAAAAATGAGAGCTTAGTGATGCTCAGCTCAAAATCATAATTGAAGAATCTCGTAAAATTCTCAAACATAAAATAATCGTGTAAACAATTGTGGCTCAAAACTCAGAGGGTAATGATCACGGACTTGTCGATTAGTCCTGGAATGCCATATACCTATGTAGCAAGAATTTTGGATGTATGTATATCGCAGTTGGTATAATGTGTATCGTGCGATTTCGATTTGCGATGCCAACAGACACACACACACACACAAACATACATAGTATTTTAGGGGGTAATCATGGTCAAGGATATCCGTCCAGGACATAGAGGTATCCGTGACTTCCGAATCCTGCGACAATGCTATACTCGTATATATAGTAATGCGACTAATAGGCGGGCACACAGGATCTTCCATTCTCGGCATCGCGATAGTGACACATAGATATAAATGACGGTTCGACGTAATTTTAATCATCTTTCAGATAATTATAAATTCAATCTTCATCCGTTTCAGGCAAATTATCATCTCAAATCGATTGATTTACGACTAAGATCAATTATAGCAACTCAGATATGACTAAATACCTGAGCGCGTAGAGCTCTGTTTGATTTTTTTTTTTATTACTGATACAAATATACATCCTTATCTTTTCGATGCGTTCAAAAAATTCCGGCATTAGCAGCATCGCATTGAATGCAATGAACTGATGAATGAAGTAACGAATGGGATGGCTGCTGAAGGCAATAGGTTAATTCGTCTATACTTGTTGTCAATTTCTTTGAGCGCGAATGTACCGAAACGAAACTATAAGTCCTGCGTGTTTGTCCGTAAAAAATTCATCGATATTGACTGGCAGCAAACAAACGGACCTGACCAAATTGATTTAACACGTAAAGTATTGCAGGTTGCGCCATTTTGTTTGCTCGCCGTCGATGTAGATGTAACGCGTCGACTTTAAAGAAGGATTCAAAGCAATCAGAGCAGAAATTTCCATTAGAAACGAACGCAACCCCCCACACGGATTTCACGAATGCTCGCCTATCTCTCGCTCTGTCTGTTTCCTTTCTCCAATCTTCCTGGTTCTAGAATTCACGCGAAAGAGTGTGGGATACAGCAGTGATTTCTTTTTCTCCACTCATCCACACTTTTGCTTCTTCCCTCGAAACGAGAGACTAGTATTAGAGAATGGAATGTTCCTTTAGGAACACAGATTAACAATCTATTCTTGGTTCACAAATACATTCCAGAAGTTTCAACATTACGCTCGGATTCCTCTTTTTGCACTTTACGAAGAAAAGAATTGCCTTATTTCTTCTTTTCGTTCTTCAGGTTACGTACGTGCAGAGAAAAGTACCGAGATTTGAGCTGAGTTCGGGTCTTTTTGCGTATAATACTCCAACAGGATTTCGTTGCTATAGAAAAGAAACTGAGAGAAAAAAAGAACAAAATATTTTTAAAACTGTCATGAGGGACTAACAAAGAGTGATGCATATAAAAAATGATTTTTTTTTTTCTATGGTTCCTAATAAAGGTGGTAGACGACGAAAGATAAGTAAAGAGTGCACGATAGTCTTTCGAAGGATACAACTCAAGTTTCCAAGCATGGAATTTAGAGGGAAAACTTTTATATCTGCTTGACGAAGCATAAATTATAGTCAAGAATCTTATACGTATAGTATGGGTCTGTGTCAAGTGTGCTTTTGTGCATGCGCATATAGCTTGAATCTCGTAAAAGTGACACCTCTCAGTTTCTTTTATTAGAACGGTGCCCAGCGACGTTCAATAAAGACAGGAGACCAAAGAAAAAAAAAAAAAAATAGAACCGGACCATTCTTGCATCCTGAATTTAATAGTACCCCTCTATTGTTTTATTTATTAATTTTTTTCGAGAGTACAGGGTTTCGCAGTGCATACGTAATTACAGGCTTTTCATCAGTCCCCGTTACTCAAATTTCATGAAAGATAGAGATTTTCATTTTTTCGTTAGCAACTCTCGTAATTTTGAAACGTGACGCTTCGTGATTAGCGATGCGTTTATGTGTATCGCGTAGGGTGTCATATCTCGAAAGTGAATCTCAATTACAAAATATCGTATGCATAAAGATAAGCGACATTACTCAGGCTAATTATTACAATAAATTTACCGAAGACAAATATCACATGCTTACGCGAATAAAATAGATAAAGGTGTTCGTGGTAAAAAAAAAAATTCTTTAGCTTTATCCAGATCGATTTCTGAGAGCGATTAAATAATCCAATTATATCTCGATCGAGGAAACCACCTGTAGCCCCCCATTAAACCTTCTCTCTCTCTCTCTCTCTCTTTCTCTTTCTCTCTCTCTCTCTCTCTTTCTCTCCTCCTCGACTATTCCTTTCCTGCACTCTGGCCGTATAATATCTTCGAAAAGTCGCTTTCACGTTCGGTCGTATCTCATAGCCAAGAAGAAAAATTGTGGTAACAACATTTTCGCCATAGTTCGAGAGTGAAACCAGGAACTAAACAGCAATCGGTGCAAAGTTCAACCACCATTTTAACGTCGGTATATTCTCACTTAAAGGAATTCCCCACAATTAAATGAATCAATGGTCCATTCCATTGAGAGTGATATGTCGCTGGTCTCGGATTTTTTAAATGCGCGTTGTTCATTTTTCGGTGACAAACCCAAGTTTTTTTTTACCATTAGATGCAGTAGATGCTAAGCATTTCCTCAGTATTCTTGCATTAACTTGATAAACGTTCATTAAAATGACCTCAAAAAAATCGATCAAATCGAATTTTCTGTGTCATTCTTATGAATGCATCTCTCAGATTCCAAGAAACGCAGGTAGCCCGAATTCGCAAAAATTTCTCCGTATGTAAATAAAACAGTCAAGATGTAAGTCACCTGTGACTTTTGTAATTATTCAAGGATTAAAACTTTCCTGAATATCGCGCGAAGGCAGGCAACGCTGGGAGAGTGAAATCAGTGAATAAATCAATTATGTACTTTCGAGTAAATTATAAATGTAAATATTTTTTTACCATCACATAACCTTAAACAATGTTATTTACGCTCACGTATATACGTGGATTATGTATATAGCGTTGATGATAAATATTTTTTTATGAATTTATCAGTTACATAAAAATTATTAAAATTTTCGACCAAGAAAGTGTAACGTCGCCTTTAACTGACAGTCTAATAAGCTAGGGCTGACAAGAATTTCTATCGCATATCTGCATCGATAGTATGTATATATGTATACAATATACACGCTTGAACAATGATTAACCAAGTGTGCAGTACTTGCATACGCAGTGCCCATATTTTAGGATGATATATAAAGAAAAACAATTTCCCGGAAATAGAGAGTACATCATCTAAATATCGCTGCATCTGTCCTCGGCGCAATATTTATTTTCTTCATTATTGTTATATCCAACCCAGGGGATAAGCTATTATATTTGCTCGTCGTTTTGAATGCACAAAATATATGTATTTCTCCTAGAAAACGTGGGGATGAGAAGTTCAATGTTGGAAGCGCGAAAGAGCAATTTCACTGTCACGAAGCTATTTTTTTTTTTTTTTTTGAGGCTGGAAAAAGGTCAGAGATATTATATTCCCATGCAAATTGAGAGATTCTCAAGCTAACGTATTCTTTGCTTCGTTGGATATAAGTGGATTATTCACGCGGACTTATGTATTACACGCGTATATATGTATTTGGAAAATTCGAGGCTTGAGCGCTTCACAACCTTTCCTGTTCCCAAATCAAGAAAAACGTCAACATTTTTCTTCTTGTCGTTGTACGCAGAATTTCTAAATATTTCATATTATAGCGAATGAAACTTGATTTATACTGCATTGCTTTTTTTTTTTTTTTATCGCTTCGAGGGCAACTTCAAAGTGATTGTAATATAATGGAAGAGATATGGTTGAGATCATCTTCTGCAAAAATTTACTTTCGGTTTTTGAAAATCTATAAAAAATTGAAAAAATAAATTAACTTAATGACGCAAATGTTATTTTAAAGTTTTAACGAGCTTACAAACAGGATCATCGGTAAGTTGAGTCAACAGTAAAAAATACACCAAATAAGAGAGTATCCTAGTGAATGAAATAACACAATATAGGATCATCTCGCAAATAGAAAATATTTTTCAAAAACTACAGACACGCATGCAAAAGGAATGATTTAAATTATACCTTGAATGTGTGATGCGAGCTTACATACAAAACGGGGGGAAAAAAAAATATATTTATCGCATGCTTAAAATTGGACCTGGGTTGTACTTTTCACCACGATATTATGTTGTATTAATTGAGAAAATCCCGAAAAGGATATTGAGATTGATCGATTTACCAAAAAGACACGAAACTGTCCCATCTCTCCTGGTGTCTCATCTCTACTGAATTCACCCCGATGTAAAGTATTCACGAAGCACGCGATCTTAAGCAACAAATCTACTTGTCCGGCAAGCCGTCTGATCCGGATTTGTCTTGTCTGGCCAGTAGGGTATTGTACCACTGCACGCACAGCATAGAGCCTTGAATCTCCATCCACTTTGTCTCTCTCTCTCTCTCTCTCTCTCTCTCTCTCTCTCTCTACTGCTCGCTTTCGTAAGCTTTTATCCACAGGCATGGCAGGGATGATGGACGTGCGAAAATACGACAACCATTTTATGTAAATATAACATATGGGCTATTCCAGCGATTCACTATACTAGTAAAGGCGTAAAGGTCTCTGAAGCATGCTCGAGCTGTTTTCAGATTTTTTGTCCCCTGAATTTCTCACTGTGTTACTTCACATAATTTTAACGAATTTTTAAAATTGCTTATTAAGTCAATAAATCGATTAATGCTTTAAATTATAATCCAATACAAAAACACTTTTTCTCACGTAAAAAAGCCGCAGCTTTGGTAAGCTTGTGAGAAATCTAAAAACGCACAAAAATCTGAAAAAAAAATGCCAAAAATGCTTCAAACCATGTACAATTTCGGGAAAAAGTTTCAACCGAATTGGGGACACCCACGTTCTGAATTGTGACGTGAATTAGTGATCCTCATTTTGTTAATCGATGCTTCAGTGTTTTGACGTTAAGTAATTGAAAATAAATTTTTACACATATGTACCAGCACGCATGGAATTATATATACGATACAAGATAGAGGACATATAGGGGTATGAATTTTAGACACATAAAAGCGCATCGTGGGATGTTCTGTTCATGCCTGACGTACGGTGGGAAAAGGGGGTCGTGTAGTCTCTTTCTCTCTCTCTCTCTCTCTCTCTCTCTCTCTCTCTTATTTATTGATTCTAAAGCGTGCGGGGCTAACTTAATTGATAAAGGTAGCCCTCATCAAAATGGAAATAATGTAACGCTCATGCGATGCTATTCCTAGAGGTACTACGTGTGAACTACCCAATGCATATATACATCGAATAAGCTGCAAGAGCTATGTATATCAGTATTATCGCGTGGGGTTATTCACCGTTTCTCTTAGCATGTGTATCTCCGATATCCCTAACTCGCGGAGTCTCGTCGAGTAGACGGCGCGTAATTAGATTCCCGGAACGTACTCGAGTAAATAGCTCGCGATATATACATATATATTATTCAATCATCATACGTGCGAATAAAAAAGTAGCGTGGTTATTGGTTTAAATGTACTTCTTAAGAATTTTCAAGAGTCTAAACAGCTTAAGTATGCTTTTTCTCGTATAACTTTATAACTCGAACACATAGAAACCCTCTTGTTACTCCGGACTCGTTCCCATTCCTGCGAATCGCGCTTAAAAGTCTCGGATGCTTTAGGTCACGCTGGCCGGAAGCTGAAATTCTTGCAACAAGCAGAATTCGACAGATGTATAAACTATTTTTTACTCTGCACATTATAGGAATGATAATCATCATAACATAATAATTAATCTTGCACTGTGGAAGGCCTGCAGTCACTTTTTTTGTTTCTTTTTTGAAAATAAAAAGGTCAAACGTGACCGCTTAACCGTCACATATATGAATTTTTTTAAACAATTTTCAAAACTTGTAGATTGTCAGTTATTTGTCTAACATAATTTAATTTTTCGAAATTTTTCGAGATATATATGCGGTCATTACTGAGTGCCTGAAATAGCCTATACGATGCTCAATATTTATTATGCAATGAAGAAGCCATATTGGCGATCTGCCCCTGGGAAGCTCCTGTCGCAAAACACTATTATTGGTAGGCGAGATCCCAAGGGAAAAAAGAAACCATCGCAAGGGAATAAGAGAGGCAAATGTCGATGTAAGCCCCGGGATGCCTTTCTGAAAGGTGGCAAAGGACTGTGGATCACGTTGAAATACGGACGGCCAGAGAGAGCCATTCGACGTACACTTCGAGATAGCTCCGTTGGGAGCTCTCACCTCATTTTATCAATCCACCCCTCCGCTTTCATATCCACTAGGGCCTATCTTTTCGTTTTTTCTTCGTCGGAAACTCATCATCAAGGGATTGCGTTACATATAACAACAAGAAAAAAAAAACATTCTATCGGATGAGTCATCACATTTCGTTGGTTGTGATTTAAATTTTGTAAAATTAGTGAAACAACAATTGATTGAATAAAATTTAATTTGAACCTTGAAAATTACTGTAAAATATATAATATAAATATAGTATATATACTATAGAAAATAAAAACTGTGAAATGAATCATTGAAAACTTTTCTGAACGGTCCCGTTAACCCTTTCTCACCATACCCACATACGACTCCACCAGACCTTGAACGGCCTTCGATCTGATAATATCCAGGGGTAGTTTTTTTTTCCTTGTAGAAAGAAAAATACTTTCGTGACTGCGTGCGTGCTACGCAGAGTTGACATTGAGATTTTTTTTCGTTGCTTTTTTTTTGTTTGCAAAGTTTTCGTAAGAAAATGTGCAAAAAGCCTGCGACAAAGCGTCGAAAAGACAATGTACGAGCGATCGTTTGTCCAAATATGCTTTTAGGGTGTTTAATAAAAAACAGGCGGAGCGATCGTACGTAAAGACGCCGCGAGGACCGAGAGATGGCAGTTTGTTATTTTGAGAGGAAACAATGTTTCGATGCTGCTCAATCCCTTCATCTATGTGGGTCATCGCTATTAAGCGACACCATACCGTTCCACAAATTTCTGTAGCTCATATTTCTCTATAAACGACAAAAAATATCTATATATCATACATATACAATGTATAAATATATATATGTGTGTGTGTGTGTGTGTGTGCTACATACCCTTCTACGCTTCTACCCTTTAGAATATATTATAGGGGTACTTTCCATAAAGCAGAACGACTTTGGCTTGAAAACTCATCGGTAATTCTCATACAGCAAGTTCCAAAGAAAAAGACATTACTTCGTGAAATTTCCTAAAATTCCTTAAATTTCTTCTTCAAATTTATTTTTAACGATTCTATGATTTATTAATTTATTTTATTTCTTTGAGCTCATTTTGTAAATAATAAAGCTCAATGAAAAATGGACTCTCTCTCTCTCTCTCTCTCTCTCTCTCTCTCTCTCTCTCTCTCTCTCTCTCTCTCTCTCTCTCTCTCTCTCTCTCTCTCTCAAGATATTCAGAAAAAAGTTTCCTTAGTATTTTCACGAGACATTTTATTCATATTTTTGTGACATTACTTTTGTTGAAACTCGATCATTCAAGTGCCTCGAATTAAGTGCTTTCTCTCTTTCCGTTATTTCTAATTTTCCGAGATGCACTGAAATTATACATCGTCAAGTCTGTTCCTCGTCAATTGTCTCGTTCGGACAATGTACTTCCGGTTTCGCGAAATGTTTAGCGGTTCAAACAATTCGCGAATGCATACACAGAATGCCCATTATTTTATTCTGGACCGCAATTTTCCACTTCTGTGCCTCTCTCAATCGTATACATGGAAATTCCGTGTATTGTGTCCGGCTTCGTGACAATTTGAAGCACAGAACGTGGACGATTCATAATAGTTGAATGATGCGTACATCGCGCGGTTATATTTGTGGTTATTGATGTGCGATTGGATATCGAATTTCTCGAGGTATCGAGCAATGTTTGAAGAATTGTATAGCAAGATTGGCCATCGAAGCTCTCATTTTTCAAAATGAAAAATATTGTAATTTTCGTTTTGAAAAATCTGGAAGAAATCCAAAAAATTTCTCTGTCAGCTAACGATTTTATGGAACCAAAGTAAATGGAAAACAATGAATGAAACTGAACGCTATCCGAATCTGGGATTTGAATACGAAATTTTTATATCCGGCGCATGATTTTTTAATATCAAATTCCTTGTATATAACAACATTGTTTGGTTAAGAAGTGATACGAGGGGTTGTTTTTCCATTAAAAAAAAAATTTAATTCTCTCTTTCTCTCTCTCTCTCGCTGCCTTTCAATGGTTGCAGTATATTTCACGAGGGTCATCCAGTTCAGCGAGGCACATACGTGAGCGTTCCGAGTTTTTCGAGAGTTCCTCTCGTCATACAAAAGAGGTCTCGCGATTCCGTCAACATTTGTTGGAAAATTGTTCAAAAGCTTTAATCTTGCGTTTAAATTAGCACATACAGAGCTTCATTATAACGAGGAAAGAAAAATCTTTTCGCTTTTATCATCATGCATCGACCATTGTGGCTCACTTTAATGGGTTTTTCTTTACTGACCAAAAGTTCCGCGGAATTTCCATGCGCCTTAACTTTGTTTGAGAATTTAATTCTTAATCATCGCACATGTGGTATTCGAAAAAGTTTACTCATCCTTTCTATTTTCCATATTCATATGTGTCGGTTTCACGAAAAAAAATGACGTCTTCATTATTTACGTTTAATAAATATCGTTCAGTTAGAAAAATAAAAATTGCATCATTACATTTGGCCCGTTTTTCCTATCTAAGAGCGAACCATTGCCCCTTGAACTTCGAAAAAAGGGAGAGAGAGAGAGAGAGAGAGAGAGAGAGAGAGAGAGAGAGAGAGAGAGAGAGAGAGAGAGAGAGAGAGACAGAAATGTAGACAGAAAAAAACGTGGACTCGCGATGTATCCATCCGCCTAGCAAAAGGGAGAAGAAGAGTACTTCATAAATCATGAGATTTCGCTGCTGCGCGGAAAATCAGCTCAAGAAGTATAAGTATGTGCAGCTGGGAAATTTTGGTACTAGCGCATGTATTCGTCTCGTGACTCGAGTGGATGAGAATTTCGAATATATTCACGCACAAAGCATGTCCATCTGAATGAGATTTTTCTTGCACGGCGAACTTGCCAAGCGGACATAAAAGTTGCGTGATTCGTATTCGACTAGTTGCAATAAATGATGAATGCTGCCTCGCGCTTTACTTCACAATTTCATCGTGGATATTATAGTAGGAGCTTCAATCGTGCCAAGATTAACAGCGGTATAAAAACGCGGAAATTCGAGCGTATGATAGTTAAAAATTTATTGAAATTTTTCTACCAACATGACGCATATGAGCGTAAATGATACGGTCGTGCAAATTTTGTCCTGCGAGTGCTCAGCTCATCGAGAAGGACAGGCGAAGAAATTTGACAGAATGGTAAAATTTAAAACGTCTTATATATATAGCAACGCCATACGCAGTATTTTATTTGACCAAGTGAAACAAATTTATCCCAATACTTCTGAGGTACAGAGAAATTAAAGCAATAAGTATCGTTGAACTAAATTATCTTTCTTTTTTTTTTTAAATTATTTTTTGAGTTTTTTGCCAAAAAAACTGAAAGAACGTTTTCTTTTTCGACATTGAGTCGCTGAAAAGTAAATTCCGTTTACGTGGAATCGATCTTATCTATAACATGAAGTTTGAGTGAGCATAAAAAATTCTCTCCTACGTGAAATAGTAAAAAGCTCTATATATGTGATTCGATGTAACAGGAGTAGTTTGCTTTTCGCGAGAGTCGATGACATTTTGCTCTACTTAAGAGAGCCGAGACTCAGATAGAGCAGGTCCAATCATAGAAAGAGAGAGGAAGAGAGAGAGAGAGAGAGAGAGAGAGAGAGAGAGAGAGAGAGAGAGAGAGAGAGAGAGATACATCGAGAGAGTGGTGTTTATTTCGTACCCCGGAGACCGGCTCCCTAAGGGTGCTGTGTAAAAAGAGAAGAACGGGCGAGTGAGGGTTCGACGTGTGTTCTTGGTAACCTGAGAGCTTTTTCGATAATGCATTTAGTATATATTATATATATATGTATATATATATGACCCTGTCATAGATGAACCAAGATGAGGAGGAAGGGGAGAATCGATATCTAGTTGTATCTTGCACATGGACAAGAATAAAACGTAGAAAGTGCTTCACCGGATTCTGTGTCTCAACGAGAATCGAGAATGTGATTGGAAGTAGAGTCCGGGATGACATAAATACCGAAAATGACGATGAAGGGATATAAGAAAAGGCATTATAGAGAGAAGGCGGGAGAGAATGAGACTCAAAGAGGAGAGGAAAAGGGGAAGCAAAAAGAGAGAGAGAGAGAGAGAGAGAATGAAGATACCATAAGGGTCATCTCTCAAACTGACAGATTGGCGATGTTCCAAAATCGAATGGGTTACGTGGACATTATGAAATTCTGCAACAGGATTATGACATTTCGGTACAGAGATTTCGAGAATTAGAATCGCTTCCTTGATTCCGAGGGGTTACACGCTATTCCTCTTCCATCTCATTCTCGAATGCAATATGCGTGTCTCGAATATTTGCTTATACAAGAACATAGGATACATCTACCATTACCGGGGCTTACCGATGACAAATGGATGCATCACAGCCAAAATATTACTTCGGAATGTTCTCTCACATACACCAGTTCCTCCCTTCGATGACCGTGGGATTGACAGCGAAATAAAACGATGATAAATTAAGCAGGGAAATTATCCTCAGGCAAAACATCTCTACGTGACTTTTTAGACAATGGAAATCATCAAATTTGTGTTATTCAATATTTCTGAAACCCGAACAGTAATTTAGAATGGGTAATATTCCGTGGATGGCCTGAGATCAGCATTCAAAGGCTTCCCGAAATATATAGTTCAAATTGTCAAGTTCCGTTGATCTGATGGTCTGTCCGGCTATTGGGTATTTTTTTTAACACCAACAATTTTTTTATTTATGATTTATTTCTTGTTAAGAAAGCTAAAATTTAATACAACTTGCCCTTAAAAACGAAAAAAAAAAACAGTGCCACTTTTCTTTATATTGTACACAAAAAAGGGGCAAATTAAAATTACTCGAATCAAAGCGATTTTTTAAAATTAATAAGATTAATAAAATTAACAAGATTCTGCCTAAATACAGAAAATCTTGTTTATTGAAAAATTATTTTTATTTTATTCAAAAAAACTTAACAAAGCTTGAATCAATCAATGTTTAACAACGCGATTAATCGAGGCTTTTGACAAACTGTGAATATCGTTCTATGAAATAACCGATCCAATCTGCCAATTGCAGAGAGCGTCCGCCCACCTTTCGTGTTACCTAAACGTATATATTGGTGCGTCGATGTTATTTTGTGAATTCCTGCTTGAAAAGTGGTAGGAATTTATCAGTGCGAGATACAGGGTTGGGATTCAAAGCGGCCTGTTCGTGTCCATTTGAAAGTACACATGGGCTCGACGAAGCGACATCCCGAGTGACGTTGGTAAAGTGATTTTCGTGCGTTCGCGTGCATCCCCGTTCTTGTCGAATCGATCGACTTTCGTGCAGTAATTACAATGCTTGATCAATTTTTCTCGATTGACTTTACGGTAAATCACTGCGTTTAACCCCTTCGGTGTGAGGCGAAAATTAGCTTTTGTGCCACCAGCGCGGGAAAAAAAAAGTTCCTGAGATTGACATGTTGAATTCAATTTCCGGGTTTTTGAGGTCGCTGAATCCAAATATGTCATCAGATTTAAAATTATAAATGGCAGATCCAATATGGCAGATCAAAATTTTAAAATGTTTTCGGATTCATACAAAAATTTGCATCTACGGAGTTTTTGGGGTTTTTGGGTACCTCACAAACTCATCGGTACTCATTTTTTAATGAATTCTTTCCTAAATTTTTTATTGGCTGTATTGGATCCACCATTTTGTATTAAAATAAATCCAATTCCATGTTCGGATTCAGCTACCCGAAATACTGAATTTTATGTCAATACAAAGGTTTTTCAGAATTCGTATCGGCCATATTGGATACGCCATTTTGAATTTAAAAAGTCTAATGCCATATTATACGGTAATGAGCTGAATCCTCTCATTAGGTCAGGTCAATTGAGGTCAACGATCTGTGCGATGAATTCAAGACGACGTTATAGCTGTGTGCGCAAAGTTATCAGGAATAGAGTATAGTTCTCTCGTTCTTATTATGAAGAAGGGTAGATATACCCTTCTATAAGAGCTATAATTTTAAAGAATGCCGGACCTGGAAGTTGCTTAAGTACAGGGAAAAATGTTCTTCTCAGGAAGAAGCTTCAGAGGAAAAATTGTTTCTAGTGCATCGGAGATTGAAAATTTTAATATCGCATCATTACTTTCTACAAGCCACTCTTGCTCTATAGTCTCGGAATATTCTTCTCGTCTTCTATAATTTATTTTCGCCCTCTGATTATTTTCAATCCCTGTATTTACATGATCAGCATTCAATGCAGAAATTATCATTTCAGATTACAGATGCAAGGAAAATACTGCGCAGAATTTTCATAGGAAATCATAATTTTAATTGCGTGTAAATTGTACTGAATACAGCGTATTCACTATCTTCGCGGCTGCCCCAAAACAGAATGACGAACCAAAAAAAAAGTAAGAGGCTAAAATCTGATCTACGAGTCCGAGGTAGGATTGTTCGTAGCATCTCTGATATGCAATGACGGGCCTAGCGTTGAATCAAGGAGAATAATTGTAAGACTGAAAATTTTAATCCGGCGAACTTTCACTCACCTTTGATGAAGTCAACTGCCATCTCCAAGCCGTAAGTGTCTTTGTCGCAGTCGTCGAGTATGTGAGCGCCTATCTTGACTCCCGGCACGAGATTACGTTCGTTGACCCAATCGAGAGTGTAGAGCATAGCTTCGAGGGCTTGCACGCCACCCTGGGGCATGACGGGCCCGCACGTTACCGAGTCCTCTCTCTCGTGTACCATCATCAAACCGCCGAGCACCAAATCACCCTCGACAACAGCTTCCTTCTTCACGGGCCAGATTAACGCAACTGATGGACGTTGATTGGGGTCGATCGAACGAAACGAACGGGCGCCGTGTCTTATCGGATGATGATTCAATGGATTTTCAATGTGATATCGATGACCAACCGGGCCGGATCCTCCGTTACGATGATAATAAGCACGCTGATCCGTTTCATCGATTACTCGTCGATAATTTTTTGATTTCTCGGCATCTCGGTGCCAGATCTCAGCGGTATTCGAGACAAAGGGGCTAGGCTCGTTTGCATGATTCATCGTGGAGTACAGATCGATCCTTTTAGGATCATAATAACCATTCAAATTGAAGGAGTCCCAGTCGTGGATAAATTTGCCTCGCCTCGCGTCGCTCAGCATTAGGCAGACGCAGCCCAACACCATCATCAGGTGCATACGCTTCATGACTTCATTCTTCCTGTAGGTTTTCAATAATGATGATTCTCCGACCGCGATTGCTTCGATCTTTTTGTTTTTCTTGGTTATGATTTTTCTTTACATCCGTCGTCGCGTATCTTAGGCAATTTTTCAGGATTTTCTTTTGCACTTGGATCGAGTTTCGTAAACATTTTTCTACCTGGCCGCTGGACCATTTATGGCAAATGGCTGTAAAATTTTTAGACCGAATCTTCAATGATCCTCGGCATTGTTGCAACTGTTCACTTCACCGCTCACCGCTAATGTCATTAAATCTTTTTTTTCATTCTCTATCGATCGAAATAGTCCGAGTATAAGAGCCGTACATAACGCGTTTGCCGGGTTGGGATAGTTTTCAAAGATAAATATGAGCAATTAATGGTTGCTTGAAAGCATTTTTAATAAGCTTCGAATCAATTACCGGAGAATTATAGCAATTTAATTACGAAACCAATAAAAAGTTCGATAATCGGATTCTTGGTCCAGTTATGGGCAGACAAAGTTGCTGACTTTCGCTGTAAAAAAAGAGTAATGATCAAGAGATTAATGAACCAAGCGCGTTCGCGTTTAGATAATTGCTCTTGATGCAGTAAATATTCCAGGCCCTTCAGCAGCGAATCCTCACAAATTTATCATATTTTTCGTGAATAGTGTTTTTTTTTTCTTTTCTCTCCCTAAAATATTCAACTGTGCTGTTTTCTCTCTCAGCGAAACAATATTATGGCATAAATAGAATGGAAATTCTCATGGAGCGGGAGGTATGCGAATAATTAGACTTTTTCCAGACCCAGGCCGGCACACGATATGTAAAACAACTACAGTTTCCTGGGAGTCGAGTAGCACATTTTTACGTATAATATTGTATATAATACGTGGTGAAGGTGGAGAAAAAATTGACAAAAAGTTTTCGTCTAGTCGTTCGTGGATGTCGTCATAATGCGAGTCACGAACTGCGTTCTTTCTTGGTGAAACTCTCATAGTTGGGTCTGGAAAATCTCGTTATTAATGTCAACCTGTGGCTGAGAGAAGCGATCAGCCAAACTCGCGTCTTCGCGTTTCCACTGCTTCGCGACTATTCTGACACGACTATCTGCCCTTTCTTTACGTTACCATCTTCGATGGATAAAATTTCTCATACCTTTTTCAGAATCTTTTGTAGACACGCTTCTCTCGATTCTCGGCATAGAAGCGATATATATATATATATACATATATATATATGTAGTGACTGACGACGGCGATAACGAACTTACAGTGACAATTTATTATCGTCACGTGAAAGTCAAGGAAAGCACGACGATTGATCACATCAAAAACATCATGGGTGGAAGATTCTTACTGAAATATCTGGCGTCAGAACAGAAGTTAACAACGTTGTTCCAACCAAATCATTATCGCTAACTGTCAATGGAAAATTGTAACTGCTTGACACTTTTTTTTTATGGATCACCAGAAGGTCCTTGCACGCGAAATCTATTCTTTATTGAAAATTCTTTGTCAAAAAAATAGAACCGTTATAATTGGTAATTGGCTCCGCGATAACTATTGAATGTCCGTAGAAATTCAGCAAAATTCAAATATAAAATAGCTGAATACGTCAACGACCATACCACGCTGAAAGCACCAGTTCTCGTCCGATCACTGAAGTTAAGCAGCATTGGGCGTGGTCAGTACTTGGATGGGTGACCGCTTGGGAACACCGCGTGCCGTTGACATTATTTTTCTTTTTTTTCTACCTTAATTAGTTTTTATATCTATGTAATCGATATTGATATAATATAATTATAATCAATATAATCTTATATAACCCATGGCATCGATCAAACATTCGACATTCTTCTTTTTTATAATTTTCTTTCGAGGAAAATGAGAGTTGCAAGCAAATTTCAGCATAATTGACTCCGATACACGACACATTAATATTCTAGTAGAAGTAGGGAGAAATTTAAAGATAAACATTTGAAACCTCGTCAACGACCATACCACGCTGAAAGCACCAGTTCTCATCCGATCACTGAAGTTAAGCAGCATTGGGCGCGGTCAGTACTTGGATGGGTGACCGCTTGGGAACACCGCGTGCCGTTGACATTATTTTTCTTTTTTTTTTTGCCTTAATTAGTTTTTATATCTATAGATGTCCCATGGCATCGACCAAACAATTCGACATTTTTCTTTTTTATAATATTTTCTTTCGAGGAAAATGAGCGTTGCAAGCAAATTTTTCAGCATAATTGACTCCGATACACGACACATTAATATTCTAGTAGAAGTTGGGACAAATTTAAAGATAAAAATCTTAATACTCGTCAACGACCATACCACGCTGAAAGCACCAGTTCTCGTCCGATCACTGAAGTTAAGCAGCATTGGGCGCGGTCAGTACTTGGATGGGTGACCGCTTGGGAACACCGCGTGCCGTTGACATTATTTTTCTTTTTTTTTTTTGCCTTAATCAATTTTTATCTCTAGATGTCTCATGGCATCGATCAAACATTCGAAATTATTTTCTTTTACAGGTTCCTTTCGAGGAAAATGAGCGTTGCAAGCAAATCGGGTTGTTTACCCAAATTTTTGGTCGCTTGGTGGCTCTACGCAGTCAGTGTCTGGTTTAGACGCGAAGTTTGAATTGTTTATTCGATAAAAAGTGATTTTCAAAAGAGATGGATTCAAACTAGTATGTGACATGGAAAATAAATGAGTTTTAAGGGCAGAACTGAATATAGACGAGGTGCAAAATTGACAGGAAAAAAGAAAGATTTGCAGGACAGATTTTACGCAATGCACGTTAATCGATTTATAAATATATGTCAATGGGGAAACGAAATGAAAGGAATTTATTATTTCATCGAGGGCTTATTTGTGAATTTGAAATAAAAAAAAACCGAGGGATCAACATGCAAGTTCCAAATTGCAACTTTTTTTGAATAAATTTTGATGAAAAGCCCTACATGGTACCGAGCTCACCCCAGCGAAAATTCGTCCTCGTCCTCCTCAGATCATGTACACGATGGCTTGATACAAGCATCGTGAGCAAAGTTTTCGAGACATTTTCAAACTTGTGATTTTCGATATTATATATGTATCCCTACGTATATCTACCGAAACGGCTATCTACAATGTTATACCTTGGACAAGTTGTTCTTGGCTTCAGTGGCCAGGATGTGTCCACACGAAATGTATGCCAGCGATGACTTGCGTTAACTGATTAGACTAATTAATTTTCTGCCGTACATCTATATTTATACATACATATATAGATATTTATATCTATAAAACATATATACACATATCTATGTACGCATACATATGCTTATAAATATGTACAAATACATATACATACATCTATGTATATTGTACATATACATTATACATATACACATACCTATGTAATGTATGTATTCAATGAATTAATCATCGCTTCGATGATCGCAACCCCGGTTGCAAGTTCGTAAAAGTTTCTGAAACAAAACTTCGTTCACGCCTAGCCTCTATATAGCACTGATTCAGAAAATTCTTTGAGCAACAGATTATTCGTTGGGTTCCCTTCAAAGTTTTCGACCATTTATAGATAATACTTTCAAGATATTGTACTTTCGAAATTTGAAACAAAAAAAAAATCGATTTTTTGAAGCTGCTAATTGACCCTAGCCCCTGAAGGACGAGATACCGAATGGAAATTTTTTAAAAGATAGTTATATGGCGAAAAATAATGCCATCCATTCGCTTTTTGCAATGTATTTTAATTCCGCAAAGTTTTGTAATTATCAAAATTAACGTGGAATTTTTCGAATTATTTAAGGGCAGGGTAAGGTTTTTTAAACTTAAAATTTTTTTTTTAAATGAATGTATAACATCTCAAGAATATTGTGTCAAAATTTCAAGTCGATCGGAGCAAAATTCATTCAAAAATCTCGGAGTGAAATTTCGCAACTATGTTGGAGACGGTGACCCCCGAAAACTTACAGAGGCATTGTAAATGTTAAACCCTATGGTGAGGATTTTATGATAAACAAAAAAAAATCTATGGGCCATGTGCAAAAGCAAATGAGAACTCGTCTGCGAGGAATAGTAAAAATAAGTGTAGTAGATACTGAAACCAAGACCGGAAAAATAGTAAAAAGAAAAAGCCTTTCTGGCAAAGGCAAGCTTACTGCTAAAATGATTGACAAACTAACTGTATACTATGGTCTGGCTATTCGACGCAATCACGATTCTGTAGAGAAAATGAAAAATTCCATTTGGGCAACTTGTTACCACTACAGCGCAACTGACGAGAATCCGCAGCACGAGAAATGCCCGAGCGGCGAAGACTCATTGTATGAATGGCAGAAAGCTGCAGCTGCAAATGCCCTGCAGTCATTCAAACACAGCTACACTGCACTTCCCGCTGATGTTTTGAAAGCCATAAAACCGATTCATGAGGGTTTAAGCAAGGACGCACTTTTGCAGCGATGTCTTTGGAGGACTTACTCGAAACAACAATGAGAGTCTCAACCAGCTTATTTGGAAAATTTCTCCGAAATCAATGAATGGTACTTCAATCATTGTGGTAATTGCAGCTCATGTAGCAGCATCTATATTTAATGAAGGCTGTTTTGCTTTGTTGGCTTTTATGCAAGATATACAGATCGGTACAGGGCCGAGTTATCATGAATGGGCTATATAGTTGACGATTTGCTAATGAGCAGAGCGGAGGAACAAGCTGCGCGCATGACAGTAACGAAGGAAAAATTTTACGTAGACAAGTACAAAAAGATGCTTTAGACATTCCATATATGAGAGCTCTGTACTCGATGGACCTGGCATCGACGACTCTGTGCGAGTATAAAAAGAATCATCTAATTTTATTTTGGATTTTTTAGTGTGCAAAGTTTGAAAGCATTTTTCTAAAACTTGTCATTTTTTAAGTCGATGTACGCTCTAACTCAAAATATAATTAACCGGTTCATTTGAAATTTTGTACGCTATTTCTGCACATAAATCACCAGGTAACGCTACCGAGTTTTTTTTTTATTATTTTTTTTTTACAATAACAAATTTGCCGATTTTTTTTAGCGAAAATCGCGTTTTTGACTTCCAAGTGCTACCAAAAATGAAAAAATAAAAAAAAAAACTCGGCAGCGTTATTTCGAGAAAAATTTTGATTTTTTGTTTCAGATGATCCAGTGACGAGTTATAACGTACACCGCGAAACAACTTTTTTTCGAGGCGCCTGCGGAGCTTTGCTGCCAACGGCTTATTTATCAATATTTTGCAATAAAAATTTAGGAAAATATAATTCATATGTTTTATTATTATATGGAAATTAATTAAATGAACCAGCATTACCCCTATCGTCTAAAAAAGTTCTTGAAAATATGCTTTTTTTTCACCGAATTAACCTTACCCCACCCTTAATTAATCGTCACGTTGATTGAGATTTTCGTACAGCTACAGAGCGATGAATAGCTTTGTTACAACAAGTACTGTGAAAAGTTTTTCCCGAAATATTCATCAAAGAGCTGTCTCGCGATATGCGATAGGAATTCAGTGCTCGATATCACACTTTGTCTTGTTTCTATCTACATATATCTGGCTTTTGAATCATTGACCAAAGATATTCACTGAAGCTAAAATTATATAAGGGAGTTTGGCATTCGAATGATGCTGAATTTATGATAATGACGAGGTCGACGACAATGAACAAAAAAAGTACCAAGTAAAAGAAAAATTAGAAATTAAATTAGATTAAATTTAGTCTTTGTCAGTACTGATAAATTAAACTAAGGTGAAGCGTCTGGGAGCATAGATTCTCAAGCTGCATATATGAACGACGGTATAATTCGTAAATTAATACGAAAAATGTGTCTGTGTTCTACCGAAATTGTGTTTTAGCTATGAACGGAAGTAGAAAATGTGTATATTTTAAATCAATGATATAATCATGACTGCATGCGATGTGAATCCATCAATTATATCTGTAAAAACATAATATATTCATATATATACATATATACATATATATGATGTAAAATCGTATAGTTTACGATTTTACATCATATGACTTTGAGAATGAGGGTAATAACAACGTCTAGGTAAAAAAAGAAATTCTTTGATAGTATTTTTCATAGCATATATGACAAAATGTAAAAACGTACGCACATGACTTCAGCTTAAAAGCTAAAATAAGAAAATTGCCAGGAAACACGGAAATTAGGCCGTTTGCCTTATAATTTTGTTAGAAGGAAAAAAATAGATTCACAGCGATTGATTTATGGCTCGGCTGATTTATGGCAAATCTTTTATTGATTCATGCAATATCATTGAGTCGGTATTATACGAGAGGAAGAGCATAATACGGAGGAGAGTGCGACGAATTCAGAGGGAGAAATGCGAGAACTTCCGACCACGGAGACCTCTCTCTGGCTTTGCCATCAATGCAGCTCTCGGCGTTGCTGCTATTTATCTTTTTGTTTTGCTCGCCTGAATGTCGATGAGGTTGGCACTTGACACCGGGACCCTTGTCAAACTCCCTCTCTCTCTCTCTATCTCTCTCTCTCTCTCTCTCTTTCTCTCTTTCTCTCTCTCTCTCGCTCTCCGTTTCTTGGCAAGTGTGAGGGATGGAAAATGCGAGTGAAGGACAGAGAGAGAGAAAGAGAGAGAGGATATAGCACGGGGTTGGTACTGATGGTGGGTGTTCTGGAATATCGAAAGCTCTCACGTATGCGCCCACGAGGCCCACTCGATCGCTCCTAGGATCTGCTGACTTCCTTGGCAGCTTGCAGATCTATCCGACCGAAATCGAGACCTTGCAATTTCACCCGTGCACTCGTGTACCAGAGCCATTTCGTATTCCAGAAATCGAATATTCCCAAAGGGCGGTTATTCCTTCGGGAATATCCGATATCTACATTCAATATAAGATAATTTAATTTTCGGAATATTTGCAAAGTATATTTTGCAAATAAATCGACGGTGCAAGTGTGTAATTTCCAGCAATTTCACCTAAAAGGAAAAAGTGATATTGGTGTTTTTTCATTCATCATAATTTCTGTTGAAGAACGCTTAAAATGTAATAACGAAAACTCTTTTTTTTTTCGTTCGATTTATTCCTTAAGATCGATGTCACGTTTACGGTTAGTCACCGCGAAAAAAATTATATTTCAAATGTACTGCGGTCAATGATTGCATGAATAAAGTATCTTTCATTTATTTTCCGATATATGGAAACTGTGGTCAAATAGTACATTTCGACACGAGTACGCAAAGGCTTTTTTGACGAAACGAGAGGATTACGGCACGAGCCGAAGGCGAGTGCTGTAACGAGTTTCGTCAAAAAGCCTTTTCGTACGAGTATCGAACATAATTTTTCCTCATGAGAGCCGAGAAAGCGCAACGAAGTTGCGATTTCGAGGTTAGAATGAGGAAAAAAATTTTAACTCTAGCTATTATTTATATGAAATATAATTTTTTTTTTTCTATCAGGGATGTGTGCTTGTGATTTACTAGGTGCCGATTTTACGATATTAGATTAATGTGTCTTGGAGAATTCATCCCTTTTGCAGGAGAGTCGAGGGTTGAGATAGAAAGCTAAAATTTTAAACTATTTTATTGTTTAATTATTGGAAGTCGATTTGAGGGGGCTGCTAAAAATTGTCAGTACTCTCGATAACTCTTGTTGCTCAAGTATAATTTTCCGACTAGCCCGTTAAATGTTCACAACTTTTTGGCTTTGAGATCTCTAAATTGTTTTTTTTTTGTTCATGAACACGAAGCTTTGTCTATGACAGAGCAATAATTGTCCGTTGCTGGATGATTTTAAGTCGAGTAACCAGAATGTTGGTTTAAAATTGTGGAAGCCTGGGACTATTTTGTAATCAACGAAAAATTTGTCAAAAGTTATCTCTCAAAGTCATTCCACAGATGAGATGACTCTTGTCGCCCATCTTGAGTCTAGCAAATATATCTTCTCAGAATTGCTGTATCAGATAATGATGTGCAAACATTGATCAAAAGCAGGTCTTGCGAGAACGGTGGATATCGACAAACACACAGCTCTCCTCCTTCCAGAGACAAACTACGTGCGCGTTTGTTGATTTATGTTTACCAGCCTGAGATCCTGTGTCGCATCCGGAAGATGCTGCGCAGCAGAGAGAGTAACAGCGATCGCGAGAAATGTACATACCCGGATACGTAAATAAATATATACAAAATAAACGTAATTCATTCTTGAATTTAAAAATATTTTATAGCAATTTTGTACCGTGATCTAATTATGAAAATTCGACGATCTCATGCATCGAGAAAAAAAAAGGGATTAATTTCATTTAATTGATTTTTTTTTCTTTCGATTAAACAAAAACGTTGCAAATTCCACAAATTAATTGCTATAGCCCAATGAATGTTTTCAAATTTCTATTAATTTTTCTCGAGGCATCTAAAATTTACCAACGTCGAATACGTCCAGTTTTCTCGGTTCAAAGTGGAGTTCAAGATTTTTACGACGATGATGCACGATCAATGAACGTCAAAGGTAATTAAAATAAAAACATTTTCAACAGATTTGACAAATATATTGTGTGATAAAATCGAACGAAAAGATTGAACGGCGTGTGCATGCCTGACATAATTATTCATCGGACATGCATGGAAAATTTTTTCGACGGTTACGCTTTCGATTCGAATGTTTATTACGGATGCGCTTGGACATCTCTCATGAATCAGTCATGCATATATATACCATATACATGCGTTCTTGATTGATTATGCACTTGAAATATCCGTCATCAACAACATGCAAACTTGAAAATACGTTTTTGTCGAATATGTCACTTCAATGAGATTTTTATGACCCCCAACGAATCGTAAATCGGCATGCATACGAATATCAGCATGTAAATTATAGATCACGAAATTTCGAGTCCATGCGATCGCAGCCCGAATTAATGGGAGTTGAAAAAAACAAATTATCCGAATTATTTTTTTAACAAATTTTGCGAAATATTTGAATTGGCATTTGCGTCATATCGCTATCGAATAATATAAATTTTTCATTATAAATTTATAGGCTCCCAATGGATAATGGATATTAATATCAGCGAGTAAAAGTTGGCAAAAGTTATTGATATTGGGAGGGTGTCCAACTTGGTACCCGGTGAAAAGTCCTATATGAACCCTAGGGAGAGATAAGGACAGATATACTGCATGATCTCTTGGCCGCTTGCACGAAAACCGTCGGACGGTGCAGCTGTTACATTATCGGAGATTTTGCCTGTAATTGATGTTAAATCGATGCGAACGATTAATCCATAGCTTTCCGAGAAAGCGTTATAATCCTATGATTGTAATTTATTGAAGTCCTTCGATATTAACATCTTTTGGCACAAAAGAGATTTTCGAAACAAATATATATATTGTTATCTTTTTCGTTTTCGAGCAATTACGAAATACGTTAGGCCTGCAGTATTTAATAATTTTTCACATGACCACAATGATTATTATATCATTAGGTTGAAATAGACGAAAAAAGTTTTTTTTTTTTCATAATTTCATTAGCAATTCGCGTAACTGTCAACACAGTCACACCTCCTTAGTTTCCTTTACTGTTGGATATAAATCTCAAAAAAGCAAGCCTATACAAAGTGTATCGAGGAAACGATAATTTTATCACGGAATTGTAAAAAACGAAGATCGATGATACACATTTATTCTTTTCATTTCTTCATTTTATTTGCCTGCCTCTGCATTTATATGTATACTTTTATCGATGATTTTCTCGTTTTTCGCGACAACTGCGTGTGCGCCTTTGCGCTCCTTCGCGAATCCCCCTCGCATAATCAGTGAAAACCCACGAGACTCGTCGACACGTGTCGACAAAATCGTTCTCGAAATTTCAACATGAGTACGCACGTTTTGGCTTATTCTTTTCCGCACGTCACAAAAGTCTCTGTCGGCATCGAGTGCTATACTTGTCGCGAACTATCGTTCAACATGACGATTCTCACAATTTGGATCAAAAATTTTTACACACCGAGCAATGTTTCCCTCTATGATTTCTATAATTTCAGTAAAATTTATTGCTCACGAGCTCATCAATGTCACAGTGAAATTTTGGGAGAAAAATTTATGCTTCAACTGGCCGTGTTAGTATTTTAAAAAATTATCAATCCTGTGTTAAATCGATTGCTCCTGTATTTAACACGCACTGCAAAGTTTTTCATGTTTTTTTCTTCTTCTGCAATCGATTAACTGCACGCACTATCGATAAATTACGACTCATAAAAATTTGGAAAATTAAGATTTTTTTTTCGTTCCAATTGCGTACCGTCCAATGTCTCGTAAATTATCGTTCAATCGTTTGGGACCGAGCTATCAGTTGGATAGTGCGGTGGATTCAGGGAATACGGAAAGTATAAGAGGACGCTTTTACGAGCTCGAGGTATGCGCGCGTGAACGTGCGCTGGCTCTGGGGGAACGTTGCGTAACGCGCGGCTCTGTGCCAGAGCAGTCACTGAGGAGCTTTCCGAACCGATGGATAAAACCAGCCTCTGCTTCTCAAACGAATCAACCCCTCTCCGCTTCTTCCACCCCCTGGGTTATGAATCGTCTCCGTGTTACCTTCTGGTTTTCACGCAGAGCGCACCCGCTGAATTCTTATCCGGCTATAGATATATATGGAAAATTTCGTGTCAACTCGTACAGTAGTACCTCTTGTCATAAATCTCAAAGTTGAGCTTTTTTTTCCATATTTTCCCTTTACCATTTCACAAGGGTCGGAGGGAAGAATGAGCCAAACGCGAAAATTCGCAATAGCGTTATTTATATTTTCTACTGCGGAGGAAAAAAAATAATTCTAAAGGGGTTGTATCGAGAAGCCTTGGGGGGAGAGTTTGTTTAAAAGATTTCGTAGATCTTGCGCAAAAATATTCAGATCGATTAAACACATACCGTATGAAAAATATACATACAGGCACGAAATTGTATTACGTGCAAGTGTATCGAAGAGTACGGCGCGATAGAGCATCGTTCACCGAGCGAACGAAGGAAAAGGGAGATGTTAAATAAGAAGGGGGGGAAAAAAATGGACCGAGCAAAGTTTTTCCACGGATAATAAACGAGCTTTTTTCTCGAGTACCAAGTTGAATAGTGTGCTCATACCCGAGCAATCGTAAAGTATACGGACACCGAACAACCTCGCGAAGAGTTATAAAATCTCACAATGAGCCATCGGCCCTGGCCAGCTCATGTCAGTGGGGTGCGAGTGTAGTTAATATTCGTTTACGTGCCAGTGGCTGAGAAGTGGGTATAAATGGCCGTCAGAGATCACGGTGGAAAGTTTCGGTATTATAACGGTTTGCTGAGGCAGTGAGATGAACATAAAACATTGTCCGCTTATCAGACTCCACTAGTTTGTTAAATAAGCGCATTTTTGTAATGAGCTCTTATTGTTTTCCATCGTGCTCCCCCCCCCCCCCCCCCCCTCATGGCTGCGTTATTCGTGAATAAAAAAATCATGACCCATGCCGAAAGTTTTTAATTAATTTTCTAAGCCTTGGAAAATCCTAAAGTACGAGCGTGTATTCTACTTGCGTGTGAAATTTCGGCCTGTACGTGATTGTGCCATTGCGAAGTTGTGTTTTTTTTGCAGTTTTTGGCACATGGAAAAAAGTGTTGGGATTAACCTGAACCTTCTCTACTGCATTATTCGCACGTTATTCATTTATCATTTATCATACTGTTTACTTTTTACTAATATTATTAATTTTGCCTATTTCATTATTTATTCAATTATTAATTCGTTATGACATTATTAATATTTCATTTGTTATTATTAATTATTTGTGCTCAGACACTGAGAGAATGAGTCGTGACAACTGTAAGTGCTGTGTGATATTGGCATTGAGGATCAGGCCTTATTTCGAAATTCCAGTGGTACAACTCGGTCTACATGTATCTTCCGAAGCATTTAATTAGCTGTTAGTGCTTAACCAGCGTGCAAGGTTTTCAGACGAATTACAGAGAACTGGCACATCGTTTAGTTATATCATAGAAACGTCGCCTTTGAGCACGAGATGGTAATTAGAGGGGATTTAATTCGAAATTATGCAATCCTCCCCTATCTGAAGTGGTGAATAACATATTCAATGTTCATTTCTATGAGCGAGCATGGATATGAGTGCTCTTTGCGAGGCCTTTAGTCCAAATTAGCTGTGAGAATCAGCGATGCATTGCCGAATACTCTCGTGCGAATATTCATCAATGACATTTCTCATTGTACAAAACATTATATGGCATTATAATCTCCTTCATTGGGCCGAGAGAGTTGGATAATTTTACGCCTACGTATTAGGGCTACAATGCATAAAATTAATCTATTGACGGAAAATTTATTGAAACTTAATTCAGTAAAGGACGCTTTCCATGCTCGTGCTTAACTTGCTGAAAAAAAAACATCGTATAGAAATTCCCACATTATTCGAAATGTTCCTGCGATAGGGTTAAAAAATGTTCGGACGATATCTTGAAAAAAAAAAAATTGCTAAGAGGAGATACATTTTTCAAAACATGAAACAAATGTCTAAAAGATTGTGACCCTCTTACAAGCCTTCGAGCAATCTGTCGTATAGACTTTTCGATGCAATCTTTTTCATCAATCGCAAAAATAAAACATGTTTTTTGCAGATTATTCTGGCTCGGTTTACTGCTTACGTGCCAATTATTGTGTTTTTATAAAAATAAACAAACAAGATTTTCTATGAGAATAGCACGATGTATTCAATGCAAAATTCGTACTTAGGTAGAGCCCTTTAAAATGTCACTCTACCGTTTTTTTTTTATTATAGATTGAAATACACCTTTAGCCCGTTAGAGACTTAGAAATTATTTCTAAACGAATCTTCATGAAACTATGTGCCCGATAATTGAGAATGTATTTTCTTTAGCGGTAAATATATTCTCGATGGAAAATTTGACCAAGAGCCGAATGGCCCTACGACGCGTCTGCATACTAATTGCAAATAGTGAAAAGATCCTTAACGAAGCCACGTTGAGGACGTTACATGTATACATGCATGTATTATACACCGAGTGAAATATTGCTATATGTAAATTTTCGTACGTGCCTTCAGTGCATATCGCATGAAACGAGATAATAGCTGGCCCATATACGCGGGAAATTTCGCATCAAGTGGAACGGGTTTTGCCCGTGGGGAATTTTTTTTTTTTAACGGTCTAATTAGCGAATAATCCCTTCAAAAGCATAAATACAAATAAGCACCCGCTGCAAAGAAGATGCCCACTTGCCTCACGAAAATAGAGTCAAGAAATTGTGGAGCCCTTTTTCCATTTGTAATTTTTTTTTTACGTGAAAAGTCCATCATGAAAAAAACGTTCCACTTTATGCGGAATATTCTGTACGTATGAAGCATTCTGTATGTGCATGAATTCCGTTCTCGTTGAACGTGAGGATCCATTCTGCATTCCGCGTTACCTGGTTATAACGCGGCTCGTACCTCACTTCGTTTCACTGTAAGCCAAATCTTATCGAATACAATTACGTGGTGGGTGAGTTTTATTTTTCGCTTCCAACAGCCTCCACCTCATTACTCATGCATATAATACATCTTTCCAATAATTGCGGCGAACCTATGATCATCGCAGGTCGTAAATGTCACCTGCATGCTTCACAGTTGTAATTTACTCGTCTCGTTTTGTGAATAATTATATAATAGAGAAGCAGTTTTATTTTTTACCATGGTAGCTATTCCGTCTCGTGTGTGTGTGTGCCGAGTGTTACAGACGAATTTACTGTATTTATTGATATCCCGAATACTTGACGAAACCAACAGCATTTTTCGGTATTTGTTTCCTAATTTGTGTAAATTTTATAAAATGGGAATTTCGAACCACACAGCCGAATATTTAGATAGCTAGCGAGCGTAAGATTTTAATAAGCTTGCCGAGTTGATTGTTAGTTGAGTGTAAATATTGGGAACAAGGGAGGAATAATAGTACCTATTGTTGTCATTTTTTTTTTCATTCCATGTAGCATTCCGCGGGATATCGACCTCCCTGTGACTCCTGATTTTAGGGGAAATTGAGATTTTCCCCTTGCAGTGACATACATAAATGCTCTTGATGACATGAAAAATTTAACAATTCAGGCTTACACATTTTTAATATACATTTTCGGTTTTCGCATGGTTATTCAAATCAGTCATATTCGTTTTGCATTTTTTTAAATTTCATTTTTCGTTGAACTTCTGTTTGTTCGAATGTATGAAGGCAAACAATGGCGTAGATTTTTTTAAATTCCGTGAGCATTCATTGAATTCAGTTGTACATCCAGTATTGAATTTAATTCTTATGCAAAAATATAAATATGAATTTCAACCGAGGATATATCGGAGTAGCCGATAGGTGAAGTAATGAGTTGAATTGGAATTATGATTAAAAAATGTCAATAATTACCCGAGTTGTACTGGGATGTAGTACCGAGCTTATTCAGCAAGAATCCTGTGAAATATGCCGGGTGTCCCATTAAAATACATATGCTCAAATATATCGAAAGCTAAAAGCATTAAATTGAAAAATGTTTCGCGCAAAAGTTGTTTTATATGAAGAGTAACGCCAATGCCGGCGATTCTTAAGCCCTTAGCAATGCTTAAAAAACAATGCAATCAAGCGCCTAAATACTTTTCGATGTTGAGCAATTCTGTTTGTCGTATTTTCGTTTTTAAATTCTTCGCAAAGATTGGAGAATTGTCACGCTTTTCATGAGAAGACTTCGAATAACGTTTTGAGCCTGTTCGAAGATGAAAAATGACTACGAGTAAAACTTACTTACTTTTCAGTGAGAAATAAGAAAATGCAATAAAAAAATAGGAGGTTCTATTTGAAAAACATAAATTGGGCCTCAATGGGCCCAGCAGAGGCCTTTGACCCAAAAACTAGGATGCTCATCTGATGTCCCCCTTTATATACAATAACTTTTTTCCGAAAATTTTTTCAATTTAGTGCTTAGTTTTCGATATATTTGAGCGTATTTTTAAAAATAGGACACCCTGTATATGAAATTATTATTGAATGTTATATATATATAATCTGTACAGGGAAAGTGATTTTCTCGTATTTCGCTTTAATCATACGTATAATACTAAATTTATTGAATATTACATTTCAGAATCACAAAAAGGGAGCAATAGAAATATCGATGAAACAGGAAAACACGTCGATTTTCGATACACGGTATCGAGACGTAATTGGGGATTTCATGTTTAATTCAATGCGGAAGAGGAGACAGATAAAAATTTATCTGTTTTTTCGGGGCTTATAGGTCCGTGGCCTAAAACAGCAGCTGTTATACCCTATTCATTGGAGATTCCACGGAGAGACTATAATTTTCATGCTCTCTTTCTCTCTCTCTCTCTCTCGTAATATAACACAGGTTTCGTATGTCCGACGCGGGATTAGTCACGTTTTCCGAACAAATCAAGCGAAGTAGGGATAAAGAATTCGTCCACGAATGCAATTGTCGCGAAATTTATGGCTCATCTGATAAAGATGCAATCCTTTCTGATTCTCGTTAATCTAAAGATTCCGAAGTAATTAATTTCTAGCCTTTGATTAATTTCATTCTCGTTAAAATTGTCTTTGAAGTCAAAAGTTGTTTATACCAAATTCGATGAAAAACAACAAAACGGTTAAGCTTTTACATAAATTTTAATAATTTCAAATCGAAGATACAGGATATTCTTTTAAATCGAAGAATTAAGATATTAATTTTAAATTGAAGAAAGATAGATCATTATAAGCTAATAGAGGAAACAAAAAAAAATATTGAAATTTCGATTGGTATTTTCAAAATCATCCAGCATTGAAATTTAGGCGAGCGCCACACTATCAAGTTAAATAAAAGAGGAAAAGTGCTTTCATGTATGAGGAAAAAAAAATTAATAAATCCCTCATAGAGAAAAATTTGGGAATATAAGCGAAAATTATTAGGAAAAAAAGTGAAATTGTTTTCTGTTCAGCATCGCCGACTTCCAATTCGAGCGATCCTGAAAACAGTTAGAGATTTTTGTTTAAATCCCACTTGATCCGAGTGCCCTGTAATTTGTGACCTTAAAATTACAAAAGTTTTTCAAAATAATAGTGAGTATTTTTGGTTGATTCACAGTCAACTGGAATACCTCATATGGCTATAACCAACGTTGAAGAAAAAATGATAAGTGATTCCTGCGACACCATATGGAGCCAGCGCGATTGTCATTCAACCAAAGTGCTCTTCAACAACCTAGGGGAAATCTTGATGTCACAGAGACGGAATGAGGATGTCAGAATAGGAAACCTCTGTAATTTAGTTGCACAGTCTCGAAGGACTTGCGTAACTTAAGACTTGCGTAACGAATGACAGCTACAAAGTCAGAACATTCCGCTACTTGATGCGTGTAGTATCGCATTTCAAGTAATGCCCATTGCCGATTTATTACGGTTTGAATGGAAAGGCGAGAAATTCAATACCAAAAACCAGAGAATTTAACATATGGTCGTATGAGAGAGCTATATACTTGCTCAGCTTTTGAAACACATTTTTCACACATTGCATAATTAGATCGCTCCGATAAACAAAGTTTGTATTGGTGCATTAGGTATTAACCCTTTTAAGCACACATTTTTCTTTACGTGCAATCGACTTGAAATTTTGAACTCAGGGGTTTTCGCGGTCGCTGATAACGAATTCGCACTCGAAATTAGCAAATTCAAATTGGCGGATCCAATATGGTGGACCAAAAATTCAAAAAGTCGTTTGACGTAAGTAAAAGTTGGCACTCGGGCGTTTTCGGTGTCACTGATAACCAAATGCACTGAAAATTTTAAAATTCAAGATGGCGGATCCGATATTTGACAAAGAAATGTTCAAAAAAACTATCGCGAAACAGAGCAATCCAAGTGGATTACTCGCGCATGGAGGATCTCTCAGCGAGTGTCGGCAATACCGCATTCCCTGTCATACACGAAATAATATATGTGTGAATGGCATTTTCATTCCCATCCATACGTTTCGAATTTGTCTCGAGCCAGAGCTACGGATTTCAATCATTCTATATATGATAGTAAATGCATAATTATTCTATTCATATAGGGACCGTGCACACAAATACATTCTCACCAAAGTGTGAATGTGTTGTTGGGTACAGACATACATTTTTCCTCAACAAAGTGTCTATTCTGGACTGCAGATGTCGCAACCAGTATGCATGTACACGAGTACATATTCTCACTTTCATGACGGTATGTTAGTGTGCACGGTCCCTATAGTGACCAAAAAACTGTACATCTTCCATTAGATCAGTTTTATTTGCACATATATGAACTGCAATTTGTATAACCATTCAGATTCTCCTTGCTACTCCATGGCAGCCCACGTGCGACATCATATATTACGAATGTTGCGTCGATTCATTTGACAGCCGGTCAATTTGGAGGTTCACTGCAAATCCAAGTGTGTAGTTTTTACACACTTATGTGTGTAATTTCTTGTAGTCACTTTTTACTCACTTTCACGTGTGTAATTCTACAAAATAACACACTTAAAGTGTGTAATTCTACACAATAACACACTTAAAGTGTGTAATTCTACACAATAACACACTTAAAGTGTGTAATTCTACACAATAACACACTTAAAGTGAGTAAAAAGTGACTACAAGAAATTATACACATAAGTGTGTAAAAACTACACACTCGGATTTGCAGTGTTAAGACCGTCCGTATGAATCACGATACGAACCGACTTGTATACACGAAAAATGCAGTGTTGCCCAGTGATGCATTCATCCTTACAACTTTGTGAAAATTTATACTACAGCTGTTGATATCCCGGTGATGTTAAATCAAATCCGTGACCAAAAATAAATCCACCGTAAAACTTAAGTATATGTTTCAATCATTTTTTATGCGTGGCATATACCGTAATTAGTAAAATTATTTTTAGAAAGTTAGAGGCGTTGATATCGATTCGTTTTAACTGGTCGGTGATTGGACGCTCATTTGACTTTGATGCCACGAGACAGCCTCGTACTTCTTGTGGAGTCAACAAATACAAAGACGGTCGACGAAACAGGGAGAATGCATGATCAGTCTTTATAGGGGTGCCCTCAAAGAAATTCTCAAATTCAACTATTATTTTCGTACAAGATGGTTAACGATGCATGTCGTATCTCTAGGCTCGGTAACAAGTTCAACAATTTATTTCTTGTGCGTTCAAGAAATTTTCAACTATCCAGATTTTGGGAGATTATTTTACATCAGGAAATTTGATGAAAACTAAGATTGGTGAATAAGATTATTTTTAATGATGCCTACTTTCCTTTCCTCAGAAGTCTCGCCTTGTGTTGAGCTATAATTACGTTGAAAAACCACTTGTCATCGACCCGGTTAATTAATAGGGCACATAAAATTCTACAGACTTGATGTCTCTCTCACCCTCTCTCTCTCTCTCTCTCGCTCTCTCTCTCTCGCTCTCTCTCTCTCTCTCTCTCTCTCTCTCTCTCTCTCTCTCTCTCTCTCTCTCTCTCTCTTTCTTTCTCTTTATCTTTGAATACATCTCTTACTCGATGGAGAATGCATACCGTTGGAAAAATATACAAAAATGTGGCATAAAGGCTGGGAGAAGCGTGAGTGATCCAGGGCTGACTAAAAATAATTTGTTCTACTGAACCCTGTGGGCGCAGCTCTCAGAGTGTTTAACCAGTCGATCTCGAGCTTTGCCTCTCTCGCACCATACGCAGAGACAGACAACTATGCACAAGTGTCGTATTGCTTATTTCCCGATATCGAGATTGCGTTTACGCAATCTGCTATAAGCAATGACTCAAACATACATTGTCATACATACATTTATCAATTTCTAGAGATCAATTGATAAATGTAGAAATATACATCAATCAATTTCTAGGGAGTACAATTCTCATTTAAATATTGCTACATAGTTATTATGTTTAATGTAGATAAAAGAAAGATTTATTTGAATAAGAATAAACTTTATTCCAATCGAATCGATTGTATATAATTAAGGCTCAAAAATATATTTCATTCTTCTCACTAGAAAAATGGAATGGATAACACAAGGCGAAGTATGATAAGAGAGGAGAAAAAAAAATCATTATTAATCTGTTAGTACAATTTTGTTAGAATTAAATAATTTTATTTTTCATTTCATTTTTACTCTTTCGCGTCAAATTATATTCAGCACAAATAGAATTTCGTTTGATGGAAATAAAATATATCATATTATACAACTCAAATGAATCAATTGTTGTAGATTCAATGAAATTGATTTGACTCTTTAACAATGATTATTTTGGAATGGGACAAATTTCATCGCACTCAAATAAATTCGATTCGATAAACCCTCGATTTAAATTATTATTTTCACTGAATGTAATATACGTCGATCACTTTTAATGCGATCCACATATTTTATGCCCCGACTTAGTACATTAACCGATTCGATGTGTACAAATCTTGTGAAAAAAATAAAAATACGTACACCAAAGTTTGCATTGCAGGAAAAAAAAAGAAAGTATGGAAATGAAGCACGCAAGCATAATAAACTATACGCCAGGTTTATACCCATACATATATGCATATGGATAAGCAGCAGCGAAGCACAGTAATGAGAGTGAGCTTCGATTTTACCATTACCTCATGGCGGTTCGTTCAAGTTTGCGAGATTGTGAGACCTGTCCGACCATTCTCTCTCGTACTTGCCATTACAGCATTGTTTGGCTTTCCAGATAAAAGTTGAAAAATGTTGCCGTTCTTATTACTCCTCAGCTCTCTCTCTCTCTCTCTCTCTCTCTCTCTCTCTCTCTCTCTCTCTCTCTCTCTCTTTCTCTCTTTCTTTCTCTTTCTCTGTCAGGGATGAATTCTGATAAATAATCTCTGAAAACCCTACGTAAAAATCTTATATATACGATTATCACGTTCTACGAATAGAAAGATTTAAGTGTTACGCCCCGCGACATTAAGGCAGTATTATCGCAGTACCTAATCGATGAGAGTTTCGTTATGAAATTATCGAAATCTCGTTATTTCAATTTCGAAAAAAAAATTTTTTTTTTTTAAATAGTAATATGATCGAGAGGAATTTTACATGTTCGCAGAAGATTATTTATTTGGATTTTCTACAAACTGTAAAGTATTAAGACTCGATGAAGTTTTGCTCATATTGTTTGACTGGAAAAACAATTTCGCACGTAAAAATGACAAAGTTTCAATTGAAAAATGTTGTCCGTGCATCTAATCACGACGTATAAATAATAAACGTAAGCGCGATCGTAACGCCTTGGCCATACAAAACCATATGCTCAAACTGTTGCTTTCGTTTTCATGTATTTTCGTGCAAATAGCCAATTATATGACCTGAGTTATAGACATGCTTGTATAATTGTATATACATGAATTATGTGTAGAATATAAAAATCTTAAAAACGTATCTAAGAATCAAGTTTTCAGTAACATTGTCTCTGCAGACAATTTTTTTCCCATCGAAATCATGGTAAATATAATGCGCAGGAAATATTTTGACTAGTTATAACTCTTCTGCTTGAACCAAATAAAATGAAACTGTGGCACTTAGTCACTCTATGATTCATGCTGAATCAATTGAATAAATTAAAATTGCATTTATAGTCTGATAATAATATATAATTGATAATATGATTTGTAGATGACGATCGATATGAAGCCCTCTAACAAATGCAGCTTGATCGACCAAGATATCGCGTCGAACAGTCGTCTGTCTAATCAGCTCACACGATGTTCAATAAATCAGTGAAAAAAATGTAATGTAATTTCGGCGGATTTTGCTTCATCGGCTCTAAAAGTTGCATTTTCACTGTTATCTTGCCCTTAAAGCGTCAAAAGAGTATTTCCATGTTGTATCTATTGATATTTAAACTATGTCAGTGGAGCGTGCGATTTAGCAAAAAAAAAAAAATACGTTGTGATGAACTGCCTGATACGTTCTTGTAGTTTTGTCGAATCGATCGAAGAAAAATGACGATCTGTGACGACAGATCGATGGGTCATCATAGCTTTTTGTATTAAATAAACGTATACCAGTGATTAACCATCTGAGGCTATGGCACTAATTTCAATATTATTTTTATTAAATTATATTCAACAAATGAACTGGCGTTTGATTATGAATGATTGAAGTTTCTACAACCGGATGAAATGGATAAAATCAACGATTGAGTAATTTTTTTGTTTGTTAATTAATCGAAATAATGACCACTGGATCAATTGTACCAGTATTAGACCACCCAAAATTGCTAATGACCAATTTATCGACCATAGACGTCAACTGATTAAAGATCTCTAAAACTTTAATAATACTGCTACTAATTACAATAAAGATCACAAACTTATATTTATTTTCATAAAATTAACAAACATATTTATATCCATGGGGAGTATAATTAGCACTAATAAAATATTCATATGCATGTAAGGTAGATTTTGAAATAGCTCTCTTTAATGACTTGAAGCAATATTTGAGTAGAATAATGAATTTTAAATTTTCGTTTATTTGGTTTTTTTTTTATCTCGTATTTTTTGTTATGTTCTTAATAGTTATTTTCTTAACGCGGTACGGTTCCATAAACCATGGGCTGTCCGATTAATGGGACACGATCTGATACTGTACGCGTACCAGTGTTCGACCATCGATCCAAGATCGGTACGGACTTCGATTTCAGACGTCCCAATAGTCGGTCACTAAATATCGCTCTTATTTCACTTATTTTGGCATAAATCAGTAATCTAGATCGTTACTATTGATGTAATTATTTAATTACAATTTTTTTTACACTTATATTGTCGAAATACAAAGATATATACCAACAACGCATAATCCTTTCCTTAGCATTTTCATTAGTCAATATACGATATTGCTGTGCAATACTTACTTGAGTCAATATAAATGAAGAATTTAATTAGAAATTGATAGCAGATTGAGATAAAATTTGAATGAAATGTAGAGAAACAAACAACGAATTCAATGATTATTTACAATTACATTTTTCAAGCGGAGAAGCCTTGATAAATGTAAGAAAAGTAGTTCGTGGTTGGAGATTGGGACGACATTATTTGGGACATTGGGTAAACGTATCCTTGGTACGTTTACCTTACGTACAAACGTGCTCGGCAATGCAAATCACTGAAGAGCCCGCGCGCGTTAACGCCTACATGGAAAATGGCTCCTTCGTGCGATGATCACGATTTTAATTTTCACCCGAATGCCCGTCTCTTGTGTGCCAACGAAACGGATACATATCACGACTTATATCTCTTGATACACGACCGTACGATGCAATCAAACTTGACTCTGACATGAATAGATGATTCCGGAAACTCGCTTTCGTTCTTTCGATGTGAGCTTGCAGACGTGTATACAGAGCTTTTTGTATATGTGCACTGGTGCGCATACCGTACTGGGAGTGAAATGTATTATTTGATAGAGCCTGAAGGTGCGACGACCGATATTTGAAGCAAATCTGTGCCTCGTATTGCGAGCAACGTTTCACACGTATAATATAAACCAGCTTACGAGTACGTTCGTGTGTGCTCGTGAGTTTTTAACGATGAAATATTTCATGATAATTATAATAGGATTATCCCATAATAATGCGGGCACAGGCTGAGAAATATGAGAGCGAGATACACGAGCCAGGTTAGACTGGGATCGCGTGTATGAGAAATAATCAGTGCGCACCGGTAATCTCGAAGAAAAAGCATTGGGTTAATGTATAATGAAACTATTATTTAGAGTAAATGAGAGAACACGCGAGAGCTGTTACACGACTTTGGTGAGGAGGAATTATTTTACGATATTATCAACGTTTCGTTGAACCAGAACTATTTATTTTTTTTCTGCGGGTTTCTTTGCTTTGTCAAATCCCCGAATGAAATAAATGAGAGAGGCGTTGCACGTCTAACTTCAACGTGAAATGGAGTTTATTAATGGAAACGTTACCATACGATGCGTGGGAATCATTGGATAAATAAATATCGCTATTGAAGCAAAATTTGTAGAATTATTTTAGGAGTTTCGCGAGGACAATTTATACGGTCAAACACGGGGAAACCGGCGACTTCATCGGGGAACTGTCAGCCTAAATGAAATGGAATTACACCACCGGAGATAATTTTTCATTTGGCTTCGTTTCAATGAAGCCATGAAAATTATTAAAGTAATTTTCCAGTTCGAATCGATAGAATAATTTGTAAAGAATAAAGTTTGTGCAAGAACCACCTATCGAAATTGTAATTTTAAAAAGATTAGAACAGCTGTCTGGTCACGAATCGATTGAGAAATATATTCTTGTAATATGAAAAACGCACCGCTTCAGTCAGGGGAACTCCCCTATATTTGGGGTAACAAAATATTCACATAAACGTATACTTTACGATCCCGTTGGCTATTAAAAATTGATTGAGCCACAGTTGCGTCAATTTTATAATGCGGGTTACACGCGTGTGGGCATTTTGCTCACGCACGAGCGTTCTCTTAGTCCGAAACGGAAAAAAAAAAAAATAATAATGGAATAAAAATAATTCTTTTTTGTCTAGCACACTATTTATCATCATACAGCTGATTGATATTTTTCAAAATCCATGTTACGTATTCCGTCCCAGAGAGAAAAAATTCTTTGGCAAAAATGCTTTGACAGGCTAAGCCGCGTTTTTCCTGGCCAAGCCCGCCACCTAATCATGGCTCTCTGTTAGGAGCGAAGCTAGAAAAAAATCGATTCATACAAATAACTATATATTAGCACTTTAAGATTGGAATTGTATCGTTTGAAAAAAATGCCTCCTTGCATGATTTCGTGACTGCAGGACACCGTATCGAATCATCAACCGAGAAATATATACTTATACGGTTTGGAAACATTTAATTTGAATCAAACAAAATATGTATTGCAATTAAAAAAAAAAAAAATATTTCGTTCACAATTGCCAAATTTGTTTAAACTCATTTTTTAAAAATAAAATTACCCTTTGTTCGATACAAATCGTTGAGTTTGTCGATTTTTTTCCCATAAAACAAATCCATTCTATCGCTTGCACGTCACATTACTGAACACTGAGAAAATAGTTGCCACCTTATTTGTCTCTGACCAAAGCAACATGAAAATTTGTTATTCGATGAAATAGTGGGAGATTACATTTCTTTTTTTTTCGTCGTTCGAAAAACTCGGACTGGATAAGGAAACGTCTCGGAGCAAGACGAAGAACGGTCTCATGAGGTCGTTAAGTTTCGTATTCTCCGGAAGAAAAATTATACTCCGGCGCCATTTGCTCACTGCTACGGACATCAAGCTTCGGTCGACGATAAGGGCTCAAAGAAATGGGCTTTCTCTCTCAAGCTTTAAGCAAGGGTGAGAAATACAGTAATAATTTATCAGCTCGTACGATTGACTATAGTCTATACAGCGGAAAAGCTTACTTTTGCGGTGCACTGAATGGAAAGCGTTTTGTACAGTGAGTCAATTGTTCAGTAATTCCAGTCATATGGTACTCGTTCGGTGGTATTTTTAATAAAACAAAATTAATATACATGTATTAATTATACAAAAGAACCGACAGTAGTGGAAGCACGGTCGGTGAGCGGCTCTAGCGATCTTCAAAGTTAAACAGTATTGGCCGAGGCCTTTACTTGGATGGGTGGCCGCTTAGCCGTGCATTGGCTTGGCGCGCCGACTACTGAGCGGGAGGAAGTATTACTGAGATTCGTATAGTAACATATCGGAAACTCAGTAAAAATAAGGCCCTCTGTATCAGCATGGGTTTTCCGCAGTTTCCCCATGGCTACGGCGAATGCGATACAGTGCAGCTAAAAAACAGCTGCGGATTCTACGGAAGTTAGGTAAACTTAGCGAAGTATACGGACAGGGAGTGATAGGAGGGATCAAATGGGAAGGGTTAATACGTAAAAACCCGCAAGGGTATACGTTGGAACACATAAATTAAAAAAAAATGTATTAATAATTATACAAAAGTTATTCGTTAAAGGTGCAAGTTTACTAATTATTTCCTTAAATGTTATTTGATTCTATGGCGTTCAGTTTGAGGAAAAAAATCTGCTGTGCGATTTAGAAAAATTCGAATTTTTTTCCGTATCTTTTTATAAAGTAATATACTATTATCCGTACACCGATGCCATAAATAAACCCACTAGCTCGCTTGGTACAGAGCAGACGGAATTTAATTTTGTGAATAACTCCCTGTCGATAGGTGAGAGCTTTTACTCGTGAATCGCACGCAGCAGTCGGTCACATCATACGACTGTTGATATGGCTAGGGCTCTGTTGAATTGTCCCAACCGTTATCGACCGTTGTCTCAACTGTTATCCCGCACCCCAAATTTTCCCTGAACTAGCTTTTTTCCCCGACATATCGACCGCTGGTACTCTTTAGTCAGAAAGTTCTGCGGAAGAATTGTCACCAACACACAGAATCCCCAACACTCGACCTTCAGGCATCAACGTATATCACCGGAAAAAGCCGGAAAAATTTCCGGGGACTCGAATCACTCCCCCGAGAGGCAGATATATAATGTAATATACATGCTACAGCCGATTGAATTCCACGTCCAGATGGTCATTCTGTTTTTCGATGTGACCAAAACCTAGCCCATATATTTTTCCAAAGTATAGTAGCACAACTGCTATTAAAAGACAATTTTTTTTCGAATTTTAGAATATTTTAGCCAGAAAGAAATCGAAAAAAATGGAATACCTTATTCTTCGCCTCATACAATTTTCAATGTACAAAAAAAAAATCGCAAGACCATAAATTTTTGGTTTCTCAATATGTGTTCTTTAAAATAGAACTCCAAGTTATTATTTTTCCTTTCTCAAGAATAAATAGCACCGCCTTCCACTTTGAGAGATTTTTCTTTTTAATCTTTGTCTGCATTGCCATTGACTCCCGTTCACGCTGTATTTTTTTAAGATCAAAGTTTATAGATGATAAAAATGATAGAAATAAAGCTGAAAAGTTTAAAACAAAACACCTCGATGCATATGTGCACTGCTCATTCGCCATTGCAACGGACTTTTTTCATTCTTATATTAAGCAGTGTATAGTGTACGAGAAAAAAGTTCTTTGCAAAGTTCTCCGAATCGAGAAACTACGGACGGAGACTCATTCGAGTGTGGTATGCGAAAAAAAAACCATAGATTTTACGTTTCAACGAGAAGCACGCACGGTACTTTCGATACCTTAATGAAAATCTAATCTTGCTTCTCGCTGTTCGTGAGGAATTGAAATGAAAAGTATAGTGCACACTGAGAAGTTCTTTCTCGCGATACTTCATCCCCGCGGATGGGGATCAAATGGCAGGGATGCATTGATAGAGAGAATAGGATTACAGGCGATATCTTTAAACTTTAACTTTTATCTTCAAGTTGTTAAGAAGTGATCGAATCGATGAAAAACGATAAGTACATTGCCGCGATGAGTTCAATTTACGGATCACTGCATATCGGACATTTCATGCGTGTTATTTAAGTAAATTAAATGCATATGTTGAACGGCGAGAGATATGTGTGTGCACTCACCTTTGATAAAATCAACTGCCATCTCAAGACCGTAGGTGTCCTTGTCGCAGTCGTCGAGTATGTGAGCGCCTATCTTGACACCGGGAACGAGATCACGTTTGTTCAGCCAGTCGAGAGTGTATAGCATAGCTTCGAGCGCTTGTACACCTCCCTGGGGCATTACCGGGCCGCACGTGACCGAGTCCTCTCTCTCGTGTACCATCATTAAACCACCCAGCACCAAATCACCCTCGACCACAGCGCTGTGCTTAACCGGCCATTGATTTAACGCTGCGGTTATCCGCGTCAAATTATCGTGTATCGTTTGATTGAGAGTTCGCGTGTCGGCCGAACCTCTCGCGTTCTCAACCGTTTCGTAGAGCTGCTTCCGTGGTAATTCCAATCTCCCGGATACTCTTGAGCTTTCATTTGATGAATTATTATTATCTTGCACGAAAAGCGTCCTCACGAAAGCCGAATCATGGTCTCCCCCGTTTGTAACGGGGAAACTCACGTTTGTTGGATCAGCCAAGTACATCGACGACGCCATTTTGTTCACGAGCACTTGATGAGTTTCGGCTGGTTCATCGTTCTCATTGAGCCTGGAATACTCGCTCGATGGCTCTGAAGTCAAATTCCCGCGAATAGACCTATAGTTTTGCGTGTCATTGTTCGAGAAATTTGTGTTCGTCGGATCAGGTACGGGAATCGTAGCAATTGTTTTTGAAATAATGTCATCATCGGTGGATGATTTTACGGTTTCAATGATGTTCGAATACCGAACCGATGGTTCGAATGCCCTTGAGTCATCGTCAATCACAATGGCTGATTCTGCATTGGGAGCTTTTTTCGTCTTTGTAGTCAGGAAACTTTCATAAACGTAAGCGGGTTTTGTCGTCGCTTTCTTGAAGAAAATCAAGTTATCATCGTTCTTCGTAAATCCCTTTTTGATTTCTTTCGTCCTGGTATTCGACAACTTTGCGATATCTCCGAGAATCTCGCTAGGCCTTATGTCCGATTGCGAGTGCTCGGTAAAATATTTTCTCCTTGAGAAACCATCCTGATAAGATGGCCGTTCGAACGAGCCGACGGAGCCATCGATCTTCCTTGAGCTCATCGAACTTGTCGTCTCATCATCGGGAACCAAACTTTTCCATGATCTATCGCTACTGGGCACGCTTCCCATTGAGAAACTTGAATTTGGCATGAAATTTTCGGGATCCCCCGAGATATCGCTGGTATTATTGGATAACTGGGTTATTCTCTCGTTCGCGAATGCCTCGGTGAATCTCCCGATGTTGGTTTTGTCTCTTGCCTCGCTGCTGTGTGTCTGCCTCACGATACGAGAACTCGGTTCACGTGTCTCAACCTTGGGACTCGACAGTGTAAGACTTTCATTTCTCCGATCAGTTGCCTTATCCATCAGGACTTGATTGCTACTGTTCAATTTCTCAATGTTCAGTGATGAGTTTCGCAGTGCGGATGTTCGTTCCCTCGAGACAATTGAATTCATCACTTCTGACTCGTTGATAATTGTTTGCTGGTCACGCATCAACGCTCTCGTATTTTTCCACTGCATTCTCTCGTCAATGCGTTCTTCCGGTCTCGAGTGATGTATCGTTTCGAACTCCACGGAAGTGTTCGCTAACGAGTTACCAGCGTCAACGATAAAATTGGGATCAACGGAAACTCCACTTTTCTTCGTTATTTCGATGGGAATCATGTTCTTCAACGCACCGGCATCGTTGATGGATCGCACAATTTTTTTACCGCTGCGTCGCAGGGAATTGCCAGAAATGAGTTTTTCCGCTCGGTAATTTTCTATTCTATCCATGTTTTCGAAAATTTCGCACGTTTCGCAGATATCGACATTGAGAATTTCATGATTGCTATGATTCTTCGTGTCTCTCTCGATCTCCGGTGAATCAACTTTATCGGTCCTAGCCGAAACAGGAAGCTTTAAACGATTTACGATCGAAATCTCATTGGTTTTTTCGATTTTTCGCTCACGAATGTAATTTCCCTGCAGGGCAAAACGTTCGTTCGCTCGAGGATGATCATCACGTTTTCTCGTTTCGTCGTCGAGCATGTCGTCAACGGTGGAACGTATAGTCTTGTTGATACCACCCTTGGATAAAACTCTGACAAATTCTAAGAAAATCGAGCGATCCTGAGGATTTTTAGCCACAGAGTTATCTTCTTTGGCATTCTTCGACTGCGTGCTTTTATCCCTTCGAATGTCAGAGCGAACTTTTGAAGAGTTTACAGGTCTGATATAAGTCTCCGATGTTGCAGTTGCATTCGACAGCTGCGTCGCTAACCTTGTTCCGCGAATTGGAGATTTATCGCGAATATCCGACGATATTTTTCCACGAGGGTCGTTCACGCGACGTTGATAAAATACGTTATCTCGCGGTAGCTGTGATCTCAGCGATCCAAGAACTTCGGTCGTTTCTCCATCGTCACCGCGAACGCTATGACGGTCGTTTTCGTCTGCGTCTGGAACGTGCTCCCACGGGTCTACTTCCGTGGGAGAAAAATCTCTGGAGAAAGACTCGTCGGTACGAGCGGGTTGATAAATTTTCTCCATGAGATGCTCTCGTTTTTCCACGGCAGCACTGTCGTCGCCCGAGGTCTTATATTCCATCGCGAATTCACGTGTAAATTGCGCTGATCTCGGCACCATCGCCGTCAATTCTTTTGAAAAAATAATCCTCTTGCGATTATCGTCATTCACGATGTTCCCTATCCTCCGAGACTGCTCTTGAGGGCCCTCGTCTCTGCCAGAAAATTCAATTTTTCTCGTGCCACCGGTAGTCACGCTCGCGATCGAGTCCAGTAGGTCGTTCCCACGTTTGACCACGAGCCACAATGGCGACGAAGCTTCAGAATTCACAAGTGGCTCTCGCCAATACCGTGCTTTATCCTTTCTACCGACAGATCCATTCATCTCCATAGGTCTCGTATCAGAATAGACTTTTTGCACATGCTTACCGCGCTCTTGTACCCTCTCTTGTCCCATTTCCTTCCGATACGATCGCAGGTCGATCCCACCGTTGTACTTTTGTCCGATAAAAGTTTTATGCGAACCCGTCAACTCCGTCTTAACGACATTTCCATGGTTGTTCGTCTTCGTATCCGGTCTTGTCGGATTATCGACGAATTCTCGGTTACTCGGAGATATCCCGTTATCATAGCTTGCTTGCGTCGTCGAGGCTATGACTCGTTCGTTATTTCTGATTTCACGGAAACTCCGTTCCCCCGAAATCTTCTTTTTCTCAGCTTCGTTTTCACCGGCAATCCAGGCTTTCGCGCCATTTGTTTCGCTCGCCTCGTCATTCAACGAAGACGCAAAGAAAGATCTACGCTCATCTCTCTCGTTCTCGAGGTAATTAATTTTTTTTAGTCTCCGCTTCTGCTCCCGCTGCTGGTAGGATTCCGCAACCTCGAGGGCCAGGCTATGCGGCTTTTTCAAATGTTGGCTCTCGCTCACAATACTCGAATATGAAGCCCGCTCCAAAGAATATCTCGCGGTGGTATGCTCGTAAACCTCGTCTATGTTACTCGTTGACGAACTCATTTCCACCTGACGACCACGAGCATTAGCTGGCTCGCGAATTTGTCCAGACAATTTTTCCAACGATTCTCGTGATATTTCACCAGGTGTCGTAAATCCTTGATTTGCGTTATCCATGCTTGGAAGAGCACCGGCTTGATTAGCCATTTTTCCCAAAAAATTTACGGATTTCGTGAAAGAACCGGAAACTCCAGAATCGTTCGGACTTTTTGGAATCTTTTGTTTCATCGTGATGGCATTCGTTGATTCTTGCTTATTTGCTGCTGCAATTTTTTGCAACTCAAAAGCACTCGATGAATCTTTCCGCTGACGGGATTTTCTAGTTTTATCTATCGTCCCATATTCGAAAATTTCATTCAGATCAGATGCTTGATCGTTAACGGTATTTTTTCGCGTCAACCTTGCAATACTTCTGATATTTACCTTTTTCGGCATCGTTGACGTTCCACCGATTGAGTTTCGATTATTTCCTGTAAGCATGTTTTCCTTGCTCGTTTTGCCTTCGCTATCATTTTCGATCTTAATATTCCTTTCCCGAAAGAATAACGCATCTCGCATTTCCGTTGATAACATTTTACCATGTTCTCTGGTTGTGTCGTTTTTCAATGATTCTTTTGCTCTGCCAAGCGGTCGATACTTTTGGCTCGAGTCGTCATTTAACGACGATTTAACCATGAATTTGCTTCTATCGCTCGAACGTCTCGCCTTTGATACGCTTCCACTTGTAGAATCGTAGGATTCGGAGCTACGAGTTTTAAAACTTGAATTCCGTCTCTGAGTGTTCACGCCCGATGTGTTCGAGCTGACAATTAGTGATACAGAACTGTTCAGAATTTCCGCGAGTTTCAAAGCCCCTTTCATGTATACGATATCATTGGATGAGAATCCATTTGACGCTACGTTATCGTTCTCCATCTTTGCATCCTTCGTAGCAGCTTTTCTCGAGATGTTTGATCCATGCTTCTCTGAAAATCTCACGCCCCCAACGGTATCACCAGCTACGTCGATATTTTCTTTCGAAGACAAGAGATCTGAGGATGCCTTGGAGCGATGTTGGAAACTACTGTTGTCATCGTTATTGATATTCTGGTAAACTGTACTTTCCGAGCGAGTATCATTTCTCTCGTTGTTCTCCGGTGAAATTGGAGTCGTCGTCGTCGTCTCTCGGCTCAGCGAGTATTCTCGTATGTCACGTTCCTCAACCGCATTTACGACCGCATTTTCAACCACATCATCTCCCGCAATGATTCGCCCATACGTACTGTCGATGGACGATTTTGTTTCGTCATCGAGTTCGTCGCTTTCAACCTTGTCTACCGTATTTTCACGTTTCCAATTGTGATCGATCGGATACGTTGGATATTCGCTTATGGAATTGTTATCAAGTCCCCGGACTCTCGTTTGCTCAGTTATCCTTTCTTGAGCCGAACCGTCGAGCAAGATTGTCCAAATGATGGTCGCAAGGACCGTCCGACTGAAGTGTAGTAGCATCACCCTCGGGATACGATGATCATCGCTCGTTCCTGCGAACACAATATTCATACACGTTGATCATTGTATAATACGTCTAAGTTGCAGTTGTTAAAAACAATTTATCAAAAAGATCAACATGAGTCATGTTTGCAAAATTGATGAACATTAATTATATAAAAGAACAATTATTTCAGAAGATTCTTTGTTCAATTGTGCGAAGTAACACGCGGAAAGCTAGTTTCGCTGTGTTGACTAAATTTAATGTTGCTGATACGTGTTTTTATTATTGTGATAAAAAATTCTGCCGAAGCGAAATTTATAGTCGCTTGAACGAATATCTGGTATTCGATATTTGGCTCTTTGAATAGTTTCATATTCGTAGGAAGCTAATCTCTCTAATATATGGACGAATAGTAGAGATTCTGCAACAATCGAGCTGAATCTCGAATGTGATTGCATTATTTGTCCCGCGGAATACGTGCATTAGGAGATACAAAGATTCAACTTTTTCTGTTGTATGTTGTATGTTTCTCGATTCGACAGCATGATTGATCTTTCTCTGAAGACCCCCTCGTGAGTAAAAAGAGGTGTCTTACATTCTCCCAGAAATTCTGTGTAGTATACTCCATTTGAATTACACATCAAAAAGTAAAAAAAAAAAAAAAAAACTGATGTGTAGAGCGAGTTTCCCCGCTTGCATATATATATATATGCACTTAGTCGATAACCCTTCAAAAGATTGGAAGATCATCGGTAAGCTGCAAAAGATTCACTAAATTATGCACAGGATCATTTCCGATATTCCTTTGACTACTGACTCGTATTCCACTAACGTGGAGTCTCGGTGCCTACTGAATAAAGTACTCTCTGATACTGGCTCGGTTTTTCCGATTCTCAGACGGAATACGAAAAGACGACGACGTTTCATCCATAAGCTATATATATCACCTATATATTTACTTTGACAGCATAGAGAATTCGGAGTGGTCACAACAACCATTAAAGTAATCATTACAACTTTTTTATTTATAGCACAATTTGTACAGTTACACTAATTATACACTGAAGCATTTAGATTTATAATTTTATTTTTCACGAGGTGCGAGGATAATGCACATCGGACACTGGAAGATCGAGGAGAACAGAGGAAAATAGAAGAAAGCTCTTCCACGTCATTTTCAGATTTGCGAATATTTACCACCTCCAATAATCCATAATTTCATTGTTATTTAAATGCATATGAATATCTTTCGTTTTGATATCAATATCTTTCGATCCATAAATTCATTTCTAGCTTTCTGCTCTATAACTCTTTTGTGAAATGTGAAAATGATCATCTGTAATCCAAGAGCAACTGGATATACTTGACTCGCTTTTTATATACTTTTTTTTTTTTTTCATGTTATTAGATAATATAACCTTTCGTGTTTTTACATCACTTGCCTTTTTATTTCAATTTCCATTACATTATTGTCCACGGCCACTCTTTCCTAAAGCACCACGGTATTGCATTTTCACGAGGGCACAGAGAAACTGCGTAAAGCCTGGCTGATACATGTGGCTATATTTTACTCAGTTTCAGTTGTATTACAATCGGAAACTTGAAAAAAAAACCGGCCTCTGACTCAGCGGTCGCCGATCCCAGTATTGCCGGCGACCAATACTGCTTAACATCGGGATATACCACCTGTACGGTATACCGATCGCGCGTCTACTGCAGTCAGTTTATATTTTTCTTTACTTTTTTTTCTCAGCTACGTTCGGTGGTTGAGTTTATTCATCGCGAGAATGTAATGCTGATATAGTTCCAGTGCACCGCGTTACCCCCACGTGCGATGTTCTTATTCATCCTGTTCATCGGATGATGTATTATACGATATTGTACGTGAAAGTTTGACCCAGTCTCGACTGACCAGGCAGGATAGTCCGTTAGTTACGTACAAAGTTAAATGTGCTCATCTGCGTTCATGACCCTCGTTATTCTTGTTCAGGTCCAGTCTTGGTTCGCCTTCAGACCTGTTCCCTGTGATGGATTGCATGACATCTAGTCTGATAATTGAGCATTCAACAGAATGAATGACATTGTATGAATCGGCTGAAGAAACCAACATCCGCTTGGAGTCAAGAATAGAGGAAAAGTATAAAAAAGCAATAAACGAATTGACTACTGATCGTGTGCGTGTTTAATTCACACTTATCATCGTTGTATAAACTTGTCCCATGCTTCGTGAAGAACCGCATCTGTCCGTTGGCTCATACCACTGATATATATACTAACTGGATACGAGCTCGCCGCCATATTGATGTACCCATTAGAAGCTGGGGAGCCGCCTGGCAGTCAGCCACGGTACTACGTAGGGCGCGGCGTATTTAAAAAAGAGGGCGGAGCAGAGTAGTAGCAGGAAACCATACGTAGTAGGAATCATATACGAAATTAATGTGAATAATAAAACGGAACACATTTTGTGGTGCTATTATGGTATATGTTTTAATAATGCCAAAAATGCGTTTTGTAAAATAAAGGTGCTTGACAGCATTTAAATATAAAATAAAAAAGAACAATAATTTACAATGACATGAATTCACAGAAAATATAAGTAATTTTTTCAACAGCGAATAGCAGCTGATCAAACTGAATTTATTACTTATATGTCGTGCTCTATGTCAACTCAGCCACGTCATTTTTTTTTGTCTCAAAAAAATTATTCGGTATGGGCATTTCGAAGGACAATATATCCATGACATTTCACTAAAATTTCATCCCCACACTATTATTGGTTCTCGAGATAATTAATACTCAATTTTGTAAAAAACATAATTTTGTAAACTCTAATCGTATTTGAACGATTAAAAAAATTATATTTTATATTTTTTTTGCCCTTTTCGAAAAAAAAATATATGCCTTCATTGGATAAAAGCTCATTGAAAAGACAGTTTTCGGGGTAATTTTTCGATTTTTTTTCTACGGAAGGGCCACCCGGAATTCCACTGGCTATTTATTTTTCTGATAGAGGGGGGCAATATGCAACTCCACAGAATTTTTTTAAGATTGAAGAGGGCATCAGTGAAGAGGAAAAAAATGTTTTTTTGTCAATTTACCCCGAAAACTGTCTAATGAGCTTTTATCCAATAACGGCATTTTTTTTCGAAAAGGGTAAAAAAAATAAAAAATATAATTTTTTTAATCGTTTAAATACGATTAGCATTTACAAAATTATGTTTTTTACAAAATTGAGAAATCATTATTCATTATCTCGAGAACTAACAATAATGGGGGGATGAAAGTTTGGTGAAATGTCATGGATATATTGTCCTTCGAAATGCTCATACTGAATAATTTTTTTGTCTCGAAAACATTATTCAGTAGGGGCATTTTGACGGACAGTATATCCATGACATTTCACCAAAATTTCATCCCCCCCCCCCCCCCCCCCACTATTTTTGGTTCTCGAGATAGTGAATGATGAATTCTCAATTTTGTAAAAATCATAATTTTGTAATTGCCAATCGGATTTAAACGATTAAAAAAAGAATCTTTTATTTTTTTTACCCTTTTCGGAAAAAAATATGCCGTCATTGGATAAAAGCTCATTAGGAAAATGGCCCCCCTCTATTAGGAAAATAAATAGCCAGTGGAATTCCGGGTGGAAGAAAAAATCATAGAAAAAAAAAATCAAAAAATTACCCTGAACATTGTCTAATGACGAGGTGGCCGAGTTGACATGGAGCGCGACATATACAATTGATTATATCGATGTAAAAATTCTGAAACCATTTTTTTTTTGTTCAAGGTACTCACCACTTTTTTCAGGGAATTCACAGTAATCTTTAGATTACTGACTTGTCTCTTTAAAGCTTTGACCTTTTTTTGAGAAGATTCATATTTTTGCTTCATAAGATTCAATTTCTTTTGGCATGTTCGAGGAGTATCTTCATAGTGATGATCGTGTTTGAGTAGCTCTCGCTGCCGTGATGTCTTTGGTGTTAGTTGCGTCCGACAGGTAGAAGACTTTGGAGTTAAAACAGCGCAGCTTTGTATTGATATTTCTGCACCTGGACGTACAAATTACAAATTCTTTGGCTCAAATTTGTAAATATTGCTTTTTCCAAATTGGATTAACTACTGAAGTAGCATACTCACTCGGTGCGGGAAGTATTTCTTCTACCAAACTGGACTCCTCAGCACAGCTTGGTCCACTGATTGGCGCAGATGGCGAAGCACTTGTCGTCGGATTTGATACATCAACCTTTAATCCTGCGCAGTAATTAATTATCAGTTTATTCATTTTTGAAGAAAAAAAAAATAACGTAACTGAAAGTAAATAATCAACGACGTACGAACACCACAACTATAAACATTTGTTTACCCATATATTGTGAACACTCCAGTTAATGGTGCATACCTGATAATTAACAAGTATGCAATATACGTACTTGTATTAGAAGCCTGGCCTTCGTCAGAATTTATATGCGCTCCAATCGCGTTTTGTATAAAAATTGTGGGTAGGCTACCCTTGCGCAGCCTTGTTATGTTCCACCAGTGTTCGAAGCAATCGCTGGTGAAATGGTTAGAGCAAAGAACCGCTGTTTTCGTAGGTATAAAATCTGGTTTGCCCATATTCTTGATCCATTTCTGTTTTTCAATTTCATTTCCTGGGAATCTAAATCAGTTGTCAAGAGCTATTATTCGATCCTGACCTCCAAACAATTTATTTTGTCGCACTTACCTGTGAAATGTTATTCCTTTTTCCGTTGTTGGTTTTTTGCAAGACGAACATCTTCCCATTTTTTAATTTTAAAAACACTTGTTATTTATCACTGCCTTGACTGAATAGGCTCATGTGATAGGGACTCGAGAACCGTTTGTTTGGTTATGTAAACGTAAACAACGTAGTATGGAGGCTGACTGCCAGGCGTCGCGATGGTCGAATCCAAGCTTCTAATGGGTACAAGCGCCGACCGATGCCCACCATAGTGAACTCGTATCCAGTTAGTATATATATCAGTGGCTCATACTCATGACTCTATCTCCGTATCATCGGCACGCGATCTCTCGATATATATATAATATATACATCTAGAGTCTCATGTCTGCGATCAACGTGCCGGACGGCGAAGGCTGCCACGAGCTCTTTATACGCTTAGCTGCAAGCAGCGAAGCGCTAATGCCCGAGAGTAAGGTAAGTGCTGTGGTGGTTATATATATCTGCATCTCTTCCGTTGAAACACTGCTTGGTAAGGTTAGGAGGATACGGTAAAGCGTTGAGCGAGCGTCGAGATCATCACGAAGGAGGGAAACTGCTTCAAGTGGTAAACGGGGGGGCCAGCCTTGCGACCGTGAATCGATAGGGATTACTTTGGTCCAGGATTCGGGACACTCCTCCGAGCAGTTGAAATTCCCAGCTCAACGACCACAGGCAATTCCACGCAATGTATGTACACGACACGCGATATAAAGAGCCCATTTATATACATAATTCTCTTAAAGCCTTTTGTATACGTTCTCACCGACTGCCATCCCTCATCCTTACGACAAGCGACACTTGCTCTGCTTACGGGAAATTATTTAGAAGGTTTCCTCAAAAGCCTCCAGGTTGGATACTCTTAACTTTTGTTTGAACGCTTCTCTGACGGAGCTTTGACGTTTGTAGATATGGATCAGGTTTTGAAATTTCAAGCTACCTGTTAGCATCATTCACGAAATTACGTCGAGCATGATTTTTGCATTTGAACATTGAGAATGAGAGATCTGCTATTTACCATTGCATTGGAACATTCCTGGCACGCAGTATTGATGTTATAGCACTTCCATAATCGCGTGCAAAAGTAATGTTTGCAGAACTTGTTCTCTACGCTCACACAGATATTCATTACCTTTTCCAAGGATTTTCCGCCTTTGTGGTCCACTTCTGTTTCACGAGGGAGTAATATAATTCATTGCCATTATGAATGGGCATCGATCCGCTAGTCTTCGTCACCCTACAAGATGAACGTGACTGTGGAAACTGCGTGCGACGCAAATCGTTTCGAGCAGTAGACTCAAATAGTAAAGGAAACTGATTGTTGTGGTGACGGTAGGCAAGCAATCGGGGTAAAGGCTGATGGTTTGGTTTGATACGCGTGTTCAAATCGCTACATCGGGAGGCTGTCATATCCACGCATAATGCGATCCATAGTCCTCTCTGCACGAAAGTTTTTTACCCCTCTGGGAAGTAACTCGAGACGAAAACGAGAGCTATTTTCGAACGTACAGGAGGATAAATTTCGATCACTGCACGATCACACCTTTCCGATATTGTTTTTATTTTATAAAATTTATCTTAAAAAAAACGGATTATTCGAAGGTTATTTTTTTTTTTTGGAAAGTCCATTCCTTTATGCGACAAAATAATTAAAGTTTTAAATTTTAATCCTTGGAAACTCATCTGCGCAACGTTCGCGATATTTATCAACGTTATTGAATGGACAATATTCTTTTTTTTTTTTTTTTTTTTTTTTTTTCGTTTCATTTTTGCTTCGCTGAGCTCTCATATCTATCGAAGATAATTTTTTTTCGGATTTATAATGAAATATTTTCCGTCCTTTATTTCTCTCGCGTTGCGAAGAAAAGTTCCGTACGAAATTTATTAAGCTTCACCGTGATCTTAATCAGGGGATATATACGTAGCCGTAGCACAAGGATTCAGCTTTAATCTGTACGAGCTTTAATCAAACTTCCCCAAACCAGAGTCGTATATTTCTCCATTCAGAAAATTACGAAGTAATTTAGTGGTACAATTTGGTACTCGCATAGCGGGTTATCAAGGAAAATGAGAATATAGCGAGGAATAAAGAACGGAAGAATGCGAAGTGTGTGTGGCTGTGTGTTCTTATACGGGTGTGATATAATAAGGTTGGTGATAATATTATGTATCCTCACGTGGAATATCAATAATTGTATTTTCTCGCTATTTTCGAGACGCCCGTAACGATCTCTTCGCTCTCCGATTCATCATCCAAGTACCAGGCATGAAATTCTAAAGTCGCACAGTAAAATCGACTACCAGAAATGATAAAGTCGTCAGAATATACCTTTGAATGCGCCAGATTTGCATGAAACGTTATGCAGAAGAGAGATTATGATCGGAATTCCGGGGCTGGTTATCTTCATGACAGAGAGGTTCGCGAGAAACGAGAATAATATTTCATGGTCACCGGGGTCGTTCATTCACCGGACATGTGGGCAAACAAACCTAGCAGATAAACGAATTTATTGGAAGTTGTGACATTGTTGCTTTTTTCAGCTTTTTGTTTTTCCATCTTTGAGTTTTTATTTTGTCATATACGTTGCCAAAACTGCTGCGGCTGACAACATTAGGAGCAAGTCTGCGTGAGAGATTACCAGTAGGATAGAGGTTGTAAATGAGATTATTTGGTGGGAAAAATGGTTGTGCAGGATGGTTTGGACGTTGTTCAACGAAACAACGCGTCATAAAGAACTTGGATGACCGAGTATCAGAAACATGCGGGCTTTTTATTAATAGTGTCAGTTTTCCGGTTCTTTATAACCGAAGTAATGTACTACAGGATTTTCAACTCGGGAGTTGGGGGTTAATAAAGTGTCCACGAGTTACATGTACAAGAGGACTTCATTACGCTGTAAAAAAAAAGCTTCTCTAAAAATGAAGCTTACTTTTCGACAATTTTTAAAAAATATTCGACTTTGCAGGCTTACGAAACACCCAAATACATGACCTGCCGATATACTTGAAGAACTCGATGCAAAAGGATCGAATTCACTGAAAAAAATGGTTCGGGATTTACAATAATACTGTTATTGTTGGCCAGTTATAGGTATACTGGTGAAAAAATATTGCCCACACAGAAAATGCAGTAGCCCTTTTAGAAAATCCCGATTGCTGTAAAGTTCATACAAATATGACTAGTGAAGTATTTCTAATTCAACAATAATATCGCTGGTGAAGGCAAAGCAGTTTTGTCTACGGCGCCTATACTGCGCCTTTGTGGACGACACTCAATCGTCTGGCTAGCTTAGTCATTATAAATAGCTGGAAATTTATCGTTTTTGTAAATCAGCCATACTAACATAGCTCGCGAAACTACACTGTATTGTTCAAACAGCTGTAGTAGCTGATTTTTACATGCCTAGCTATTTCAACCATATAGTATGGCTGCGAGAATAACGTTGTGACACATAGCTATACTAATATGGCTCGCGCAACTATACTACGTTTTTGGAACACCTACAGTAATCTGTTAACGCGTGGTGTCTATGCCTCTGCCTCGCGCGAAAACGAGACCTCGCTACGCAAAATTTGATAATGAACGAGTTTGTGAAGAAGAAACTGAACGAACGGAATCTTGATGAGCTTATACCAACATTTGAAGGTAAGTCTGTTCTCACTTATCTACGGAATATGTAAAAAAGGACTATTTTTTCCTGTTATATAAACGCCAATCGTATAACAAGCGAATTTTTGTAGGTTAGGTCAACTGTCATTTTCCTGCAAGGAGAGTATCATATGTCTCCGGGCCATGGATTCTCTCAAACTTCCAGGTGTGTTTCATTAGCTCTAAAAATCAAGTCTCTTTTGCAAAATATTTATGTATGAATATCATTATCGATAACAGATGATTAAAATAAATATTCATGATTATGAAACATATTGGCTGAATTTTTACTGTGACCCGAATATCCCCTACTATATATACTTACCTATACGAGTATAGGTAGGTACAATATCCTGTAATTTATCTATGTAAAATGAATTTATAATTCAGCCATATTCTTTTGGTAGTATAGCTGGTACGTCTACCTCGTATGCTAGCGTTTATAAAACAGCTCTACTAGTATTGTTGGTATACAAAGAATTCTGCCTACACTGACAAAACTGCTATCCACGAAACAACATTGTATATGCTTGCTTCGGCTATACTGGTATGGCTGGTGTTCGTCTACCTCGTATGCTAGCGTTTATAAGACAGCTATACTAGTATGGTTGGCATACGCATAACTCGTGATGGTGAACTCAACCATACTATGGTATTGCTGAAATAGAGATACTTGTCAGATTCGCGGAGCTATTGGGTATATGTCTGTCATGACATAGTGGTATGCTTACGCCAACGATATTGTGTCAGTCATATTTGTATGGCTTTATTACCTAGATGGTATGGCAGTAGCGTATTTTCCCATATAATATGGCTGAAGCAATAATAATTATGGCTCGAATCGGGAAACTTTTTTTTCAGTGTTGTTCCTTTTTTCTGTAGATAAAATAAAAATGCTGTGATTAGGTATATCTTTGGGGATGATCCACGGTGCGAATACGACTTGAAATAGGCCAATCAATTAAATTGTTTGTAGGCTTTGCTCGATCGAGTGTAGAGCTTTTGGGCTTACGATATATATAGCTTATTTGCTCGTTGAAATCGAGCCAGAAATCGAGCTTTGTGGTTTACTTTGTGCTTTTATTGTACGTACCTGAAAGAGGCTCATGGGGACGTGACTATGAGAGAGGAAGGCGATCGATAAAATTGAATCTCGACCGGACTCAACAGACAAATACACACACACACACACACACACACACACACACACACACACACACACACACACTCGCGCACGCATGCATAAAAATCCTCAATTGACAGACTGGCTTTAACCGTTATAAGCCAATTTCCCGACAAACTTCACAGACCTGACATGAAAAACGCTCCCGGCATACTAAATCAATTTGTTGCCCGAAAACGCCTCCATCGAGTTCTTCTTTTTCATTCCTGATTTTCCACAGCTCCTTTATGGTCCATCCGACCGCTCAGCAATTTAGCTGAATGATTTATCGTCTAATTTTCTGCGGGTCTGCTCAATTGCCCGTATCATATACAAACGATCGATCGTAGAATATTACTTTACTTTCATTAAAAAAAATTAAAACGAAATTCCATCTCCGGAAGGATCTATGGACATAGTATTGAACACATCGTAAATATTATTTAATTATCGTCGTTACCAGGTTGCCTGAACGATGTTTTTTTCAGTATTCGAAATTGAACTGCAATGCCACTGCAGTGAACAGATTTTATTGATTAATGTTTTTTCTTTTTTCATTACAGTAGTAACTCACTGGTGGCCAGTTATTTACTGATAAATCCCACCCTATTGATTAATTTTTCTTCTTTCCCCAAGAGATAGCCCAAAATACTCTCGGCACCTTTCAACATCGTGCCTATTTTATTTTTCGTTTTTTTTTTCTTTCTCATGATAGCGTGATATATTTCTCGCTCGACACTGCTACTTTTGTAGCAAATGATATTGGTCCAAGGCCGGGATCAACGTGAAAATTGTATCTTCATTCGCACCCTTCATGATATTCCAACCCCTCTTTTCCTATCTCTTCCTCTCTCTCTCTCTCTCTTTCTCTCTCTCTCTCTCTCTCTCTTTCTCTCTCTCTCTCTCTCTTTCTCTCTCTCTCTCTCTCTCTCTCTCATCCACACGCACTTCCTCTTAATCTCTTTCATTGAATGACGGATTCTTGTTGAGCTGAGTGGAATGCGTGTGAGAATAATATATCTGATATATATACGAATATGCGTGTGTGTGTGTGTGTGTGTGTGTGTGTGTGTGTAGTCGAACGAGAATAGTTTGGGCAGTTTCGCTTTTCAGGGTCATCACATCTCATGGAATAATGAAGAAAAACCAAGGGCCCTAGATCTGCGGTTGCTGTCCCGTATGCAATATTTCTTTTTCTTTAAACCTACTGATAATTGTCACTCCTAACCATGCAGTTTCCCTCATGATTGTTACCTTCCCCCTCTTTTTCACCCCTCAAAATGGGCGATAAATCTAAAATATCATAAAATCTGAATTCTTTAAACGATAAATAGAAAGGGAATGTTTTTTTTTGAAAAACAACTTTCCAATGGTCTGACTCATTATGAATACATTGCTATCGAAAACTTAGTTTTATTTTTCACGAAAACAAAGCTTTCTCTGCGTGAAATCGAAATTACGACACACCGAATAATCTTAAATGATTACAAAAAATTATAATTACCACTCGAAGTAGTTTCAATGGAATTAATTATCAATTGGAATTTTTCCCCTAACTCTCGAGGAACCTGTGTGCATATTTTCAAATTTTTAAGTTAACAAAGTTCAGGAGGAATAACCGAGATTTGCCGTGTTCACGAAAAACGTAATGTCGAAGTAATTTTCAGGACGAGCACGCGAAACTAATATTCTCCGAAGCTCTGTATATGTTACAAAAACTGCCTTTGCTGTTGTTCCCTTGTAAACTCTTGGGTGTACCTAATATTTTGCATAATGCATCCTCGCATCAAACTTTCATTTCTTAACCTATAGCGCTGCAGTTACATTCAAGTGCAGCCATAATCCCACGGTTCAGCTGCATGCCTGCGAAATATTTTAATTTCTGCACACACACACACACACACACACACACACACATGCACACATACACATACACATACCTAGATTCGCATTCGTTCCTTAAGCACCGCAACTTCTCCTAGATTTCATGGATATTAATAAATTTCTGCAAGTTTGTTGTTTTTGTTTTTGTCTTTTTTTTTCTTAACGTTATCGTGCACGCATTAAGAACGTGGTTTTAAATTATTATAAATTATTTGTAACATTTTAATTGTAAATATTTTGAGCTCGTACATAACCGCATTATCATGCAAAGTACTAATGCATAAATATTTATGCAGACAGCAGTCTTGAGATGAATGGATTCAAAATGGAGATATTATTTAACTGTATAAACTTGATATACCAGAGATAGAGGAAAAGAGCGAGAGAGAGAGAGAGAGAGAGAGAGACAGAGAAAGAGAGAGAGAGAGAGAGAGAGAGAGAGAGAGAGAGAGAGAAATTAAAATAATAAAGTGAAATCCCTGACACTTTCTTGAAGCTTTGGAGACAGAGTGGATTTACTTTTCGTCCGTGTGGCTCCTAATATACTTTTGCCAAACTTCACTCTGTCGCGTGGGATTACTTCAACTTTCGGTGAGTTGACGCAAAACGTATGCTTATCCCACATAATCTCTGTTTGTTTTGAGGATATGAGGATAGATACAATTGCAAAAACTTTCGTGGGGTCGAATAAATGGACTGACTTTAGTCAGTGCATTCAGTTTAGAGAGTGAGAGAGAGAGAGAGCGAGAGAGAGAGAGAGAGAGAGAGAGAGAGATTGACTATTCGAATAATAACTAAATATAACGATAACTAATAATTCGAATGAATAAATAAAAGTAAGAATAAATAAAATGAAAATAAATAAATGTAAAATGAAAAAATAATATTTTCGGTCAAACGATTGACTGTGGAAAACGAAAATAATTCATGAAAAGCCTTTGCACTGATAATCCTACGAGCTGAAAAAATATTCAAAAAATATCTGCGAGGTCGACATAAATGAGTGGCTGGGTTCATGGAGAATCTCTTATAAAATTGCAGACGCAACAATTTCCCGATCCCCGTTGATGAAAAATTAAATTCGATTGCAAGTAGAATTTTCACGTGCTCGACAAGTAAAACAATAACTCAACCGAGTGCTTGAAATTCCATTTTTATTAAATATTAACGAACCGTGCGAGCTTGATTCCGCCGACTAATTGCCACTCGTGTAAAGTGATACGATCGGATGGAAATTAATTTCATCCGATTGCATCGAAACTTTCGTTCTTCAAGTGTTACCTCGCCTAGTCTCGCTTTAGTGGGAGCAAATTCGAATGAAATACAGTGCTCTAGTAAAAAAGTTGCTTTTTCTGTTTGCTTGCACGTACTCGATTCGGACATTTTTACGTTATTTTTATCCAATAGAGACGGCAGTGTGTCGATGCCGAGTAACTGTAAAAAAAAAAAAACAATTTTACGTTACCGAAAAATCTCTGCGATTAAATTCAAGCCAATACAAAATAAGTTGCGAAAATTACCAATTTTTTTAGATAGATCTACTTTTTGATTGAAAATACGTGCAAATTTATTTTTATCAATTATACTACGATCTTTCACGATGTAATACATCAGATCATATACAGGATTGTCATTTACTGCAACGGGAAATATTTTAGATTCTTCACTTTTGATGTAAAGTCGAAGAGAGAAGAGACAACGAAAGTTATATTTGAATTTATTGTGGATGACAACGAGAAGAAGCTTTTATCATTGGCCTCTTTGTTGAAACAAAACTGAATAAAACCTATCGAGCGAGTGAAGCTTTACTCATCACGAAAAGCTCGTTCCTTTTTTCTTTTTCATGTCCCAGTACAGAAGCGTATTTATCGATTTTCTTTCACGCGTCTTCCATTTTTTTTCTCAATTTGTAAAAAGCCATAAAACGCTACGGATACAAGCTTTTCTATGAACTATCCACGCATTTTTTTTTTGTTCTTTTTCATTCCATCCCGTGGTTTTCCTCAAACTAGAAAAGCCCGAAACACACCAAGCATACCAATCTCACTGGTTAGTGTCGATATAGCCGAAAACCAGTGAGATTGTGGTCGCTTGTCCACGCTCGACAAGTGACAAACCGGATTACGACAGGAGCATCGTATACAGGGAAAAAAAAGCAATCACGATAAAGGTTCAGCTCTGGCAATATAGAAACTACGATGCATCATATTTTCGATCAAAGGTTTGATAGAAAGCTTGACGATAATACCTTCTCGGGTTTTAGGAAAACATTCATGTCGATTGGCCAGTCGTAAATTACCAGCCAACATCATTCAAAATACCTGACAGATATATAGGGACCCCCAAAATCGAGAGAATACATATATGTATATTCTTTCAATTACAACAGATGCGTCGTACTATATAATACGGACATTTATACATTACGAAATCGATCAATTTCAAGTCCAAGTTGATAATTGTTTTTCTCTCATCCGGTCACTGGCAGAATCCCGGGGTTAAGCAAAATTTGAAGCAAAGTTTTCAATAATCTGCTAGATTCAAAGTATAAAAAACAATTGTGCAAATTTGTAAATTATTTTGCATATTTTTTTTTTATCTATGAATAAAAAAAAAGAGATATATATATATATCTTTTGTATATCTTGGGTGTAAGTTGAGATTGGGTTGGGTTTGGTTATAAAAAATTCAGGGTTACCAAAAGTTTTGATCTCGAACATTGTAACTTACTGAAAAATGACTGGGTTGTTTGGTTCGATCGATACCTGAAAATTTAATTCGTCTCATTGGAAACAATTTTATACGAGACAAAAGTAAAAGTTTTCTTTAAATAAACTATAACGCACTTCGATCGATGTATATTTAATACTTCATTTATTTTAATCCAATCGAAATCTATACACGAGTTCACTATCGCAACGTACAGTTCTCTCGGGTTTCACGGCAAATTGTACTTCCAAGAAGACTACTCACGATTTATTGGGGATTTTTCCGGCTTAACCCAGACGTACTGTAATACCGTAAGAGAGCTCGCGGGTATTGGTGCACCAGCGTAAATGAAAATTCTTATAAAATCCACTTCCCAAGGTATTTTTGACCTTTAAGGACTCGACGGGATTCAGAGGCATGAAATTGTCCCGTATCTTTATATCTGAAGTTTAACCTCACCGCAGGAGATTTATTATTATATATATACATATATTAAGATAATGAGATTGAGAGAGAGAGAGAGAGAGAGGTGAAAAAAGAGAGAGAGAGAGAGAGAATATGAGAAAACGAGTTGGGAATTTATGTGGGGCTTGGCTTACCAATTCAAACAATCATTATTGATTTCACACCATGCTATCTCATTCGGAAATACCCTTGAAATATCGGAACTTTTGCAAGCTCAAGGCACGTCTACAAAGAACAGCCTTATGAGTTAATAAAGAATATATTACAGTTTTTTTTGTTCTTCAAAAACAATGATTTTTGAACGTTCTGACATTTTTGTTCGAACATCATTTTTGGACAATTAGGGACATTTTAATCACTCTGGCATGAATTTCTGGTTTTTCTTCCTCCCTGAAACAAAGCTTCTTCTATGAGAACGCAACACAGCAACAAGTTTACAACACACGATATACTTGTAACATAATATTATTTTGATGACTAAAAATTACGTGTAATCAGCGATATGGAAATAGCTTTTTCGGCTTCATAATTCAAGTCTCGAAGAATAAATTTCGGCGACGTAGATATCGTCACCTTAAAATTTAGCTAGTCGTGAATCATCCTCAATAAAAAAAAAAGTTTTGTGAAGCTCTTTTCGCCGGTGAAATCGTCGAGGACGCGCATATATAGATGCGATTTTTATCTCAAGCGAGAACGGATTTCGTGGTTCGTGCAATATATTTTACGAGCGAGAGGAACCAAGAGGAGAAAGCGAATGAGATGGAAAAAAGAAAAAGAGGGATTCGCGTATTTGACGATGCCAGAAAACTCGATCTGCATTTCCAAACAAATGGCAATCTCGATTCGCGAAAAGTTCGCAAACACTCGATAGCGTTCTCAAATATCCACGTCGAATTCCATATCTTGACGTAGACATACGGGATTACAATGTATTCAATATCATTCGATCAGATTCTTTCCGATATGGGCATCTGTTTCACTGAAAAAAAAAAAAAAACTGCACGCGAAAAATTTATTTGAAACATCAAATTGTTCGTCGATTGAAGTAAACTAAAAAATAAATCCCAAATGCTAACTTTCTTCTGCATGGAAAATATATATTCCATTATCCGGCTGTCAGCCAGTTTTGTTGTTCAATATTTTAATAATGCAGACAATAACGAACCGGCGACATTTTACTCTCGATAAAAATTACGATTTACGAAGAAAAATCCTGAACGAAATAGCGAAATATAAAAAGAAGAAAAATGTTACAATAATTATTCGTGCACAGCTCAATTGAAAAACATTCCTGAAATATAGAAATTGGATTCCTTTGACCGAGCGGACGTTCGACATTGACGTATTGCACGTTTTTCAATTTCCGAACAACTCGTGAAATATGTTCATGCGAGTACTTCGATTGATTGGTTAAAGCGCTATGTGTTTTACACACTTCAAAAATGTTTACAATGCGATCTATATCCCTGTAGATAGCTTAACTTTTTTTCATATTACAAGATCCGGGCGAGGAGATTTAGAAAGTTATCTTAACCTTTCTGGAGTGAGTAATTTTTACCACATATATTTTTCGCCGATATATTCATGCAAAGACATGTCATACAAAACATAAAGTACATGAAATATGTATCGAAATTTCATCAGACGTACATTTTTTTTCCGCATTGGCGTGACTTGGAATTTTCAATTCTCGTTGAACCATAAGGTTGAAAATATTTTCATTCGACTTTTTATTATTTAATTTGATTTTTGAAAATTATTTTCAGTCTACTGTTAATGAGACCGATGAGACGCGGGCCTAGGAAGAAACAGCAGGTGGTGGCATTTCGCATACCATGTATAGATAAACCGGACTCCGTTAACGAATCGAGTATGCACGAGGACTGCCATCCAGTCAGAAATGGGTTCAGGCCAACGGAATTTCCGATAATACGCGATCAAGGCGAGAAGACTGCATTGCGTTGCCTCGTGCACAGATGGCGTCTAGAAAGTAAATCGGTTTTGTCTGCAGTACGCGTGATAAGAGTATATGCATGGTATCGATGCAGGTTCTCAGTGTGGGATCCCCGCATGAGATGAAACAGCTGAAGAGGTGTGAAAAAGAAGGAACAAAAAAAGGTCATTGGACACGATGGAAATTCGTCGTTCTTTCACGGTTCCCCAGCCGATTGTGTTTCAAGATGAATTTTTTTTTTCCATCAGCTCGAATGCTCAAAGTTTTTCTTCATTAATCGATATTCCGAGAGGAAAAAAAAACGAAGGTATTAAAAAATTAATAACTCTTATTGCCAGAACCTTCGATATAGTCTCGATGAATTATCCATGAGCCATTTCATTCGTGCCGGTGTCACCGCTACGGATCCGGGTTATTCGGACTCAGTGTCAAAGATTCCTATAATTAATTTCCAGTGCTTGACATTGACAGACGGTCGACAGTTGACATTGGGTCATTGGGGGTTTCGGCAATAATATATTGCATGCAACACCACAGGAAACTGAAGGAAATTGCATATTCTTGATACGTATCGATCTGAAGGAACTCGAATTCCAAGGCGATGGAGCACAGTTGGGTTGTTAAAGAAAAAAATGCTAATTATTTGGAATTTCGAGTTGTGTGTCCGATCAAATTAAGTACTGCGGCACTAACAGACATTATTTTTTTTGCACAATATCGTCAAGTAAACATATACACTACCGTTCATAAGTATGGAAACACTCGCCCCAGATCCGAGCCACACAAGAAGTTGTATCGCTCTTTGAAAAATGATGATATCTCAATTTCCCAAGCGGCGTTCTAAAGAGGACATATTTAGCTTCATTTAACTTTTTTGGAAAAATTTTTGCGATTTTTTTTGAGCCCGGTACGCACTTTGAAAGATGGTCGATTTTTGGCTTTTTTTGGAGGGTGGAAATTTTCCCGCATATTTTGTAAAAAAAAAATTTCAACTTTGTTTCCGTGAAAAACTTGAAGCGGGGAGTACAACCTTCAATCTCATTTTTTGGAAAAATGTTTGCGATTTTTTTTCGCAAAGATATTCAACTTTTTGCAAAAAACGACCATATTTATAAGGGGTAGTCTCACTCTGAAACTACTGGGTTTTCGTAAAATTACTAAGAGGGTAAAAAGTTGCATACAATCATTTTGGATGTATCACATTTTTTTTCAGAATTAAAAAAACAAATTCGAAAAAAAAAATTTTTTTCAAAAATTAAAAACATTTTTTTTTGAAATTTTTTTCTTAAATCAACGAAATATTTATTTTATCGTGAAAAATCGGGTCTCTTACCTCATCGACACGGCTTTTTCATCGAAAAAGCCACCTTGGGCCAGTTTGGAGCAGGGCTGTAATCGCAGCGAAAGGTGGCTTTTTCGATGAAAAAGCCGTGTCGATGAGGTAAGAGACTCGATTTTTCACGATAAAAAAAATATTTCGTTGATTTAAGAAAAAATTTTCAAAAAAAAATGTTTTTAATTTTTGAAAAAATTTTTTTTTTCCGAATTTGTTTTTTTAATTCTGAAAAAAATGTGATACATCCAAAATGATTGTATGCAACTTTTTACCCTCTTAGTAATTTTACGAAAACCCAGTAGTTTCAGAGTGAGACTGCCCCTTATAAATATGGTCGTTTTTTGCAAAAAGTTGAATATCTTTGCAAAAAAAAATCGTAAAAATTTTTCCAAAAAATGAGATTGAAGGTTGTACTCCCCGCTTCAAGTTTTTCACGGAAAAAAAGTTGAAAATTTTTTTTTACAAAATATGCGGGAAAATTTCCACCCTCCAAAAAAAGTCAAAAAATGACCATCTTTCAAAGTGCGTACCGGGCTCAAAAAAATCGCAAAAATTTTTCCAAAAAAGGTAAATGAAGCTAAATATGTCCTTTTCAGAACGCCGCTTGGGAAATTGAGATGTCTTCATTTTTCAAAGAGCGATACAACTTCTTGTGTGGCTTGGATCTGGGGCGAGTGTTTCCATACTTATGAACGGTAGTGTACTTTGAGCGTTCATCGAGCCTTTTGTTGCTTTTGGTATGAGAATGAGTCGCGAAAAATCTAAGTCTAGTGTACTCATAACTGTCTCATCGATATAAAATTTTTCTTCAAGCCGTTGGTTGTAAAACTTGAAGCCTGGACGATATAATTTTGCAGAACTTTTAAATTTTGGGCTTGATGCGTCAGTAGTAAATTTTTTTGAACGCGCTTCACGTTTTTTTTTTTTTCCTAGAAGGAATAATAAATTTCTGAAAATTATTATATTTGAGTCACTTCCTTTCTCTAGTCTGCTAAAAGCTCTTTAATTTTTCTCATTCCCTGTACGCACGTTAAAATAAATATCTCATTATAGTTTCAGGTAGGTCCCATGAGACATCCTGTGTACAGTCTAGGCTAAATTACAAACGCATGCGAAATGAGAAATTAAGGATAGAAGATATGCCAATACATTCGCGAAATATTAATTAGAACCGTTTTTAATGAGCTCTATCGATTAAACATTTCCAGCAAACTTCGATACGGTTTACTTGTACTATACATATCAGCGATATGAAATAAAGCTGATGTAAACCGATCGAACGTCAATATATACACACACGAAAATTAATTATAAATATTGACAATCAGCTCTGTTTGATTCGAACCCCGATAATTTCATTGATTAATACGACGATGAAAAACAAGTTTAAACGAGTAATTGGTGAAACTTGCAATGAGGCCAATCCTGCACTAAAGAATTTCGTTTGATTAAAACTCCATGCATGCTGTCACATCCAACGAAATTTTTATTAATCGAAACGGAGATTGTTTAACATCAATTCATTTTCATTCGTTTTTCTTATCCGCAAAACGATCTGGGCCTACGAGGGATTTACTTTTCTGCGAGATACGCTCGGTAAAGTTATGCTATCCATAACACGACCACAAATTTTTACTTTCAGTAGTGAATACCCGTGATGCATCAGACAGGCCAGAGGATCGGGGCAAAAATCGTCGGTCAGGGAAAGGGATGGGCTCATTCGCTCGACGACCAAGGGTTAATTGGCAGGGTTCGAATGCGATACAGTTTCGATCCTCGTTACGTTAATAAGCGTTCTTTCAAAACGTAAATTTATCGTGTTTACCCTTGACGTGGCGACGCACAAATTGTTGCGGGATCAATTTGAGCCCATAGTTCAAACGTAACATATGCCTGTGGGGCACATACGCGTGCATCATTAACCTTTCGGGGCAAAACAAATATTGACATAACAATAATTGAATTAGTCCCGTTATTGTTGAGTTTTATTATTCATTGTTATGAGAGATAAATTATTAACGATTTGGATAGTTTTTATTCCGAATAATTGACTCGAAATAGGACCAATTTACCGTGGTTAATGATACCTATCGCGTGGTTCGAATAGATGCTATAATGCTTAAGTATTATTATTGCTATACAATTACCGGTTTGGCTCGGATAGTGTAACCGTATCTTATCATTATTTGCGTCAGCCGCGGACGACAGTGCAGTCTCACGAACTTGTCGGCAGTCATGATAAGAATACAAATTTCGAAATATTATTTTTGTCAATGGATGGCTATATCATACGACCTGTTCAAGAGTGTAAACTGCTGAGATCCAAGGAGTCGTGATAATCATAGAGCGAAGGACTTGTGAGTAGTTTAACTGCTTGGCATCCCGTCCGACTATAAAGGTTTGCTACTTTCGGGGGGAAAAAAATATTGCTCGCAAATTTCATTGAAAATTATTTTCCGGCCTCTCACGGGTGACGCCGAGGTAACTTAAATGCGCATAATAAACACAGCACTAAGAGATAAACCGATGTGCTAAAGTTGGCGAAAACTTTTTTAATCGTATTTCACGTACTTTGTGCTTATTTACGATACAAAGGCTTTCATTCTAATGGATTCTGTGAAAGCGCAAATTACAATTAGCTGCACTTTTTATTTCGCTTTTTTTTTTAGCAACCTTTCAACTGCTCGCCTTCCTTCATATTTTCTTCCAATTAGCCCTAATTGAACGCAATGTTTACGCAGTTTTCACGTCACTATTGAATTTTAAACTGAGACGAAAAACAAAGTAGAGGTCTTAAAGAGGGCCATCATGCCGTTTTCTATGCATCAGAAAAAAAATTCGTTACATTCAGGAAATAGTGTTTGAAATTCTGTTTAGTTTATGATTAGCTGGAATATTTTTTCGGAAAAAAAATATTGCATCCTCATTTCGAAATCGTCACAGTTGGCCAGAATTTTACTAAATTGAGATTAATTTTTTTGTTAATAAAAAAAATTCTTTTTCCTACAGCGTTGAAATGTGTTAGTGTAAAAAAAAAACTGTAGTTCGTCAAATAATTTGAAATATCTGTTATATCTTTTCTGTATGGAATTTTCGGTAGCAGGAAATGTCTTGTACATAATATATTGCTCACTCGAGGGAGAAATAAATTTATCCCATAAGTCAAATTATCTCGTGCACCATATCTGACGCGCATGCATAAATGGTCCGCAGAGAATGATTATTCAAGTAATGCCCATATGAACGGAAGAATGCCTTGAGTATTACCAACAGGCACAACGAAATTGTCAGAAGGGCAATATTATAATACTCCGTTATTTCTCTTTTTTCACTCATGCGAATATGTGAAATATATTCCACCCCTAAATTGACCTACACCTGACCCTTGTGATCGGTAATTTTTTTCAAAGACACGCAATATGTTTAGAGTTAACACTAAAAAAAAACGACTTTTTCCAAGTTTTCGATTTTTTGGACGACGGGCATGGTCGCGAAGAAAAAAAAATGAAAAAATCGGGCCTCGCGCTTAAGGATTTATCGGACGTACCTTCCCAACCAAAAGTGACTTTCGTCGACAATATTGCATACTTAATGATAAGATAAAAATCGGCAAAAATTCAACCACAATAAAGACGATAAGAAGATTAATTTTAAATAATAATAATGCCCAAAAGTTATCAACAAATTTTTTTAACAAAACATTGTTTAACAAATTTTTAGGGAATGTTTTTTTTTGTCATGTAAAATGAATTCGTTGATTTTTCTGATTACACATGAATTTTTCTTAAATTTTCTTATCATTTTGAAATTTCGGTTTTTGGAAATTTGTAAAGGTTGTATTTACGAAACTATTCGTTCAATGCCCTGGAAACTTCTTAATTGTGATATACAACGTTTTTACGAAAAAATATCCAAAATTCACGAATTTTCCTTCATTTTTCAAAATTAAAAAATTTTCGAAAACCAAAATTTCAAAATAGTAAGAAAATTTTTAAAAAGTTCATATGTAGTCAGAAAAATCAACGAACTCATTTCACGTGTGTCAAAAAAAAAACTTTCCCTAAAAATTGGTTAAAAAATGTTTTGTTTAAACAATATATTGATAACTTTTTGGCATTATTATTATTCAAAATTAATCTTCTTATCATCTTTATTGTGGTTGAATTTTTTCCGATTTTTATCTTATCATAAAGTATGCAATATTGTCGACGTAAGTCACTTTTGATTGGGAAGGTACGTCCGATACAGCCTTAATTAACATTAAGTGTAATGTTTGCATGACTAGTTGAATTCGAGATACCCTGAAAGCATAAAGAAAAATTGTCATGATTTATTATACTATAATAACATAATTTATTATAGCAGCATTTATAAATATCAAAAAAGTGTATTAAAGAACGGAAAGCTTCCTCCTTCCTTCTCTAGCTCTCTTCCTCTTTATCCACCCGGGCACGTGAACATCATATAATACATCGATTCTCGGTCCGAGTACACCAGCAATCAAAACATTATACATTTTTACATTTTTATTGCTACTAGCAGAGATTTTCATATACAACGATTTGGATATTAATTGGAAAGGTCAAAAAACGTGGTCTGTTTTTTTTTTTTACGATCGAGGCTCTTCGATCGTGCCACGTGTCGTTATCGTTCGTGTCACCTACACGCGCCCTCCCCTCATGTTCCCCAGTTTCAATGGAAATATATCCTAAAAATTGATGGGGTAATTCCGGGATAGCCGGGACACGTTAAAAAAAAAATGGTTCCGGGTTCTTCACTGTTCTGTATTCTTCTCTGAGACTTTCCAAGAGCAATATGCTGCCTCTTACTTGACCCAGATAGCGATGAAAATTTAGGAACGTTTTCGGTATTAAAATCCGAACACATTCCTCTCGTATTAAAATAGTAATATTTCAGATCCAGCACACTCAATTCAACTGCAGGTATTAAAAAATTTGTATTCAGATCTGCAAAGTGTTATTGAACATTTTCATTTTTCCACTAAAAACGTTCATATCGTACAAATTTGTACAAATTTAGAGACGAGAAGTTGAAAACTCAAATAATTCTATGAACCATAACCGACGTTTCCATACTGTGAATTTACATGGCAGGCGTTTAAACGGCACCTGGCATGAAATAACAGCGGTATATAAATGTCGAATATGAATATGAACGTGTGAGTTCCGTATGGTCGAATGAACGACAGCCATATACGCGGTAAAACGCTCGTATAACTTACTCTGGCTGCCTCCCGTAGTCTTTCACTTTCTCCGTTTTGCGAAACGACTGGTGCATTATCGTAAATCATATATCCGAATTTTATTGATAATCGTTATGTGAAATATTATTTTAAATTTATATTCTCGTCGTATACCAAAGCTCCAGCTGCCTGTGAACTCTGAAAAATAATGTTTCATCCGCGCGGATATTAAAAAAAAAAATTATTTTTCCGTGATTTCATGAATCTCGAATGAAAAAATAATTATTTCTGCTATTTTATGGTCTTTCATACGAATTGATTCGAGCGATTTTGCACTGAATTATTGTCCCTACTGTCGGAATCACATAAGCAGAGTTGCATAAAAGTAAACGTTGAACAACGAAAGTGTCGAAAAACCTAGACTCTGTAGATTTCCTAGCAGTACGCCAATTTTGATTTGCCAGTTTTTAAATTTACCTTTAAGCGAGGGATGATGAAAGGGTTGAAGTCCTCATTTCACAGCCGATGACATTTTCGGATGCTCGATGTTATAAAAAGTTAACGGTCAAGTTTTCACAATACACCGAGAAAAATCTGCGTGGGTGAAAAAGCTCATGCGATAGGTGGATGTAAAAAAAAATTTCGGGGGATGGGGTAATATAAAATAAGGGTGGCAGGAAGATCATGGGAGGCTTGTAAAAAGAGTTTTCTTTTTTTTACGATCGTTCTGGCTCTCTCTCTCTCTCTCACTCTCTTTCTCGCTAGCAATGAGGCAACCTAGAGCGATCCACATACATACGTATACGTATATAAATACAAACATAATACAACATGTACGCCAACGCATAATATCAACATCGAGGTCACGTGAGAATAGAGAAAATCCCGGTAATCCACGCTTGGGATTCCAGTGGACCATTGAGTTGCGGCACAGCCACACAATTTTCATCTCTCAAATGCGCGAGAGCCTGGGGTAAGCCTTTAGAGCCAATATTTACCTCGAGCTTTTCTTGCAGGGGCATATAGTCGGAGAGATAGTGAAAAAAAAAATAGGGTGCGAAAAATTCCCTATCGAAGTATATTCGTATACAAACATTATTTTCATTGATTATAATAACATCAGTTGAATATATAATTGCACATTAACAATCATGGTTTATTATTTATTAAAAAAAAATAACCTTCAATAGATTTTTTTAACTTATGTGCGATAATGAAATAAAGCACATCGCTCGATATACATATGTACCCGTGTAAAAATTTCGTATAGCACGAGGTAATTCTTTTTGTCCTGTAAAATAAAGCATGTCTGATCACTCTGATGACTATACACAATTCTGCGTAATGCAGACCAGAATTTTTTGCACTGCTTCTGCCGGAACAAACCCTCTAATGAGGGGTGAGTGCGTTTAAAAAAAAAATCTTGATGGCTATGCTTTGCCGCTGAAATATAATTTATTCAACGACCCGGCGCTCATGTAGGTATATATGTATACATGACTTATTCCGTTTATGGAAATATTCACTGAATGATGACACGGTCGTAAAATTTATGCGAAATTTCATGAAGCATTTTTTCATCCTTATCGACGAAGCTTGATTGCGAAAACAAAACTATTTCCGAAATATTCATGCCAGGATTCATGCGAAAAAATTACGTTGAATTGTATGTAATCAAAATTTTCTTGCAAAAAAAAAAAAAAAAAAAAAACGATTGGGAACGTCTCGTTGAGACACTTTTCTAGTAGAGAAAACTTTGCGCAGATAGCATTGGTATGTAAAATCGATAATGTGTAAGCACAGTAAATGTATTTTACACAACATTTTTCTTCTACATTGACCAATACATATTCGACGAATGTAAATCGATCTTTTAAGATATATGGGGTATTCCAGGAATTTTTGAACGGTCCCGAACCCTCATCCTCTCCGATTTCAAAATGAATTTTTTTTTCGTGATAGCCCTACATTTTTGAAGGGTTCATGATTTTTTTCAGATTTTTTCGAACAGCCGTTCGCTCGTTACAATTTTTACAAAATCGCCCATTTCGATAATTTCGAGATTTTCGTTTAATTTTGCTTCCAAAACAAAGAATCGTACGAAAAAATTATGTCAATATAATATGACGGAATTCAAACGTACTTTAAGATGTTAATATTTATCGAATTTTTTAAAAGCCTGGAACTATCAAATTTTTCAAAAACAAAGCTAAGATATTGATTTTTGAAAAAAACTCCATTTTTTTTCGAAATTTTTACACAAAAGTCTGCACAAAAAAAAAGAAACTTTTGAGCCCCATTTCATAATGGGCTGAACACTGGTTCATGAGTTACAGCAATTTTAATATCATAAAACGGGCGAAATTTGAAAAATTGGCGAGCGGCAGCCCGAATGGTTGTACAGCGAGACGTCGTCACGTTTTCTACACACTTCTATGAATAATTTCGATATCAATCAAGACTAATATTTGAGGAACGATTTATGTAGAAAATTGGTGCACTCATAAATTCTATAGAACATAGTTTTATTAGTGGTCACTAATATTCTATTAAACTTGAGTGATATTTATTTTATTTGTTTTTATTATTAAATTTATGTGATATTTATGTTCAACTTTGATAACACATTTTGTACCTGGATATAATTTTGTGTACGTGTTTATATGGTCCATATACTCCCAAACTATAACGATAAAAATGTTTAACTGAATTTGCTACTTATAGTACCCCAGAAAATTGAGCTAATTGGCCAACAAATCTATATGAATTCATAAAAACTTGAAAAATCGATAATTTTGTGCTGCTTATCGAAGTCGCAGACTTTACGGGGTATTAAGTTATTGGTACAATTTGAAAATGGTATGTGCCTTGGATTGCATATCTGCAGAATATCTATATAAATTTAATAATAAAAACAAATAAAATAATTATCACATAAGTTTAATAAAATATTTCTGACTGCTAATAAAACTACGTTCTACAGAATTTATGAGTGTACCAATTTCCGACATAAACGTTACCTCAAATCTCAGACTTGATTGATATCGAAATTATAGCGGTGTGTAGACAACGTAACGTCGTCTCGCTGAACAACCATTTGGGGGTTGCCGCTCGCTAAATTTGCGAATTTCGACCGATTTAAGATATTGAAATTGCTGGAACTCACGAACCTGTGCTCGGCCCGTTATGAAATGGGGCTCAAAAGTTTCCTTTTTTTGTGCAGAATTGTGTGTAAAAATTAAAAAAAAAAAATTAAGTTTTTTCGAAAATCAAAATCTTAGCTTTGTTTTTGAAAAAATTGACAGTTCCAGGTTTTAAGAATTCCGTCATATTAAATTGACATACTTTTTTCGTACAATTCTTTGTTTTGGAAGCAAAATTAAACGAAAATCTCGAAATTATCGAAATGAGCGATTTTGTAAAAATTGTAACTAGCGAACGGCTGTTCGAAAAAATCTGAAAAAATTCATGAACCTTTTTCAAAAATTTAAGGCTATCACGAGAAAAATTCATTTTGAAATCGGAGGGGGTGAGGGTTCAGGACCGTTCGAAAATTCCTGGAATACCCCATATTGTATATATCGATGGACTAATGACAAAGAGGCGTATAAGCTATGCTTATACATCACTGATACGCCTCTACGGAGTTTAGCCATTGATATGTATTTCGCGAACTTCAATTATATAACAGATTACCGTAGCCACGAAGTTCCATTACAAAATACGAGTTTTCCGGTAACTTTTTATGACAACTTCGTGAAATCTCTTTCTGTCTCGGAATACAAGGACAAGATTCTTGCGTATAGCCTCTAAGAATCAGTATCAAAATCAGTCAGATATGTGTGTGTACGTGTAACGAGTTTACCAAAGAATTCCTCAGTATCGTCGCACACTGTTCTTGCACAACTTCCTCTTTTCCATCGTGAACAATTGTTCCGTCTCCCGTACGAAATATTTCAACGTTTAATGTGTCCAGTGACCCGTATAGTATCCTTTGTACATTCTTTTGGGCCTGCATTGGGAACTTTTTGTCGTAGTTTTATTGTCTTTCGGCTTGGTTCGATGCATAGGGTTTTATACTCTTTCTCATTTTTCTCCGGTTCTCTCTGAGGATTTTCCAGGATATTCTGCCAATGGAAATGGTCAGGAGAAAAATAAGACGCAGCCGCATCAGTAATGTATCCTCCTCTGTTTGTCTTTAATGGATATATGTATAGTACATGAAAAATTCCGACAGAACGGGCTTTAACAGGGCTGGCGTGCTGTTAATGCGCCAGATGTACCGGCGTCCACGGTCATGTTTGAGCCACTCGAAATGAGGGAAAGTGAGGGAGAGCTCATTTAGCAATCAGAATGAGAGCTTCGTTGTATATTAATGCCATGAAGTATTTAATAAGCTCTTTCATAAAATATGCGTGGACGTGTACCACGATAGATTTTGGTATCCTGGACTTATTAACGTCGGTATATTTAATACAATTAACGTTGGTTCACTCACTATAATTCGCGTTTGTATCGAATTATAAAATCGAATTTATAAAAATATTATTTTTCGCAGTATATAACCGATAGTAGTGGACGCGCGGTCGGTGTGCGGCTCTAGCGATCTCCCATGCAGTATTGGCCGAGGCCACTACTTCGATGGGTGATCGCTTAGCTGTGCACTGGCTTGGTGCGCCGACTACTGAGCAGGAGGCAGTTTTACTGAGATTCGGATGGTAACATATCGGAAACTCAGTAAAAATAAGGCCGTCTGTATCGGCATGGGTTTTCCGCAGTTTCCCCATGTTCACGGCGAATGCGATACAGTGTAGCTAAAAAGCAGCTGTGAATGCTACCGAAGTTAGGTTAGCTTAGCGAAGTGCGGGCAGGGAGCGGTAGGAGGAATCAAATGGGAAGGGTTAATACGTAAAAACCCGCAAGGGTATACGTTGGAACACACCAAAATTAAAAAAAATTAAAAAAAAAAAATAGTATATATCAATAGCTGGTTAAAAATTTTTCAAGCACAACAGAAATTCACAACATGAAAATGCTCTCGAAAATTCGTTGCTCGGTAATAAAAACGACACCATAGTTAGACGTAAAATTCTTCCGACGAATCTAGAATCATATCAAGAGAAAGAAATGTAGGTCGATCTTCGAGGCTTTAGCGAAGCGCTTATTCTGAAATCGTGAATCCCTTTACCAATCAAGGCACTGAAAAAAAAATCAGCGATGTGCAACGCTTCATTATTACGATTCTTATCTATCCACAGATTTTTTTTTCTTATTCCATGAAAAACGTGCATTCATTGTTCGTTGGCATTTGCCATAAAATATTTAGAAGATTCTGCTGAAGGCATAATTGAAGAAAAAAAAATCCCAGCAGGGTTGTAAAGAGATTCACGGTTCGCGTTATTTTTTGTCCTCGCATCGAGGAAGAATCTGCTCATGCGAGAGATAGAGCTCCAATTTTTTCCAATTGTACAGAACAGACTGTGTACATGAATCAACAACAGAAATGGATAAAGAAATGCGTCGAGGTAAATTTTATAATATATGGGGCATTGCATCCATTATCGCCCACATTTGACGACGACATTTTTCGTCGACTTTGACGAGCGTAAAAAATTAAAAATTAAAAATCGCTTTGTTACCTTTGTGAAACCATTGATTTTTTATAACAAAAACTACAGTTCAACAAACGATTTCACTAATCCAACAATCACCATCAAACGACCAAAAAACGATTTGTGAAAAAAAAAACTCAAAAAAGTTAAAATTGTCCGGCCATCTTCGAACAGATGCAGATGTGCAACGTGATGAATTTAAGAAATTGTGCTCGTCATTGCTATTCATTGCTATTCATTGCTATTCATTGCATCATCGAGTACGTGTGAGTTTTAATTGAATAAACTGGCCCCAGAATTTACAAATTCGATCGGTAGCGGTTCACTAGGTTCTCATATTATAGGGTAGATAGTAAAACGGTCATTGAAAGCTTTGTCACCTGACTAAGATACTTGTGCTGGATTAATTACTCCTACATGCTACATTAATAATAATACCAACTGAGCCATACGTATATGTACTGAATAACGATTTTTCAATTTTGTTTATGGTCGAAAAAATAAAAGATCTTGACCATCCACGATCGGACAGGTCTCAAAAGTTCAGGTTTTGGACGTAGAATACGGTAGAATACGGAGGCATGGGAATTTTCAATTTTCAATTTTTTGCGCTCGTCAGAGGATCTGATTGCTGCACAATTGGTGCATTTTTTAGGTCACGATTCGCTTGAAACAGGAAATTCAACAAGCATTGCATTTCGATGGTAAATATTGAGTGCAGGAAGTCAATGAATAATAGAAAGAATTATATCGAGTTTGATTCAGGTACTGCCACGGAAATTCACCCACTCAATACAACTCAGTTATGATTTTTTTTTAACAAAAATACCTGTGATCTAGACCCTAGTCGCTCACAAAAATACTTGTACGTGTTACACAATGATTTTTTAATTTTGGTTGTGGTTGAAAAAATCGAAGATCCGAACCGTCCACTATCAAACAGGTTTCAAAAATTCAGGTTTTGGACGTGAAACATGGGTGATTTTTTTCAGAATTTTCAATGGATGAATTCTTTTCGAAGTTTGTATTATTTGTAAAAAATAGCTCACTGAAAAATAAAAAATAAAATCACAGATGATTCTTTAATAAACATATAAACATAATATGTCTATGAAACATAAAAAAAAAAAAAACGTGTGAGTTGGCGTTGGAACTCACGAAATTTGATGTGTAAACATTTGAGCTCGCGTCAGTTTGGTGTGGGAAAATTGAGGTCGTGCATTGGTTAAGGAGGTACGACTATAGTTCTTTGGAGTCAAAAAAAAGTCTAAATTCATTTTACCCACAGCTGTTCTGATTTATGTTTATTTGCATTGATTATTCATATTATCGATTATAATGTGAAAAATTTTGTGGCAAATGATTAATTTATTGCGCATGAACTAATAAAAACTGAAAAATTAGATTGTCAACGACTCGATAGTAGTCTCCATCATAATAATAATGACATGTCTACCACAAAAACGGACTAAAAAACATTTTAAAAAATCAGCCGAAAACCTATTAAAATAGACTTGAATTACCTCAGTGGAATTAATACGATCGGCAGAATGATAATTATACATATAATTGATACGTGATAAATAATAAAACTCCATAAATAACATGATGGAATTTGAAGTAAACACTTGGCAACGTCGCATTGGCGATGCTACAAGTTGGTATACGTGACCAACGAAGATGACTCTATCCTCGTTGCTAATATCAAAACAAAGCTAGGTTATGTTTGCCGAAACCCATCAGCTGTTACTCGCGACGTTGCTAAGTCTGTGGGTGCTATTTGATCGTTCTGACCATTTACAACCGGAAATTGAAACTTTTTTATGATGTAGTGCCAGAACTACACGGTGAAGAGTAATTTTTCAATTTTTTACAATATCTATTATATCTAATCTATCAAGTTTCAGTTTTTCAACGGGTGTAGTTGGATACGTGAGCAGCAAAACCATGATCACAGCACTTCCGGTTAACCGTCTCCATAAGACGACGTGCTTTAGTAACTCAAACTGCTCGACTTTGCAATTTTATTACGAATAAACTAAACGGTCAATATAGCTCAAATTTTGGCAATAGGCGCATAAAGTATTCGGCAAAAACATATAAAAATTTCAAGTCCGTCAGTTGGATTCTTCATACTAGTCGTACCTCCTTAACTTAGCCCGTACCATCAGCTATCAGCTGTCGAAACACACACATTCACGGGCTCTCACACGGACCACGGTGCGCGCTGTACGCTGCTTACGCCTGCGCGGCGCCGATGTCCTATACATAGAAGTGTTGGTTAGCCCCCACCGTGTGGCGCTCTCACACACACATTCACGCGCTCACATAGACACGGATCTTACGCTGACGGTCGAAGTTTTACATCTGACGCTCGAAGTCCCAGCTAGCCCCTACCGTAGACCGAGCGCTAAGATGTTTACACATCAATTAAGCGGAAAAAAAATATCTAGGTCAAATATGGGCAATAATGGATGAAATGACCCATTTACATCTACAAACACAGCTTGGCAGGGTAGCGAATGCGTTGTAGCCAGAGATATTCTTAAGGTCTCTTATATTTTCTCATCACTGTCTGATTTTCTGCGGACGATATAGCTTTCAATCGTGTATAGTATAGAACCTTTTATGCTTATCGTTTTGCTATTAAGGTGTAGCGGAAAAATAGTGAAAGAGAATTTTGAAGATGCAACAGTGCTGTTTCATACGTCTTTGTAAAATTGATTTTAGCAACCGGATATGAAACTCTTCAACCCCCGAGGAATTATAGTGCAACTCACAGTGTATAGTTGGCGCAGAAATTTTTTGAGGTCAGGCTAGATTGACTGCAGTGCATGGCTGTCACGTATTTTTTTTAATTAAGGCGGCCCATCAGTGACAAAACTAGTAAAAAATCGTGACGTGAAAAAAAATCATAAAACCTATCATAATATATTCTAAATACTCTGTCTAAATAAAATTTAAGAATTTCGATGACGTTTCCCGTGATATTTTATTCATAATTTATTATAAATAATATTATAAATAAAGTCTGAACTGAAAAAAGTATTTAACGCTGTCAGAGCGATCAAGTAAAAAACGATAGCTGATATTAATATGTTTCCTCGCGTGCAGAATGACAGACATATATTGTATCCGAGATTTGCACACACGATGACTTTCGCGATTAAATTTCTCGGGAAAATCCCTGGCAAGACACAATTTTTTAAATACCACTGGAAAGTTCACGATTTCACCTTTCAATACTCAAAATTTGAATAAGAACTCTCGTCTTTATCAAAAGGTATCATGTCACTTCCGGTGAAAATGGAATCAACTGCCATAAGACCCATGCTAAAATAGATAATTTTAAATTACTCGTTCGCAATAATTTGCCTGGCAGCATACCCTGAAATTTTGAGAGAGCGTTCATTGCATCTTAGATAACACTCTCCCGAAGTTTCATTCGTATCGCCGGTTTTTTAATTAACTGATGAGCCACCTTAAGTCCGATAAGAGCCAGCCTGAGGCTGTCAACAAAGCCCTATGCAAAAGAATTCGTATCTTATGTATTTTTCCTATACAGACAGTCCAAGCACGTTTTAGCGAGGCACTGTGAATCGGTGGCAAGTGACGTCTACACACAAGAAAAGATGACTAATATGTCCGCCTAATACTTCGTGATTATAATTTTGTCTGATTTCAAAAATAATATTTCTCTTATTTTATTAACTTTTTTAAATCATTGCTCTGGATGATCGATATTATGAACGACGACAAGTGGAAAATCCTCATTCCCGATGACGCGGAGAAACATCGAGCTGTCCAAATCAATGTTCAACGTGAAATGGCAAAGCAAACCAAGTGTGATATCAATTCGATAAAAGTGAGTGGTAGTGAGGTAAAAAAAAAGTAGAAAATCGAACCAGACCAGACTGAGCGGCGTCCGAATTGTCACCTCAAATGACTCCGCGCTTCGCGTTAGCAAAAAAAAAGCACATCCTTGTATAAAATAAAATCACCAAATCTAATGTTAACTCGTCTGCTGAAGTAAAATAATAGTTTTTATCCGTAGAACGATGTTTATCAAATACTTTTTTGAAATTTTAATTATTCAGTGAATATAAAATTCTATTTTATTTGGGCATCGCGACAATAAACCATCTGGCTTTTGACAGCCTTCTATCATGGATTGAATCACTATTAAATATGTATAGATACTACTTCCATGTTTTAATTTCCATACTTCCAGATTTAAACACCGATTTGTTTAAAAAAATATTTTATAGTTCTTTCAACCGTTCCATTTTTTTATGTTCGTAAAAGGGTACTTCATTGAAAACATTATTTACCGAAAGTGCAAATGTACAAGACAATTCATGACGCTCTATAGTCGTGAAATTCTCAGAATAATGAGAAAATGTTCGGTACAGGGAATCCTGATCAAACAACATTCCATTTTACTTGCGCTAATAGCAATGATCTTTCATCCTCCTTCCTAGGTGGAGATTTTCCATTTCCTCGAATTGGAAAGGCTGAAAGGATTTGGAGGACTGTTCTGGTGTCTCGAAAATATCCTATGGCATGCATATATTTACTTTACGGCATACACTGGCATATATGAAATCTGTATATTACCATAGTGCGACATTATCAAGCTCCTCTTGAAGCTGCGATACAACGAGTAGCACCGTCGACACAGTTAGTATATCGAGCCATGGAGCTCAACTCATAGTGCTCGTAAAAATGATATAAGGGCTGCCCTTTAATCATTTTTCATTTTAGTTATTTACTGACGCTGTATACTGTGCACACCCAAAACATTCAAATGAAAACTTTTATGTGTACCGTTACAGGTCCGAGAGAATTTTTATGTTGCAAACGAATAATCTTTTCACTATAAGTTCTCTCTTTCTCTCAAAAACATTGAACAAGCAACACTGGTTCATATTTAATTTTTCGCTGCATCTACTCGTACGGGTAGCCGGACGAATGTTTTCAGGCTTGTTCATACAGCTATCTGTACAAATGTTTTTATTCATGCCGCGGGCTGTGGCTGCTCGTACTCGTACGTCGTACGGTAAAGAATAATAAATACTTTTTGAAGAATTAAAAAAAAACTCGAATGATACGAACAATGGTAAAAATCAGATTCTAATCTATGAATTGAAAAAACATTTAATAAATAGTTTTTTGAAATTTTTTTACATCAAATTTTTGAATAATTCAGTAACACGATTTTGAAAAAAAAATTCAAAATGTATTTTTTAAAATACTGTGAATTTTGGGAAAAAAAAAAAAAATAGTGATTGTCCGGGATTTGAACCCGCGATCCTCGAATCGGGGAATTCAACACCTTCGATCCTCAAAAATAATAATTAAAAAAAAAAAATTAACGCGTTGGAATTTTTTTTTTTTTACGAATGTTTCCGGCATCGTAGTCCGGACGTTATTCCGTCAAAATTAATTTCTATCCTACCTAAGATTTTAACTGTGAACTACCTAACGACCTACCTAATGACTGACACGCTACCACTACGCTATAGATTCCTTACGACTTTGTTATATTTAAATGGTATTAGTCTCAGAGTTCTAATGAAAACACGAATTATTCGACATAAAGCACGAATCATTAGACGAAACGGATCCTCGTTCCGTAAAGCGCGAATTATTCGAGTTGTCTGTTCTCTTCCACGGACCATTGGTCAGTTCATGCGGTAAAGCGCGAATCATTCGACGAAACGGATGCTGGTTCGGTAAAAGCGCGAACTATTCAAGCTTAACATAATTTGCAGTTCCTGAAGATAATCGAAACCGATCCATCAACCACGTCTATATACTTTAACTCAAAATTCTTTAATTCAAAATTGTAATAAGCCTAAAAACGTTCCTCCAGGTACCCGTACTAATAAGCCTGAAAATATTTATCCGGGTACCCTGTACGAATAAGCCTGAAAACATTCATCCTGGTAGCCCGTATGGATAAGCCTGAAAACATTCGTCCGGGTACCCGTACGAATAAGCCTGAAAACATTCGTCCGGGTACCCGTACGAGCAGACACTTCGTTAATTTTTTTACTTTTCAGTCTTTTTGTTTGAATTCATTGACAGCTCTCCCAGTGCTTTGTAGATCTGCATGATGGAGTGGATGCCGTAGAAGAGCGAGCTCTCCATACGATCATCATTTCCATCCTGTCTCACGTTGACTATTCGCTCTGATATTTCATTCCTTTACAGCCTCGATTTTTTATTTCCCGAGCGTGCAGACTTTTGTTCTGATCAATGTGTCACCTGCGAGTTAAATTCCATGACACCGAGAACACACACTCTTTTCTCTCTTTTTCTCTCGAGGACCTGAATCTTTGTCCATACAATCATTTTCACGATGTGCCATACATAGACTTTGCTCTTTTCGTTCCTGTAGAGCCATCGTTAAATTTTGAATGTGGTGTGCACCTATGTCTGCGTCTACATGTGTGATAAAAAAAATAGCTTCGGCATGTATTGGTCGTAAATCCAGGATCATCGGAAAAAAATAGTTACTATGTCGATGGGGAATCACTAAAGCAAGATCAACGACCGTGAATGATTTATTTTCGTTGAAAATAAAATCCATCTATCCCTTTCTGTGCTATAGGGGAAAAAAAATTATGTTTCATCTTTTTTTGTTACTGTTTATTAAATGAATCTTAATCCAATGTTAGACTTTAGTTTTAATTTTTAGTAATTTTAAAATATCAATTGGAAAATGGGCTCTTAAAAGAATTTGCTTTCATTTTCAATGTCTGGCTATCACACACACACACACATACAGAGAGAGAGAGAAAGAGAGAGAGAGAGAGAGAGAGAGAGAGAGAGAGAGAGAGAGAGAGAGAGAGAGAGAAGAGAGAGAAAGAGAGAGAGAGAGAGAGAGAGAGAGAGAGAGAGAGAAAGCATAGCAGTATTCTATAAATCCTTCGAATATTACAAACCATCCTGGCTCTACTTGTGAAAGCTCTAGATTATAGTCTGAGGGCTTATACATAAGTAAAAGAACGTTCTAAGTGGATTCCTTGTACGGAACCTCCCCTCACAAGTAAAGTTGCAGAGTGGTCAATAAAGGGGCTGGCATCCCATGAATTAAGTGTTTATACTACTCGATTCTATGAATATACAAGCGAGTTAATAAGAAAGCATTTGATTTATACGGGGCCCATACTTTAAATTAGACAGACCTTGAACTTGACTCACGGGATGTAAAGTGAGATAAACAATAACCTTCTATAATGATATAAGATTTTTAAATTGCTGCAAATTCTCATCGTGGAGAGCTATCGGGAATCTAAGAATATAATCTCTACCGACAATATGAGGTATTTTCAGAGCAATTGCACGTCATTGATTTTTCATTGGGTATTTTTTAAACGGAATCAACTTTCATCGCAAGCTCTTGTGCTAAAAAATTCTAGAAGATATCGAGAGTTCTATGAAAAGCCATAATGGTAAAGGCGATGCCCATCGTGGAATCGGAATGTCTTCGAAGAAACTGCAACCGCATTCTTCTAGAGTCCTCGTGAGTTCGCAATCAAGCGCTTTCTCTCGATGGTTATTACCTGCACTTCAAATAATTCACTATCGCAAGAAAACTCTTCCACGAACAGTTAAGATGGTAGCAGCAGGAAGAAACTGAGCGAGAAGAAACTCACGAATTGCCTGAGTATCTTGATGATTTTCTCACGACATCGCCCATAAAAATAATAGTTTTACGAACAAGTTCGTAAGGTCTTCATGGTGTGTGTTCCATCTCATAGTAAATGGAAATTCTTTCATCGTAAAACCATTGGGGTGAGTGAAAATAGGAATTCTCGAAATACCTGCTAGCCTATTGTATAATGATAAGTTTCCATTGGACCAATGCAATATCGACGAAATAAGAACTTAACGGTTGGTTATCTGGTCAGGTTGTCATAATCACGAATCGCAAAATAGTAATGTTATGCGTTATTACTTTGCTGACCTAGGTTTCATTGCTGTCCTCGGAATAACATGAATAAATATACATATATGTGTACATGTATATAATTATGCTTCTAACAATCACCTGAGTACCTAAGGAGCTGATTACGGTCGAAGTTTGCCGGGCCATTGGAAATGGTCGTTAAAGAATATGGGTTCGGTTTCTCGCGTTTCGAAACTCTCCAGCATAAGACCGCCAGATATAGAGACTATCTCTAACCACCGACCCTATTCCAGGCAGATGATCATGAGAGTAAAAACGTCTCGATCGTTTGAGTGGATCGTGGTAATTTAATTCCGTAAGACCGATTAGTCTCTGCTGAGCCACATCCACGAGGATGAGACCCATTATATCTGTTGAAAAACTCGACCGCTGGCGTTCGAGCAGCTAACAAGCAGCGCGACTAGACGGATTCATGCATTCGTCATGAAACCCACGGAAATTTGGATAATGTCTCAGAGCAGTAGTAAACGAGAAACTTTTTCGTCCTCATTTTGGACTTTAACGCGTTTTGGACTTTTTCCAAATTCATCTTCATGGGGAATCGGAATGAACGAAAAATAATAAAAGATTTATTTCAAGGCAAATTAATCTGTAGAAGCAACGAGGACTCAACCCGCTTTGATGTCTGATGTATTAATCAGGCATCGAAACTTTTATTATTTTATCAATATTCTCCTATTCCTTATTCCTTATTTTCTTTGATTATTATTATTTTGTGGATTTTTTATAGTTATTACTCGCAACTGTTTTTGCTGTAAATCGATCTTCTTTGTCGGACCTTGCCAATAGTATTTTCATTCCTGGATCCATGCGAGTTTAGTTGGATACATTTTAAGTTCGATGTTTTCTCGCTTGAAGAAATTGAGCATAAGTACCAAAAATCAATGATCCATTTGTCTCAGAGCGATGATGCCGAAGGTCAGATCTTTTCAACTTATACGTCCTACGTACCGACACTTTTTCGATTATCGACAATCGATTCAAATTTTCATCCACTACTATATCGCCACAGAATAAAACAGTTTTCAATCTCATCCTAACATTTGACGTGACATATAGTTGCTGTCCTTGTTCGGCAGTCTTCGCTTGTGTCCCTCAGCTTCCTCATCTCTCGCTCCCTACGGTTTATCGTCTCTTCTTTGGCACTTGCCATACGCGCATATCTCAAACTTGGGTGCTAAAACTTTACGAGATTTCCAAGTCACCAAGTGACGAAATGTAAATCACCGAATATACAGGCCAGAATATCTAGCCCGAGAGCATCAGCGTCGACCCAACATTTTCCGGCAGCACCCACTGTTGCCACTAAACTTGAACACTTACTCCGGGTTTTGCCATTATCAACTTTCATGCCTTTGCCGCTGCCATACATATTTTTTCTCATAAATAAAAATATACAACGCGTTACTGCACTGCTTAGCACATGTTCAGCCTCGTCGACTTGTGTCCGTTTTTTTTTCGCCCTCGTGACTTTCCTGTACGCAAAGCTATAAGTGCACAAAAGTTCAAGGAAATACTGCATCTGTTTTGTCACAGGGTAGCTAGTGCTTACGGAATATATGGCTGAGATAAGAGACACGGCCATGGTTGACCCGGATGGTTATTCACTGATCCTCACAGTAACAAGTATATATCGCGCTTGTCGCACAGTATATATATATATATATATATATATAAAATATATATGTATAAACAAAGAATCGCTTTGTTCACAGTTATTCCAAAGGATGAAGAACATTTTTTTATTTTGTATAACGAAGATCTTCCTTATCCCTTTTTCACTAAAATTTTTACCACAATTCTTAAACGTCTTTTGATAAGCGCGTGCTTTATTCTCATTGCAGTGTCTCCGTGCACCGAGCAAGCAACCATTTAGTGACAAATAAGAAAAGTCTACAGTTCTAGTTTCTTGAGACCGCATATACGGTAAATACGTGTCGTTTACGGTAGACCGTAATTAAAATTACGGCTGATGTTTGTAAAGAAATAAATAAAGAGTATGCGAAGAGAACTTACCATCGAGGATGGAAGTAGAATTCTCTGCACGAAGAAAAATAAAATATATGTTCGAGTCATATGGTGCACATCGTTTCAAGGCGATTTTTCTTTCTTACACTCGTGTGAAAGAAAACTACAGCAATTTGAGCAAAAAATATATAGAAGAAACGTACGCATTTACCTAAATTTCTGCAGTCACTGTAATACATATTCAATTAATGAATTCAAAAAAATTATGTCGAAGTAACGGCCTAAAAATGAAAAACATGCTCATGAGGTTTTGAGATGCAATAATGTTAAATTAATCCAGGATAATTTGTGTCTGTTAAATGACCAAAATAACTATGCGCGCAGTTTATTTATCTCGTGACTATCTCTCCCTGGATTATAATTTCCGATCTTTCCGAAGATCAAATAGCTCTTCTCAATTGAAAACCACGAGATTAGAAGTTGGACGCAAGACGCACGTTTCCGTCGCATCTTTTATAAAGCTCATAAAGGTTCTCGCTACATAGTCGGAAATTGTTATCTCGCACTATAACGATCAAGAGGAGGAGTACTACACGTGGTAGTAGGCGTGAGAATTATTCATGCAGCATATGACCACGCTCCTGTGTGTGTCAGGGAGCATTAGGTTGTTTCTGGAGTTAACGACGCATCGTTAGGAGTTTGTGTCGCCACTATATCGCAGGGAAAGGTGTAGTTGAGGCTAAAAGTGCTCGTACGACAACGTTATTGCGGTTGGGTCTCTCTTCTCTTCCTCGCATACCTCGTTGCGACAACAAATATGTCTCGTGCAGGTCTGGGCAACGCATTTACCCTCGGGTGAATTTTCTAAAAAGTATAAGGGTGCGATTTCTAGAAAAGCCAGAAAGGCACCAGAACACGTAAATTTTGTGATTGTAGAAACTGGTATGCTCGAGTAAGTGGAACATAGAGAAGTCAGTGGAAATTTAAACTATTTCGAGCACGTATGTGTTTCTTAAAATCTGAGATAATTTGAGCATCAAGTCACTTCTCCAAGGATATTCACGAAATAATGTCTCTGCGCTATAAAGTATGAGAAATTTTCCATTAATACCGATATTCCGATAAAGGTTCCTGCTAGACAGGCTTCGTATCGTTAGCCAATCGATTCGACGCATGACATGTAGATCCCATTTAGCGCTATACTCAATCTTCCTTCAACCCCGCATCGAATTGAATTGTAACTGGATTGTAGATTTTGCCACGATGAGTGGCCATCATCAATCATTGACGTATTTAATATTCACTTGGCGATTTGTTCCCCCCCCCCCCCCCACCCTCGGTGGATTTAGAGGATGTCCCAGTGAAAGAGATCAACGAAATCGTGAGCTAGGAATTAACATTTTTTTTTTGACAACAATGCAGAACTATTGCATTATAGTCACAATGAATTTTATCGTCCCTCCTGCGACCTTTTTCATATTTCACAGTGAAAAATAAAGATAGTCACAATGAATTTTATCGTCCCTCCTGCGACCTTTTTCATATTCCACAGTGAAAAATAAAGACAGGATGCCAGCAAGAAAAAGACAGAGGGCGAGGGAGAGAGGCAATTGTTATTCTCGCAAAGAACTTTACCAATTTGCATCCAAATAACGTAACGAAAGCGTGAAAACGGAATGAACTGCCGGACTGATTAAAATATCGGACTGTTTCGCGCCTGGCACTTTCCTATCTCAATTTCCTGGCGTATAATCCGGTTAAATCGTTCCAACCTATGGGAACTCTCAATGAACTTTCAATGTCGGCGAACTCACCTTTTATTATATGTATTATGAGTCTTTGTAGAAAAAAAAAAAAAAAATTACAATATGAGCTAGTTGAGTTTAAAAAAGTGAATAATTCAGTGCCCCCGGAGGATTCCACCAGTTGCCAACGTCCCATTCATTGCTAACTGAAGTATGCGGAGGAGAGAGGTGGAAATAACAAGAGCAGCGAAAACAGACGCAAACTAAAGGAGTGCGTATATGGTGTTCTGTATGTATCACCTACAATGCCAGAGGCACGCACGAGAGGCATAGTACAAAGGCGTCTTTGATAGAATCAAATGGCAAATGTTAGATGTCTTCAACGATGTAGAAAATTTTAATTTCGATGGAGCAGTATCAAAAGGATTGTTGTACCGGGTCCCAGATTCGTTGAAACGCATTATTTTGTATTCAGGAAAAAAGCAACTCGATGAATACTCGAATCTCTGAACCTCGTATACCTAAAACTAGGTATATTTAGAAAAATTTTAATCTTAAAAAGTCGTTTTTCAACCTCTCTAGTTAACATCATAACGTTAATATGTATACTATCCTGAGCACTCAAAATTTAAGGTTATAATCAGAGTTTTTATTAACCTTATTTACTTAATTCAGCTGGATGCCATAAAAAGCTTTCGCGAGCAAGAAAAAAAAATTAGACTCCGACGATATAATCGTGTTGGCCAATTTTCCCATCTAACGATACATAAAAAATAATATCTCTTTCCATATATATATATATATATATTTCTGTTCATCGTAGGTGTTGATGCCTCTTGCTCATTTCCGCCATGATAACCATTCACTAAAGTCCCATCGGTAAACCTATCGTTGGCTCGTAGCTATATCGGTCGAGTGAATAGCGTGCCGGAGTTTATGGGAATTCGATAAACCAACTTTTCCGATAACAGTGACAATGCCTCAGTTCATTCGTTACCGTAAAATGTGAGTGGTATTATCGACTCATCGGTCGACAAGATTATACATAAGATCGGCTGATTAAATAGAAGATATATTTACTTAGAGATATATTTGTCACCATATGAAGTTTACAGATGGGATAAAATTACAATGGAATCCTCATTTGAAACTTCGAGTTAACGCTCTGTTTTAAGTTCCAAGAGAAAAAGTAATATTCGGAGCACAATTTTCGACCCTTCCGCAGTATCAAGAGATGCCGGTATAGCGTCTTGACGCTGAATAATTGAGAGGAAAGTTTTTAATAACGCTTGCCGCACTCTCGCATATACACTATATACGGTATTCTCCTGTGATTTGCCGTATTCTTCGGTATTCTCTTAAAATTTGTGCAATAACTGCAGTTTTAATAACTTTACCGATAGAAGAACACAGAGTTGAACATGTCATTGTTGAATTTTGTTACTGTCGTTTTGCTTTCGAATTCGTAGCAATTTACATTTTTCCTTGGTCAAAATGCACTGTTCCAGAGACTGATAATATTTTCGACCGAGCGAAGAATGAGAGTAAGCTTATGTTTTAAAATGACCGCCTGGCTTTCGATTACTGGATTAAGGTTGTTGTGCCGTTTCTCAGCCAGGGGATTGGGTTGGGGTTGGTGAGCGATGAGCGGACATGCATGAACGCTAGCTTAGCGCGCTCGCGGGCGAGCGCGGGTCCTCTTTCATTATCATTATCCCAAAAACTGTACTGTCGAAAATTCTGAAATTTTCACAAAATATCCAGGAAATGCCGCTTGAAACGTTTTTATTTGTTGAGCTCGGCGGTAGCATTTTCTTAGCAGACATAATTTACATGCTGCAAAATGTTCGGAAGTTCTTCCCAACAGTAATGCAATTAGTCTCTACGAAACACGCCGAAATTTCGATTTTTTTTTCTCAAAAAACGGTACCGTGAATCGTCCTCAAGTTTTACAGGAAGGTAGATAAATGGATCATATACATTGTGGAAAAATTTGGTCTGAATTTGAACAGTTCTGGGTCAAATGTTTCAAAATTTAAAATAGCAAAGTTCATGTAGCAGATCGAAAAAAAAGCAATTTTATTTTCACATTACGGAGAGTGAGTTTATCATACTATTCGATATGTTTGGCCTAGTTGCATATGAAATTATCACGACAATGGTATTTTAAAGACTTTTAAAATATTGCTTTTATTCAGTAAGAAAATTATGTTTACGTCGAGATGAATGTATGCAATTTGAATAAATTTGTTGCCCTTCGTGCAGAGCATATTATCAGGGTCTATTCAATCAGTCGAGAAGCTTTTCATGGGGCGTCCTCCGAAAGAATTTAAAATTCATGAGTGTTGTAAAAATAGATGAAAGTAATCGTTGAGAAGAACTCGACGCTATCTAGATCGTCCCTGCATGCCTCGTTCCAATACTCGACATGAATAGTTAAAACCCTTCAGTGCGACATTTTTATGTCTTGATATTGCGAGGGCTTTACGGGCAAACTCGGAGATCGTACGGAAAATATTTTACAAAATGGTGTTTTGTGCACCCATCTTGTTTCTTGGTCGAATTCTGCGAGCCTTCCTGTGTCCCGACGGAAGGTAAAAACAAAAATCAAGAGTTGAAACAACGTTTTCAATGTCTCATTGTTGCGAAATTTTTTTTTTCACATTTTCCAACCTATCATAGTGCCATTGCGATGTACGATTATTCAAATGTAATGATTCTCTTTCTACGCGTTTCAAAATCATCGGCATCCACAACTCACCATAATTAGACTTGAAACACACAAAGCCGAATAAAGTGTCCCATTTTCACCCAATTGAAGAAATAGTAATTGTCTTTGAGGTTTGCGTTATGCCCTAGTCGAAAGAGTGCTATATTTTTAAACATTTATTAAAAAATTTTTTCAGATTCATCTTTCAATCATTTTTGACAGTTTTTCAAAATTTTCCTGGCAGCCATAATAATTAATATATCAGGTCAAATCAAACATTATTTTCGACGTCTAATCACGTTTTATTCGCAAAAACCTAAAATGAGGCTAGATCGTTCGAATTGGAACCAAGTTAGTGGTCCCTTTAAAATATATTGGTACCCAAAAAACTAAACTGGGCAACAGAGTAAAATTGTTTCGGTCTTTCTCCGAGGAAAGCTCAACAATTCAATAATGAAAAAAAAAAATGATTTTTCTCCGATTTGTACGAATTAACACTCATCGGACTTAGCGTGGTGTCGCAAAGACAATCTTTACTAATAATTTTGTTCTAAAATACATCGTTAAATCGAGAAACACGAGATAGCGTCTGGGTGTCTAATAATGTCCTTGTAACTTGAGAATATCTCAAAATGTATGGCCATCCGGAGAATGTACCTTCGAGCATATAATTGTGCCAACGTGGTGGTATATACGTTAAAATTACGTTAGCCTCTAATTCGCTTGAGGGCGGACCAAAATATTCTCTCAGTCGCTCAGTAGACACAGAACAGTTGCGCTCTGCCATACCGCATTTAACAATGCCAAACAGTCTTTACATATTGTCCGGACACATTGTGTCTCATTCCTGGCACGAGACGAGCTAATAATTTTGGCATGGATTTTGATGGCAATGGGGATTCTCGAAAATGTAGAAAACAGAGACGGGCTCTCTCGTAAATTTCAATTCCAACGAATAATTTGCCACCAACTGAGGTATCCAAAATTCTAGAATTCGTTCCTGTAGCCCACAGCGAATAATTTTCATTCGAGCGAAAAAAAAATTCCTCTTATAATGATTATACAGTTAGCCGCACGTAGTTCACATGTATCATCGTAGAATTTTAAGGGAGCCTCTCAAATGAGAATTTTCACGTTTTTTTTTAAATAATGCAATGACCATACAAGAGAAAAGACGACTATCTTGTCCAACCCCATCGGGCATAGTTATAAACGTAATATTTGCACTTCATTAGGAATTCGCGTTTAAAGCGCACGAAGCTTTTCCTGCTTGGAAAGCGCGGGTTGAAATCTTCGGAAAATACTCGAAAATCCCGTGACGATTTTGCATCTGATGTGAGCTACTCGATTTAGATTCTCGTATGTCATCGTTTCTAAAGGACCTCCGTACACAGATATATAGTCCGGAGAGCTTATTCGCGTGCATGAAAATCTGTATGTCCCGGACAAATATGGTCCGATGATTGGACATCAAAATGATGCCCCTACCACCATTTCAAACGAATTTCACGGCTCATTGCGAAGTTTACTTGAACGTTTGGGCAGGTTGACAGTACAAACACTTTGAAACTGTTCGACGCGATCTCTCGTTGAGTCAAAAAAAAAAAGTTTGATAGCTTTTACGACAGGTCTTTTACGACCTAGCCACCATTGATATAAAATTAATAATCTTATTTACACTGTTCTGAAACTGTTTACATTCAATTTTTTTAAACGAGTGCTTAATTTCCAGAAGCAAATTATTCACAAAACTAAATTCGTGAAAGTGTGAAATAATTGATAATACTTGAAACTTGACTGGATTAGGGGTAGAATTAAAAAAAAAATAACTTTTTTTTTGCATAAAATATAGATTTTCTACATTCTGCGTATATTCTGTATAAATTAATATAAATCGAATATATCAATCACATACGTCTGTTACCGATATTTTTCGGAAATATAAATTTATTGTGTGTAGCATATAACTTTTTTATACGTAGGGGTATAGTTTCACTAAAAGGAGAATTTTTTCTATATTATAAAATAATGATTATTGTTAACTAATAATAATCGTTTTTTTTCTGTGATTATTATAAATTGTGTCTTTCTTTTCAGAATTAAAATTTATGCGAATCTTCGGTAAATTGGATAAGCTCGGGTCAGATGTTCGGCGAATAATTTTATAAGACAATTCTTTGAAAAGTATTTTTATAAAATTTTCATTATCCACGAATATCTCGTTGAGTTATAATTCATTTAAACCGATCAAGATGGATGAGAGGATCCAGTAGCGGGATTCCGTAACTCTCTAGCGATAATTATCGATATCGCTAATTGAAAGGACGATCCAGGGGAAAGGCGCAACTCCCATATAGCTATCGCTAGCCTATTATAGCGACAGCGATAATCGTCGCTAGAGAGTTACGGAATCCCGCTACAGGCGAGATAACATGTGCTCTTTTTCCGGCGAATTATATACTGCAATCCCTCGACAGACCTGATTTTTCCTCTATCCTTCAATCGAGTCAACGTCCGGGGATGTGGACGGTAGAAACGGAAACAACGGGAAAGCCACGCAACAAACCCGACTGATGGTTCAGGATATTCTCTCTCGCTCTCTCTCTCTCTCTCTCTCTCTCTCTCTTTCTCTCTCTTTCTCTGCTCTCTCTCTCTCTCTCTTTCTCTCTTCGTCCTTTGTATCACTCTTCGCGAAAGCTCTCGCCAGTTGAGCTAAATTGCTAAACTTGGGAAACGACGCGCTGTCCGGTGTTGTTCAATGTTAAGTGAAAAAGACCATGCGCCAATGCTCAAGTATAAGCTTAACAGTCATGAAACGTAAAACAGAGGAGAAAGGATATTTTTACGTAGCTCGTGTTTGATTTCTTTTTTCCCATAAATCTGGGAAAAAGCTGTGACTTTAAAGGATAGACGGGGATGAGTTTGTGAACTGTCTAATCTAACATTACTCTCTCGCAGTAACGCTTAACTCTCTGTTATAAAAGTACGCTGGATACAGCTGAGATGCAAAATAATCTGCCAAGTTTCCGGGGCAGGAAACAGCGCACGTCATTTGGATAAAAACGGTGCAAACTGTAGCTCGCAAATTGCTCTCCAGTAATTTTCCAAGGTCCGCAATTTTGTATTCTCTATCTGAGTTTTCTCCATTTTTTCTTCTTCCTTGCGGAGTATATAAATTTTTCATGCCTCGGAAGAGTAGGAGCAAGCAATTTTAAATTTATGAATTTGCACCTTTTCCACCTTACCTTCCCGCTACAAACTTCGAGATTGGCGTAACTTTTAACGTTTTTACGGACTTGATGACATCCAAAAATTATGAAAAAACGGTGATGCAATTGCGAATGTGTAATTTTGGAATTAGAAAAAAAATTAAATACTCGAAGAACACCAAAAGAATGAGACATTTTCATTATTGAAATTATTTTTTCTTTTGTAGTTCCGTATTTCAGCGTTTATAATTTTCAATTCTCTAATATCTTTTGTAAACAATTTAAATCGCAGGTTAAACTTTACAATCAGGAAAAGCTGAAATTTGAACGATCCTTCCACCGTGAAACTGGATTGTGAAAAAGAAAATTTTAATTACGAAAATTATTCATAATTTCGGTGTTCTTCGAGTAGTTTTTTTTTTTTTTTTCTTGACACGATTTAAAAATTTCGTACTCGCAATGATATGCTCGAATACAACTTGTGTGGTTATTTTTCAAAAAATTCAAAAATTATTAAGTATCAATTCATTGTTCCAACTAAAATTCTGTCTAATCAATTGTTTGATAATTAACTTAAAATCATTTTCAATGAAACAATGAAATATATTCCGGAATAAGGGCTGATTGCTCTACCTCTGGGTAATAATCATATCTGATGGGTAACTGTATACTTTTACTATTATTGTATTACTTTTTTATTGCCCGTCAGATAAATTTTATCCGAAGGTGAAACAAGCGGCTCTTAAATCATTTATTCCAGCGTATACGTGTATAATAAAACTTGTATAATATAATTTTTTGTTCCCGACTATACTGACATGTTTTTTAGAACATTATTTCATACGAAATAATATTTCCCAAAATCGCTACTTCGAAGGAATTTTTTAAATCTAGGAACACATAATACATAAAATTTCTCATATTTCGCGACGATAAAAAAACATAACCCCCATTATTCGCATTCAAATTTATCATCCAATATTTAGAGTGCCCAGGAAAAGAAAAACTTGCGGAGCTTCCATTCGATTTATTAGGTTATGTATATGTGGCAATTTTTGTCTGCGTCTGGTTAATAAAAAAAACACCCGGACGTGAATGGAACTGTGGCTGCGCCTATCCGAAGATAAACGCAGAAAAGAATCCAATTGATTAAATAAGTGGTGCGATGCGGTGAGAAAGCTCAGAATTATGGAGGGAGAAGATGGCTCGAGTCGGCAATGGGAATATCGGGAATTGTGAGTGGAGGTTTCTGCATGAGAATTTCCACGATAAATCATCAGGTCAGTTGTAATAGATTTCCGGATTGGGGGTGGTAATAAATGCCATTCACGTTTCGAGAAATAAGTAAGCCTCACCAAACTGGGGTCAAGCCTCACCAATATGGGTCATTCCACCGATTATATGCACAAGTTGGACCAGTAGGTCAGAATTTAAAAAAATTAATTGCGTCATTCGAAAGTCCCTAACGAAACGACCATCCATGATTTTCTTCAATTTTTTTCGTCCAGTAGTTTCGGAGCAATGGGGGCTCGAAATTTTCGAATTTTCGAAAACATCGATTTTTCGAAATAAAAATATTCATTCCCAGTCAAGAGATAGAAAAAAATCGTTGCAATCTTGTTTTTTTTTTTTTGTAAAAAAGTGTTTGATCTTTTCGAAAAAAAATGTAGCGACTTTCTCTCAAGTCATAAACACTAATATCAAAAGTTAATTTAAAGTTATCAAACCAATTTTTCTCTCCTTGCCGATAAATTTAAATTGATGAATCTTTTTTTTCGAAAAGCTGAGGTTTTTTTATACAAGAAACATCTTTTTTTGAGATGAGATGCGTGCAAACAGAGCGGGCAAAAAAAAAATAATTTTGTGGTTATGTGTTCGTCACGACGGTCGCTTGAACTACAAATGGAAAACTGAAAATATATTAACCGCAACTTTTTCAAAATACTTCCAAATGACAAATGCCGTTTTAAAATTGAAGTTTCGTGGGATACGAGGACTAAAAAATAAAATATAAAGCGATTTTAGGAATCAAGAGTTCATTGTTCTAACTTCTCTCGAATTTATTGAAGTTGAAAAAATTTTCAGTGCAATATCCAGGAGTATTGTCAAGAGGGATAATGCAATGAATAGATTATGCTCCTTTTACAGTCATAGCTTTTGCTTTTTGGTGCGCGATACTCCCGACACGTCTTATGGTATTCCTTTGGAACAAAAGCAAACTTGATATTGTCAAAGGATTCACTTGCTCAATCGATCAATGCTTGTCGTGTCAGGATTGCATTATTTGTCCCCATCTGAAGGTACTCTGTGATGGATTAGCAGGTGTACCATCAAACGACTAGCGCCTCTCGAAAGGCCCTGCAGATGGGAATAAAAATGCAATCCTGACACCACAAGCATTGTTCGATTGGGCAAGTGAATCCTTTGGCATTATCGATTTGGCTTTTGTTCCAAAGGAATATCCCTCTTGACAATACTTCTGGATATTGTACTGTGAAAATTTTTTCAACTTGAATAAATCAGAGAGAAATCAAAATAATAAATTCTTGTTTCTTAAAATCTCTTTGTATTTTATTTTTTAGTCCTCATTTACCACGAAACTTCAATTATAAAATGGCATTTATCATTTGGAAGTATTTTGAAAAACTTCTGGTTAATATTTTTTTGGTTTTCCATTTGTAGTTCAAGCGACCGTCGCGACAGAAACGCATAACTACAAACTTATTTTTTTTTTACAGGCTCTGTTTGCCCGCATCACAGCTCAAAAAAAGGTGTCTCTAGTGTAAAAAAATCTCAGCTTTTCGAAAAAAAATAGTTTCATTTGTTGGCAAGGAGAGAAAAGTTGGTTTGAAAACTTTAGATTAACTTTTGATAGTGTTTATGCCTTTAGAGAAAGTCGCTACATTTTTTCAAACTTTCAAAAGATTAAACTTTTTTTACAAAAAAAAAAATATTTCAACAATTTTTTTGATCTCTTGACTGGAAATGAATATTTTAAATTCAAAAATCAATATTTGCGAAAATTCAAAAATTTCGAGCTCCCATTGCTCCGAAACTACTCGACGAAAAAAATTGAAAAAAATCGTAAATGGTATTTTCAATAGGGACTTTCTAATGGCGTAATTAGTTTTTTTTTTAAATTCCGATCCACCGGTACAACTTGTGCATATAATTGGTGGAATTACCCATATATATATATATATATATATTTCCATATGTACGATATTCGTAAGTGTATAGCGAAAGTTCTATTTACAAATTATTCTATCTCGGTGCACCAGCCATCGTAGTAACTGTCCGATGAAATAAATTTCACGATTGACCTCTTGTCCTGGAGTTATCGATCACTCGATTGTATGAAGCGTATATTATACAGATAAATGAGATATGTTCCATGTGAAACGAATTTCTTAGGAGCAGTTATGGCAAGAACTTTTTTTATTTATACCTTCACTCAATACCCGACACGTGCAATGACATACCAATTTTTGGGGATAGAAAAAACTTTTTTGTATTCCTCGTCTCAAATAAAACTTTGATCGCCATAGTATAAGAAGTAGAATGAGCACTTGGTTTATCCGAAGGACGGGTAATTGGGAGGGTCTGATATCGCTGAAGGCAACGTTTTTTTTTTTTTTTATTCGTATATAACCGCTACATCACCGCGAATAAACTCTTCCAGACGCATTTTAAAGCTGACCTATCCGTTTTTCTCTACACATCGAACGAACTGACCGGTCATTAAAAAATAGAAAAAACATTTTTTCCCAAATTTTTATGCGGAATTTTATTTTTGCTGGCCCCGTGACTCTTTCATTATTGACGGGGAAAATATCACTGGGAACTCTGTTTTATTTGATTTCAAATTACATTTAATCGTCACAGTTTTCACAAACGATAACAAGGACACTGAATCGAGCAGTCTCAGCCCGCGATTACCGATGCTGCGGCCACCTTTGCCGTCTCGGCAAACCACATTTGTAAATAAAACAAAAAATATGTTCGTGCGATTTGCACGTTCTTCTTGTAATCTGTTCATCAACTTAAACTATTAAACCTAGCCGAGAAAATACACCGAATTTATTTGGGCGGAAACAGCGCATAATGTGGAAAGACAAGTGGTACACGAGATAGGGCTGAGTATAATCTTTGTTCATCGCGCACTGTGCTGCACGTTCGAAACGTAAAATTTTGCTAATCAGCAATTCTCCTTATACTCACCGTTTCACGCTAATTAAACTGCGAGACGTGAGGGCAAACGCCCCGCGAGATTTCAATAAAGTGTCGCAACAATATTCGCGGAATGATCGTCCACCAACATTCAAAAGAGCGCACGATATGCACTGTTAATGTTTTGGAAAAAATTTCGTTTTGGTCTCCCTTATTTTGCTATTCATGAAGACCCTCAAGTTTATGTGGATTCCTATTAATTAAATACGCACGAATCGATCTCACGAGACCAAATTTAAAAAAAAAGACAATCGATTTTTTTCATCTCGTTAACTCTATACGAGAAAGTGGGTAGGCTTATCGTATCCTTTTTTTTATTCATGTATTAATTTTATAAAATGAGATTTTTTTTTTTCGTCGCCACAAAGGAGTCTGCATCTCCCCATGCAATCACGCGTTGAATACTTAAGGGTTCGCTAGCGGTATACAGCCGTATTCAAAATCGATAGATTAAAAACCATCTACAACATTCGGTCGATATGAGAGACAATGAATATCGATAAATTCACAAAGAGAATACCTCAGTTGATTGTGATTAGCGAGAAGGTAAATGTTCATTTACTGTTTAGCATTAAAAAATTCGTGATAATGTCTCGATTTTTATGTTCTATAACTTATTCGATTTACTCTGAAAATTCTTTATATTCACTTTGTACTATCCCCCGCTCCGCTGCCTGCATAATTCCGAAACTTCAGCATCAAAATTTCTGAAATAATTCGGACATACGTAATCATACGAGAAATTTAAAGTAAAGCTATAGCGATGTCTAAATAGTCATTAATTTTTAAAATTTATAAGGATTTATGAAAATACCTGATACTTAGCGATGGTATCAATGGTAAATGTCTTCACTCAAGGAAATGGTATATAATGGATCCCTCAGCGCTTGAAATTTTTATTAATTCTTCTTACGACATTTTCACTCCTGTTTTGTTTTGACAAGGCAGCAGGCTCTAACTGACAAGCAACTAACTTGTGAGGCAAATATTTACATTCCCCCCCCCCCCTCTTCTTGTTTAGGCAAGGGTTGAAAAATGTTGAAATTAATTATCGTATGGATTGATGAGACAACTTTCAAGGATCTGTAGTATTTTTTTTTTTTCACGTGACTGTGCAACGAACAGATTCTCGTTTATTCTTTAACTCGTTTATTGTGTTATACGTTAAAGATCATATCGAGGCCATTGAATATGTAATATTTAATGTGAACTCTACGCCGACATTAATTTCGCAAAATGCGATCATCATGCGAGAAGGAAAACGCGTGGACCTCAGAGGGCATAGTATTAGGATAATGGCGACAAGGCTTTTGGGTATGGGTAGAAGAGCTAAAGCTTGTGAACCCCCCCCGTCACATTGCTGTCGAGAGCACTAGCCAAGAGTGAGGAAAGCACAAGTTTCACCGCAACGTTGCTTCGAGGGTGGTTAAAACACTTTCGTAATTCCGCTATAAGAGTTGGTCCGTACTATATCATGGACCGGTGGGTCACTGATTCGACCCTCCTCATGACGCAGCCATCCAAAACTTTCAACTACTCAACTTCAACAAAGAGTGAGAGTGAGAGAGAAAGAGAGCGAGAGCAACGAAGAGAGAGAGAGAGAGAGAGAGAGAGAAGTTTTCTTTTTTTATCGGTAACAAAACAAAAAGTTTGGCTCGCCATTTCTCACAAGTGGCAAAGCTGTCATGTATATTCTAGTAGTACTTCGCTGTATCTAGATTCGTCGCGTGTACAATCTAAAGAACAAGTGGTAGATTCGACGAGAATTGGAATACATCGCAATGAGACTAAAATCTGCAAAAAATTAACCATCAAAAGCTGACCAAGGTGGGAGGTAGGTATAAGTGAGATGTACTGAAGGTAAGAGTCGTAAAAAATCCAAAAGATATGAGTATATCATATATGAAGTAAAATTCAATTATCCCAGATACTGAAAAATGGATTTTGATCAACAACAATCACGAAGGGACATCGATAAAGGGCTTAAAACAAAAAATTCATAATTGAAAGATTTTTAAAACTGAATGTGATCGCTGGATGCCTCTGACTGCAGGAGATTTTGTAAATAATTTTCATTATTCAAGGTAGTCCTCATGCTACAATAGTGCGAGAAAGTTTCCTATGTACCACATGATAAAATATACACGGCGCGCTAGTAGTCATATGCAGCGAACTTTTGATTGAGTCTGTACAGAAATGACTGTTACACATGGAACCGTGCATAATCAGATACATTCACACCATAGAATATGCAGCTTACGCGTCGAATTTTCATTCATATTGCATTATTTTTGTGATCGTCGTTCAAAAACGAAACGGTCAATAATTTTGTTATTTTTTCCTAACATGTCAATAATAGTCGCTTCTCCCCTCTTCCATTTTTTTTAACCAAAATTTGGTTACACGTTGAGTTGTAATATTTTTAAAAAAACCCTGCTAGTATCAGGGTACAGCAATGCTTCCTATATGCTCTACAAGTAATGGTTGCTAACTTTGACATTGAATATCTCTCGAGTTGGGAACGGTCAATCTGCTTCAAATTTCACGAGAAGTTGGGTACTAGCATTCTCTTCGTTCACGATTCGACGATCTTTCGAAGATGGTACTTATCAAACTAGTCAGTCAAATAGTATGAAGCAATTCGAACGAAGCAATTAAGTTTAAGGCAGCCCATTAGGACAAAACTAGTCAAAAATCGTGACGTGAAAAAAAATCATAAAACCTATCATAATATTTTCTAAATACTCTGTCTAAATAAAATTTATGAATTTTGATGACGTTTCCCGTGATATTTTATCCATAATTTATTATAAATAATATTATAAATAAAGTCTCAACTGAAAAAAGTATTTAACGCTGTCAGAGCGATCAAATCAAAAACGATAGCTGATATTTATATGTTTCCTCGCGTGCAGAATGACAGACATATTGTATCCGAGATTTGCACACACGATGACTTCCGCGATTAAATTTCTCTGGAAAATCCCTGGCAAGACACAATTTTTTAAATACCATTGGAAAGTTCACGATTTCATCTTTCAATACTCAAAATTTGAATAAGATCTCTCGTCTTTGTCAAAAGGTATCATGTCACTTCCGATGAAAATGGAATCAACTGTTACAAGACCCATGTTAAAATAGGTAATTTTAAATTACTCGTTCGCAATAATTTGCCTGGCAACATACACTGAAATTTTGAGAGAGTGTTCATTGCATCTTAGATAACACTCTCCCGAAGTTTCATTCGTATCACCGGTTTTGTAATTCACTGATGAGCCACCCTAACAACTCTATCGCATTTCTCGTTGAATTGAGCTTTTGCATGACGCTGTAACCTCTAACCATTCTTGAAATTAAACCTCCGATAATGTCATGTCAACAGTATCTTGCTGAATAAACTGTATATTGACGTTCGATGAACACGTTCCATTTGGAGAATATTGTCGTCAAGATAATACGATAATTGTGACTAGGTTTTTCATGACAAATAAAAGGTATCCATAGAAAATATTATCGATTCAACACAAGAGGGGGGCCAACTTCGGAACTCCGATAAGAAAATATTTATCAAGAAACACACACGCAGTCGTTGTGTTATTATGTTTGTACAAGAAAAACGATTTTTCCTTCCGTCCACGGTCATATTAATCCAATAATAATCTATAGAACGAGACATTTTCCGCTCTCTCAGAGCACATCGAATCACGCACGGATAAAACTGGATATATATATTGTCTATGGCGTTTCGCCGATCGGTGAGCATGTGGGTCGTAACTTCAATATCTATTCGTTGCTTATCGAGTATGAACGAAGAAACACACGAGCGACAACGAGACTAGACCAAGAGTTATTGTATCGTGATTCGAAAAGCTCGTATATTTTGCGTGGGGAAAGGGGGGTGGGCGAAGAAAGATGCCATTTGGGTGTAACGTTCACGTGCGATATTTTCACGATTTATTCCGATTACCGGTATACCTTGCAGTTGGAAAAACAGTACACGTAAGGCAATTGTTTCATTTGGGAATTAAAAAAAAGTTACTCTACGTTCAAAATTTGTGACCTCAAAAATCATGATTTTTTTTTGTTTTCTGGTCAGCCATGTTGAATCATCGTGTAATTGAATTTTCTTTCGTATGCATCCTTGAATTTTTATACACTCGATGTACCATTTATTCGATTTTGGCCACCACCTTCGATTCTGATCACTCCCTACCAGAGCACAAGACTAAATATAATTCAATTGAAAAAAAGTCGAATACATATATATATATATACTAGGGGGGCTTCGCCCCCCTGCGCGCTTCGCGCGCCAACCCCCATTCTGTGTTTGTAACCTGTGTTTGTGTTCTGGGAAGGACATTAGTCTAGCTACGGTTTACAATGTACCGTATTCTTAATTCCATTTAATAATCCATTCTTTAAAATTATATTATCTTTATAGTATTTTATATTTATAGTATTATCGTTCTATATTATATAAATATATCGCCGCCGCCGCCGCCGCCGCCGCCGCATGTATGTCGTCCGATTCTTTTTGATTTTCTTTCATCTGGTCGTGTATTTCCGGGTAGGAAAGGATGACAGGAATCGGAATCTTTCCGGGTAGGAAATGATGACAGGAATCTGTAGCAAACAAAGGTAAAAGCGTAGTTTTCCGTAGATTGGAACGACCATCTGTGAATCCGTTATTTGTCCTACTTATAATTAAGTCTAATTTGTCAAATTTGTGACGCCCCCCTTTATTTCTGTCGTTATAAAAAAAAAAAAAACATTGATTAAAAATAAATAAATAAAGAGTGAGTTACTTTTTTTGTAAGTGGTATTCCCTTCATTAAGACTAATCCACTATCATCGTGTACCATGAATTTTGAATAGACTGAATATAAACTCTTTATAAAATTTCTTTCCAAACAATATTCTTTACATCTGTGAATTCTTCGGAATCAATTTGTATAAACAATTTTTTTGGATTTTTGCATCGTGAAAGAGCTACATATAATTGGCCATGAGAAAATAATGGTTTACGAAAATATATTCCTACACTTTCAAAACTCTGACCTTGTGATTTATTTATCGTCATAGCAAATGCTAATGTAATTGGAAATTGTTTGCGAAATAGGTTAAACGGCAAGGACGAATATTCTCCAGTGTCTAACGTGACTCTGGGAATGAAGGCAGTTTGACCTTTCTGATGTCCAGTAATAATTATTGCTTGTATGTTAAATTTATATAGTGCCAAAATTTTCAATCTAGTGCCATTGCAGAGACCATCACTAATACTCAAATTTCTAATAAGCATTATAATAGCCCCTACCTTTAATATTAATTTGTGAACAGGTAATCCAGGAAATTTTAACGAATTTAAATATTCTATTGGGTAATTTAATTGTACGTCTTCCTCGGATTGATCAATACCTTTATGTCTCGCACAGTCTATACTATAATAAATTTTTTCATGATTAATAAAATCAAATCGAGTGAATATACCGGGACAATCACCGACGGGATATTCAAGCTCGAGGTGGTGATTTCAAACATAAAAGAAAAAATTAAAATCAGTCCAGGCCAAAAAATTGAGGTTATAGGAGAAGTCCAAGAATATGGTAATACATTTTTTTACAGTCATAGAATTAAAAATGAAAATTAACAACATAAAAAAAAATTGCATCTAATCATTTATTCCAGAGAATAAAAACATTTACCTGAAAATTCAAAATATCGAGCATATAAAAATTATCGAAGTACCGATGATGCCATTGAATGAGCTTATTTTAGGAGGAAAATTAATTCGTCGAAATACAGGATGATAAATTATTATGTGAGTTATATTTTTCTTAAATTTCTTGGAATGATTTTAATATAAAATTGACAACAACCAATGACCTAATTGGTTGGCTACTGGGGATACCAAAAAAAAAAAAATATATACTACCCCATACATAGTATTATTAAAATTCTTTTATAACAGTTCGATTGTAATTCTCCCCTATTTTTATAACTTGAAACAAATATAGAATGATCGACCGATCACGAAAAGGAAGAGTGAAAGAAAGGAAGCAATTCTAAAAACTGAAATGGAGACGGTAGCGGCGGTAATGGAAAATGTATGTGTGCTTAAATTTATGTGTGCTTTAAATAGTTATTTAAACAAATTAGATAATACAAAAACATTTAATGGAATTATTTAAGAACATTTCAATAAATTGTAAATATATTGTAAACCGTATATAGAAATGTCCTTCCCAGGTTTTTAAGTTTTGGTTTTCCCTGGGGCATTGGGCAAATGCCAGGACATAGCTGAGAGAAATCCAAAATAAAAAATAAAATTTTTCCTCAGTAGATACGATAAAAATTGTCATGTTTGATTTGGGTTTGGGTTTGGGGTTTGGGTTTGGGTTTGTTTAAGTTTGGGTTTGGGTTTGGGTTTGATTAAGTTTGGGTTTGGGTTTGGGTTTGGGTTGGTATAGGTCAAGGTGTATTCTTGACACGGCGGCGGCGGCGGCGGCGGCGGCGGCGGCGGCGGCGACGGCGGCGGCGGCGGCGGCGGCGGCGGCGATATATTTATATAATATAGAACGATATATATATATATGAATACTATCGAGTCATGAAGAATGCGGGAAAATAACGATCGTAAATATATCGGTAGGAAAAATGACCAAAAATAGTGCAGTTGACAGGAACACAGTAAATCCATTCCATTGAAGTAGAATCTTCCAAAGTTTTGCCGAAAACAATTCATGCGTTTGACCGTAGTCGCAAGCCAAGTTCCCTGCTTTTCGTGAATTAAATCCAATCCTGAAACGAAGCTGCAAGTAAAAGTAATCGAGAAAAAGAAAGCTATATACAAGTCATTTCTGAATCGCACGGGAAAATCGATCGATTAACGGGCTGGAAAAACTTTTCAACCAAATATCGCAGGAGACCATAATCATATCAAGTTGATCGAATTCTCATTGGATTATACGCTATAAGATATGAACAAGATTGATTTTTTTCTTCAACTTTTTTTTTAGGAATATATTGCCTCTTTAGTGATACTGCAATTTCTCCAGGTATACTTACATCAGCTCAAATAATGATTTGTTTAATTAATTTTCTAATTTTTAATGCGTTTTCAAAATGTATACCTTTTTTACGTTGTTACACGTCTCCTCTCTCTCCCCATTCGTTATTACTTTTATGCTGTTCCTTTGAGACCCTCTAGAATATTGTTCAAAGCCATTCTTTCGTAATGCACCGATGTAACGCATTTTCACGAGAGCATACAGAGAAACTGCGGAAATCCGGTCCGATACAAGCGCTTTCATTTTACTAAGTTTTTGTTTTATTACCATCGCAGAACCCTGGAAAAACTGCCACCCGTTCAGTGGTCACCGCGCAAGCCGGTGGACGGCTAGGTGGTCATTGGTTCTGGTGCTGTCTACACGGTTACGTTTACTTTATGACACAGTCAAAACAGCGACAAAATTTTACGACATGATAGCGGAACATGTGAATCATAAAAAGAGGGCAAAGCCCTGTAACTTTTACATTCTGAGTCCTGTGGTTTGTGCCTTTTGGTCCGCTATATATAGCTGTCGACATACGGATGTACGTCATAAATCCTTAACCGTGACACGAATGGTCGGGCTAATTGCGTTTTGAAAATCGAAACAAGTCTCTTTGCAGACAGTGGCTATTAAATTTATTTCAATATCAATTTCCTTGGCTTTTGTTATTAGATTTTCGTGGCCGCGAACCACAAGTAAACCTCCTGCTCCTGGTCGTATCCATATCCCGTGGATTATCAATGACGAGCTCATCTCCTCGATGAATTTCTCCGGTTGATAACATCGTTAATTGACTCTGTAACGATGTTACGACTTTTTTTTTGTCTGTGGCTGAATAATGCGTTACGACATTTATCCAGGTATAAACGATTCTTTGATTTCGACGTAACAAGATGTTTCGCGAAAATGATCCAGCCATGGTCGGTATAATTAAAAATTAATAAGGCGAGAAAATTCAGGAGTAATTTTCAAGAGACTTGGTAAAACAAAAAGCTGCAAGTTGAAATCTATGCAAACGGCTTCCTCAAAATTTCAAGGTATATGGTCAATAACGCTCTCTCTGGCACGAACTATCCTTCTCAATTTTGGCTTCCTCATGGAGGAAATTTCAAGCATCTTTTGTAATTTTGATGAAGCAATTTTAAAGTTTTCCCTTGCAGATCTTCTCTCTTCTCTAACTCTCGTACCATTACCGAATTTTTCACATACGGATCCACGCTGTGACGACCACACTCCCTACCACCATCAGCTACGCGAACTGAGATGCATTATGCCACTTATTTACCCACATCGATATTGCTGAAACTTCCTGCGCAGGAAAGAGTAACTTCATTCTTTTGATGTTTTTTTTTTCATTAAATTAAAAATTACATACAATCTCATCGGTTGATTCTTATGTAATTTAATATTAATCATCCTTCAATGATGTTCTCTGCGTATAAAAAAAAAATCGTATTGATATTTAAAAATTTGACCAAATTCAAGTGAGCACAGATGGTTTTCGACAAATTAAAAATTCTATGAAATACGAGGAACTGAATAAATCGTTACAGAAATTACAGAAAGGAACAGGCGACGGTTTTTTTTTTAAACGTAATATTCCAATGAGTTGGTACATTGTGGGCTTATTGGCATATCGAAGAGTGAAAACAGAATTTCCCCATCACAAAGCGATCTCTAGAAAGAATATCTAACAATTATTTCATGAGCCGCGAAGAGATGGGTGGATGTTCGAGGCGAGATAAGTAGTTCCCATAGTTATACGTACGTAGACGAAGAGACAGAGAAAAATCGGAATTATCGAAACGGCGGAAATGCGCGCTAAAGAAAACTCGATTTCCGATTCCATATGCTTGACGACTTTCAGTTAAGAAACATCTCGTGTATGCTGTTCGTTGGGCACTTGGCCAAGGTAGCACAGCACACTTTTATGTATGCGCAGGGTATGGAGGATTAAACCCGGAGATTGCCGATTCACAACGCAGCATCCGATTGGTGATATACATATATCCATATCGATGGCTTTAAGTCAAAAGGATGTATCTGATGTGTATACAATCATGTGTGTCGTTAGGCTATCCACATACAACTATTGCCATCCCTCATGAACCGCACCGTCTCTGTAGTATTCCCTGTCTTCATCTCCGCCTCCTTCCCTTGAATTTCCTCACAGGTGAGTTAGGCTATCGTCCGGATTAATTACCGAAGACTGATCTATCATATTACGGTGATTTGTGCGTTTCCTCCTCAAACACACGATCCAATTATTGCTAGAGGATTCAAAGCTGAAACGCGTCATCGAGATCTCGGAAAATCCTCCTATTCTCTTGATATATTTTGAGGGGGGGTCAGTGTAACTGTGGTCCATGCGGTAAATTTGAAGGACTTACCGGCCTTGCAGTTTACGTGGACAAATTGCCGCTATACGGTCGTTATCGATTTAAAACGTTTCGCATCTTGAATCATCTGGCCCCAGCGAATGTTCTCCTATAGTTACAACACAAGGGCTACTTGACGCAAAGGTTAATTGACGCAGTGGCGACATTTCTAGCGCTGAATTAGATAAAAATTATAATGAAAATGTGCACAAAAATGTCCGTAAAATGTCGGGAATTTCCCTGTATTTTGTTAAACGACGAACTTGAACTATCAGCATTTTTCGATATTTTTCGTATACAAAACAAATATCATAGCTGAGTATCAGCCAATATAATGAATCCAGGGAAAAAGGTAAATTTGGGTCAAAAGTAACACCAGTATTCCTTATATAAAGATTCTAGAACGAGTAGCTCTTCAAGATTCAAGAAAAAACATCAATTATCCACTGCACAATTCTATACAGTTATCTCCATTCTATAATATAATTTGTCAGCTCAGTAATTCCGTTTGACGGTCCGTTTGAAGAGTCTTCGATAAAGGCTGGCTTTTACAAGCAGAAAATTCATCGTTCTACCGATAAGGGAGATGAGTTATCTTCGAAGTTCAATAGGTTTCAATTTTCATCCAGAAGTCATTATCCACTGAATAATATTGTATTACAAACTAGGGTCCATCACGCGAGTGGTTTTCTGACAGCGCTTCAATCTAGTTCCGATGATCGACTAATATCATAGTATATGAATAAAATGGTTTCAATCCGATAAAATAATTATTTCATGTTTAACCTTCTGCAGCGGTCCAATCTAGTTCCGATGATCGACTAATCATAGTATATGAATAAAATGGTTTCAATCCGATAAAATAATTATTTCATGTTTAACCAAGGCGCGAGAGTGTATAACCGCACAACTGTCAAACTGAGGGAGACTCTGAAGGGAACTTGATCGCAAATCCTTGTCCGCATTGTCTTTCACTGTACGAAGAGAAAAATTAGCACACCTCTTGATTCATCAATCAGAACAAATAAATCTCATTGATGACTTATAATTTAATTGGAGAAAAATTGCAGACGTTGACTAAAAAAAAATATATATATATATATATATATCACGGCAAAAAGTTTTTTATGTGCAAGACATTTTAATATTATCCCCATGAAGATGGGAAGCAAACAGTAGTAACAGTCTACTGTTGTATTTACAGAGACGGCAATAAATTTTGGTGGTTGACTCCAGCTCACACTGACGCTCGGATTAGAGAGTCTCTTTAATAACAGACAGGTGGAGAGTATGGAGTATGTATACGAGAGATACTTAGTTGGACAACTAAAAAAGGTAGAAAAATAGAGAGGAGAATATAGGAAGAGGTGAGAGAGTAAATAAATAACGATATTCAACGCGGACAACGAAGACAGCGCAAAACAGTCCTCGCAGTTAAGATACTATGGATGTATATCAACGATATATGTATATATATATATGATACTTGACGCGCTCTGGGTTGAAGCTTTGTGTGATGTATCTTGTTATTTGCCTGTACTGAAAATGATAAATTTTCATGTAGAATCCTTTTTAATAAATCTCACCCAAACATACCGAAGTATTTCACAATTTGGAGGACACAAAACATGTCCCGAGCAGAAAAGTCCAACTTTATTTAGCGTTGAAATTAATTGCTCCCTAGCCGCATTTACTATATTTAGCGTGCGATTTTAATCATGATAGATATCATATACGAACGTCTCGCATTAATCACTCTTCGACCAGGCCTCTTTACCGTACTTTATTCGAATAATTTCATTCAATACTTCCTTTGCAATGTGCTGGCAAGTAATTAATCTTCATGAACTTTCCGTGGGTCGAATTAATTTCAACCACGTTACGAAATCCCGCGCTGAGTGGTAATTAAAAATTAAGTTAATCATATTTTTTTCTCTCTATTCAAGCGGTAATTGGTTGATTAAATGATCCACCGGAGGTAATTACGTAGCTAACAGTCTCTCAAAGTAAACTTCGTCCATTACTACAAAAATGAAAAAACCTTTTTGTTTTGCCATAACTCGAAGCTTTTTCCCCAACATTCCGTTTGATAAGCAAAAAGTTAATGTTCTGTTCCGACTAAGGGTCACTCGAGGTTCAATGTACACATTCTAAAAAAAGCGAATTTCTTCAATCTTCAGATGTCGCTGTCTTCTTAAACAGAGAGATGAAAATTCGTACTCGAGTTGATCTAGCGATGATGGAGGTTGCGATGAGAGTAATGTTATTAGAAATGTATCGTTTACAATTGTTTCAAGTGTAACAGGGGTTTTTTTAAACGTCATTGTGGATTTAATTCCTTGGTCTCGCCTTACATGGCATCTCAACTGTGAGAAAAAATTTATTCGTGGATTTAGTCTCGTGGCAATTTGACGACACTTCGATGGTTGGCGAGGGCAATGACGTGCGGGTAGAAAAATAATTCCAACCGAGATAACTTTGTATTTGGTAGTGAAAGGGTAATAAAAAAAAAACCTCGAGTAATAGAGGTGCGGTGGGAGGAAGGAATAAGCCAAAAAAGGATTTTGTGGACTATAAAAGAGAAATCTTCGGCTTTTTTCCCCTCATCCTTGTCGCTTCCATTCTCGCAATCCTGCGCTTTGGAAAATCGTTGTTACGCCTAAGACGACGACAAATCGGGGGAGGTTATCTCTCGTGAGTTATAGAAGAAGAAAAAAAAAAATGGACGGGGAGTGAACGACGAAATGGTTTTAGTGAAACGAAAATATTATTGTAACTACGATTTTTCGAAGCATGCATGAAAAAAATTCTTCCAAGTAGATGTGTTTTATCTGTGGCAGACTAATGGTCCATCTATTTATGCAGGGGTTCGATAGACCTGCCGCTCTCGCTTGTTGAAAATTGTGTTGGGGTTAATCTGATGGGAGGAGAGAAAGAGAAATAGAGATAGAGAACTCTGGAAAAACCTCTGCGAACGGTTCGAGGACTGCTGTTTACTACAAGCTTCCGTAAGGATAATTGAGTCTGAGCCCTCCGGGAGAGTAGATAGAGGCGCTTATGGATCAGATAAAATGAGGATCTGTTAAGAATCTTTCCGCGACGTCTTTCAAGTTCTCTGAACTGTAATAGCAAATAGGTATGCATTCAATAATAACAACAACAACAGTAATGATAATAATAGTAATAATAATAATAATACAAGAACTGGGGAGTAGAAAAATCTTTTAATGTAAGTAATTTAGTGATTTGTAATTTGTTTAAGCTAGAGCACTTTTAGACTTTTTTTGCAAAAAAATTAAAGATATAAAATATGTTTGCATGGAATATTTTTGCACCATTCGACGATTTGGTTTACGCACTAAAATTTCTGGCTATAGCTATTTATACCTAAATATTACTATCTTAGGACTTTTATTAAAGGATTCCTGACGTATAACAACATCGAAAACGTGGAAGCTCCTATACGTCTTTATTTTTCACCCACACCTTTTTGCTTTTGGTTCTCCCTCTCTCTCTCTCTCTCTCTCTCTCTCTCTCTCTCTCTCTCTTTCTCTCTGCTCTTACTCTCTGATTGACCCTGCGTAACTGTTTCCAACTTAAAATCATACGGGTCTGCCAAAAAAAGAAAAAAGCGGCCTTCCCGGAAAACCTTTTCTTTTCTAATATCTATAAGACGTTCAGCATAAAAATAAAAATTAGTATACCGTAATTGAAGGAACTACAATTCCCGGTATGCATTTGGGAGAATAATAAAGGGTGTACTGAAATTGATGCTATACCGTACGTCATTGGGCTGAGGATAACCAAAGCTCATCCTCGTTCATGCATGCAAGACTATTTCATTAGCAATACGATAAAATTCGATGTGTGTAAACTCCAGACATGTTTCGCAATAAGAGTAATGGAGACTTTATTTCCAGGCCTCGTTAAATCTAAGACCACGATAACTCTTTATACAGCTATCGCGAGTATCTTATATGCGTTATAAACTTTTACATCATTAGAATTAAAAATATAAACGTTAAAATATGTTACATTCACTGTACCCTTCAATGAAATTTGAATAATCTTAAAGCAGCACGATTATATCTCCATCGATTCGGGAAATCGACGTGTCTCGATTCACAGAAACTTTTCCAGCTGACATTAAACATATTTGTCTATCGGAATACTCAACAGGTTAACGAAACATTTGAAGTACGAAATTTCAAGATTGAAGGGCTTAAAAAAGTTAAGATTAACTTAATTAACTTCTCCAAACTGCAAGTGCATAAATGATGACTATACATAGCCTATTAATTATTAAATGGCGCATGGCAGTAAGCCTCGGACATGTTTGTAGTCCTTGGTACATACTTCGGTATACAAATTTACAGGCCAGCCACAGTGTACAGGACCTTTGAGGGACCGGTAAGTTTCAGCAAATCATTCCTGTCCAGGCTGTTCACGTTCGATGCATCCTCTCAAACGCTGCGTGAAACGAGCTATTCTAAACATTAGGGTGTACACGGAGAATGCTGCAATTAATAGTGGCCATTTTCGTGAAGCTGCTTTGATGCCCTTGGATATACTATTAGGCCTTCTACATATAATTATCACACAAACGCTGCTTAGAACAATTAATAATAATTGAATATGTAATTTATGTGGAAATATATTTTGCATCTCACAGATAGTTGGATCGATCTTTGGTATAGATAATTTTTAAGATCTCAAAGTTTATCAATAGTTTTTCACTGTTAAAAGCGGAAAACGAACTCTGAAAAATAATATTGCTTGAACTGATTACATTAGAATTTTTAAATCCATTATTCCAAAAGAGAGCAACGAACGAACGAGTCAGCCGCACGGATAGGAGGTGAAAAATGGGAACGTGAAAACGTTTGTCTTAGATTGGATCGTGTAGAAATTTTATCGTCGCGATTGAGGAAAAAAAAAAAACAACAACAACAACAACAACAACAGAGACTCAAGCGAATCCCAATGTCCAGTCTCTAATATAACGGACTCTGGAACGTTCATCAGAATTCCTCAGGCTCTCCGAGAAACTTTCACGTCGCATCCACAACAACTCATGACCGGAAAAGAAGTGTGAGCCTTGCAATGAGAAATTTAATATCATTCATTGTCTTTTTCGTTTCTTTTCGATTAAAAATTCCTTGGTCCAACGGTATCTTAATATTATCAGAAACGTGATGATGCACACGGAAAGCATGAAGTGCAATTATTGTCGTTGACGTGAAACAGCGATGAATGAATTTCTGCTCAGAGTTTACATAGCCGCTATTCAAGAGTATCAAGACTCGAAATTTCTGGAAAATTTGTATGCTCGAGAAATTTCAAGTACGAGACAATTTTATTTGCCCGAACTGTGTTACGATGTACAGTGGGAATGAACTCTGAATAAAGTGTCCTGAATAGTTATCGAAAAGTTATAGTATATTATGAAGTATGATGACTTACCTTCACGACATCGTCAGATAGCTCGGCCCCAACTGGACGAAATTCATCTCCTTAAACACCAAACTTTTCTCTCAATAGTCCCGATCACTCAATGTCCATGCGTTTGACACGAAAATCTGATCTTGAAATATTTTATTAATAATTACAATGTTGAATTGAATTATATCGTCAAGTTTTCGATTGGCACTTGCTACTTGAAATTTCACACAATGTATTCCCTCGTGGGGACATTTTAGCGTCGCGTAGAATTGAACGATAAATTTTACGAATTTATCCAAGCGCGTTGACACTGGAAAATGTTATCTCGATCTTTACGTGGGATGTTTCGGTAAGCGCTCCTCCCGAATGTAGTAGCGCGCGTATACTGAACTTAACTTTGGCTATGAGGGCGCCGGCCTGAGCCATCGCCAACCAACCCCCTCGTCGACGGCGCTTCTCGTCACGCGCATTCTTCATTGGGATTTACCACAACACACGTTTTCATTCTTTTATCTTGCTCACTCAATCTTTTATATACATGTGCGCATGTGTCTATTAATCCAAATAGGCACCACTATATTATTGCATCAAAGTCCAAGGAATGCTCGAACTAAAAGTACCTGCAGGTGTGCCAATACATGTTCATGATTATTTTTTATTTATCATTTTAATTGCTACCTATGGCGATCGTCGAATTTTTTTTCTCATTTTTCTACGTTGTTCGTTCAAAAGGCGAACGAAGCATATGTACTCGATTTACTCGTATACAGGAAAATTTGAAGATTAAACTGCGAGAAGTTGCTAATGGGAATTGAACCAATTTCATCCCCGTCATACACTTCGTGAAAAGTTTGGCTCAAATTATCGTCTGTACTGGTTTATCTTCATGCAAAATACTTTTTTTTTCCAAATTCTTGTGCAATCAATTTTTCACATACAAGTTCTCAACTTTTCCGTGTTTCGTTATTGTTTATCTATACACGTGAATAACGTTGAAGGTTGCATTATATGCTTAATATATTCTTCTCAACTGTACTATGAGATTTCCCTGGAGTGCAAATTTCGCTAGAGACTCATCTTGCTGAAAATTCATACGACGATCTTTCTTGCGAGGGTTAGTAAAGTGCCCTTCTCACGTATACTCGGGTGAAATTAAGGCAGCAGCCAAAATTAGCTGGAAAAAAAGTTTGCCACGTGTTCTGACGCGTCTCAATTTTTTCTTTTTTTTACGTGTGAAAATAAAAAAAAAATTGTTTCACTCTTGTGTATATTAGCGTGAAAAATAAATGATCTAGAAGTAATAATTATAAGATTTTATCGAGGGGTTTATCACGATAAAGCTGCACGTTTGATGACCACAACACTTTTCAAGTACATAATGTGGAATGTGGCTGCAGGTCAAGAGCACTCTGTGCTCGTGAATGGGACAAATTACGCCTACACCAAAGGTCACCCTCGTCATCTCTCGTTCACTTCAACCGGCTTGTATTCCATTATTGAACTCATAAATATCCTCATCGTCGATTGAATGCTTCGATCGTTCACTTATAAAATGCGATAAAATCAATACGACTCGGTTCAATTTGATTAAATCGTTGCTTGGTTGATATTAAAGCGGAACGAATGAAATGAAAAAAAAATTAAAAAATTCATTACATTTTTAGCTCGAACATAATAAATCGATGACCGATGTACACAACCATTCAGGTTATGCACTTGATGAAGTGTGAAATGCGAACGAAAGTGGGTGCGCTGAAAGTTACGCAAAAATTCATATCTCCTGTACTGAATTTGATGGTTTTCAGCCAAAGGACATTTCAGGTTGATGACTGTCAATGTTTAATCGGTTGAATTATCAATATATATTATATGTGTATGTATAAATGTCAAGAACATCTTGTCTATGAGCCATTCCATACATAATTTCAACCTCGTTGAAAGCCTGAACCTGTTAGAATTTATTTATATTTTAAATCTGCGTTTTTTTTTTAATTCCATTGATTCTCCAAGAAGATTATTAGATTAGCAGCTGATGCGATAAATTCTAAAATCAGAAATCTCCGAGTCTCAATCAAATGAAGCTCGAAAACTATTCATCATAAAGAGAAAAAGCTAAGTTTGGAGTAAAATTTCCACCCCGCATGTGCCAAAAATTTAACAAGCATAAATAAGCATTAAAAAATGAAAAATTTCAGATTTTTTTTGTCGATTTTTCGATGGTTACGATGTTTTATTATTGCTACAAATTCAAGAGAATATTCCCCCGTTAGTGTAAGCATTTGTAAATTTAATCATGAGCAGGGACTTCATTTAGAAGCAAAAATGTTTTTTTGTTTAGCAATTTTCGTGAACAAAAATCGTCACGTGACGTCATACGTTCGTATATTTCGCATTATTACGCATACACGTGTATCCATGTAACAGAATAGGTGATAAATTTTTTTTTTTTTCATCCGACTGCTGTTGCAGCTGTTTCGAAATACGCGTATTGAATTTACGGATTCTCGATAGCGAGACTCTTTCATTTCCGTTTGTATTACATGGAAATAAACTGAATGTATTGTGAAAAATCCCAACAAGAAAAACGATGATAAAAGTTCATACACGTCACTGTTTTTTCTTCCTTCTTTGATTTTCGATGAAAAGATAGCTTATGGATTTACGGCTCATCATCTTCAAACCTTTATTTCATTTTTCGACTGTCATCCCAATAAAGTTTAGATTTGGATTCAAAATAAAATTTTCCGTAAGGGGGATGCTGGGAAATAATTTTAAGAGGTGCCTCATTCGATGTTTATGCTCACTTTATAAAATTATCGCGAGATTGTGTTTTAAGTCTAAGAATGCTGGTTGTAAAATTCATGCTCAAAAGAATAACAACGAGGTGTAAAGGTTATCCGCGATTGAAATTAAACTAAAGCGCAAAGTATCTCATTAATGGTATAGTGAAATTACGAAAATATTGGATTTGGACATGATATAGTCTCCCGTAATATTTGTACGCGTGGCTCGAATCCAAAATTTCTTCCAGCCTGATAGACTAGAGCAGCGTGTAATTTTTTTTAAATTAGTGCCATTGCAATTCGATATATATTTCAATAAATCTTGTTTCAGTGGCTTCGAAGCTTACATGCAGTCATGAACTAAACATTCGATTCAATAAAAAATAAAGTGCAATGGTTGTGTACACGTGTATGGACCATTCCACCAATTACCGACCGATGTTTGGGCCCTAAAAATTTGATTTGCCTCAAATTTTTTTTTTTTTCTCACATTCTGTGCACCAAGATTGGTAAATTCACCAAGTTTTAGCCCAATAAGACGTACTGCTCTGGAGGAATGCGATATCCAATTTTAAGGACAAAATTTAAATGCGAATTTTTATCGTATCTTAAGTCTCACAATAAAAATGTAAAGAAATACATTCCTTATATGTGAAATACTATCAACTTTTTGAAGCAATTTTTTATTTTTCATCAGCTCCTTTATATTCATGTTAGAAATACGTGTTTTGACTAAAAAGCGCGATTTCTCATGCACCTCAATATTTTATCATTCCTTTCAATTGTTTATCTGAAAGCTGAGATTTTTTTCAGTCAGAAAGCCAAATTTTTCGAGTGGGACGGCAGCGCAGCCTCGCGTGAGCAGCGTTCAACCTTATGAGACTCAACGATATATAGTTATGATATCCACCCCAAAAAGTACCTCTGATGAAAAAACCTTTCACCAAGCACATTGATGTGATCATCACTCATGAAAAATACGTTAGTCAGCCGGAAAAGTGTCTACAAAAGTCTTTATAAAAATAATGTACATTCATAAATTCGTCTTTCATTTACCAAGTAATTGAAATCAGATACTGCGAATTGTGCATACCGCAAGAAAATTCTAATTCTAAATCAGCAAAAAAAAAGATTGGAATAGAAGCAGATAGTGGTACTTGCGTGCTGGTATGAGGGAGAAACCGAATTTTTTCACGATATTTTTCTTATATCTGTAACGGCCCCGTCCTATAGCCTAAAAAAAAACTCTTTTCCTTTCCCACGCCAGCTCATCAACTTCACTCTCGCTACCAGTCCACTCGCACGCTTAAACCTTACATATCAGTTAAAACTAATGCTCTTTTCCGGTCAATCTCACAACCGTCAGCACCTTAGCTCCAGCTTGCCCTTGGTCCCACGGGTCTTGTTCCTCTGTCTTGACGACATCCCCTCCACTCTCATTAAGGCCGTCCTCTAGTTTCTCGGCTGTTTTTTTTATGGCTTTTTCAATAATTTTTTTACGGGCAAAGCATCGAAATAATCAATCTCATTATTTTTGCATAATCTTTATTAACATTTAAATAAGCTTTACAAATTTTTTGAAGTCAAAATATATAATAGAATAGCAGTTATAGTGGCCGACAGGAAGACATCAAGTAAAAGAGGTGCTTGACGGTGACCAAGATTGCGGCTGTTCTGCTTATCTCAAATCAAAAAACCAAACGGCATTTTAATTTTCATATTCAAGACTAGCGATTGAACTAGAGTGAATTCTAAATTACAAAAATTGACTTTTTTATACACTTTTGAAAATTACATTCTATTTTTTACTCATTTTTTCTTAAGTTTTTCGCTCGTACGAAAAAAACTATCGAAGCAATCATGATAATCCTAGTTCAATCGCTGGCTTATAACATATTAAAGATGCTGTATAAATTTGAACAAGATCGGTGCAATAGTTTCTGAAATATCGTGGTTACCGTCAAGCACCTCTTTTACTTGATGTCTTCCTGTCGGCCACTATAACTGCTATTCTATTATATATTTTGACTTCAAAAAATTTGTAAAGCTTATTTAAATGTTAATAAAGATTATGCAAAAATAATGAGATTGATTATTTCGATGCTTTGCCCGTAAAAAAATTATTGAAAAAGCCATAAAAAAAACAGCCGAGAAACTAGAGGACGGCCTTAAGTCCTCTCCTTCCTTCACCTCATTAGCACTTCAGTCCATCATTAAACCTTCTATCAGTTCGGACGTGCACTCCCGAATATACCAACTTGCCAATAAACTATCAGTCTAAAATATCTCAAAGTTTACCTTCATTCTCACTTCATTTAACCCGTTCGCCCATCACATATCGTTACAATAGCAGGCACTGCTTAAATTTTCGTCTGAATATATTTCTTCTATTCGCTTGTTTGTCGTGACAGTTTTTCTCATCGTACGATATTCGCAGACGTGTACATACTTCTTCGCACGATAAAACACGATTTAAAAATTTTCGTAGATGAAAGACGATTTTTATGTGTTTTATTGACTTGTGCCAAAAGATTGAACGCTGCTCACGTGAGACTGCGATGAAAAATCTCTAGTTTTCGTCAACAAAAACGTATTTTTAAGGTGGATCTCGAAAAGCTAATGAAAAATAAAAAAAATTGTTTCGATAAGCTGAGAGTTTTTTTATATAAAAAATTTATTTTTTCATGATTTTATTGATTTCACGCTAAGGATACGATAAAAATTCTCATTAAAACTTTGTCCTTAAGATTGAATATCGCATTCTTCGTGAACAGCATATCCTATTGGGCTAAAACTTGCTGGCTTTACCAATCTTAGTGCAAAAAATGTGAGAAAAAAATTTGAAACAAATGAAATTATTAAGGCCCAAACATTGGTTGATAATTGGTGGAATGACCCATATATGTGTGTAAGAGATATACATCTACACACGTTATATTGTATGAGAAGTTATATATACATCAGTTAAAATGAAATTCCTCCATATCGTTATCAACAGACATATTTTTATTTTCTCGCATATTTCGTCTCTGGTTTGTCACCGGAAAACTCGAAATTTTCAAATATCCCTGGTACTTGGGTCTATGATATAAAATATATACCTCCCGACTATGTGAAACCTCTCATTTTTTTTGCTCTGCTGCAACAGAATGTGACTTTTGCCGAATTTTCCTCGTTGTTTATTTTTTCGTGAACGATATCGCATTCCAGCGTACGGTCGTATATACGATTGTACACTGGAATGCAGCGCAAAGCACGATTACGCGGTGAATAAAATTTTTCTTGTTACGCTCCTCTAGTTGAGATAACAATTTGGCATAAACTCAACCAACTGACAAAAGGTTAAATCCCTGTCGAATCTTGATTCATTATGGCTGGGAACAAAAAGTCATTCCGATACTTTTATTCACTGTGTCTTCAACCCTTGCTTGACAACACTTATGGATTCTAAGACCATTTTGAAATTTTATTATAAAATTGTGGGTGCATCAATTAATGAATGCATCCACACTTTTCCAAGCCCTTCCGTTTTCAGCGATAATCGGTTGAGGAATCAGCGCTTCGTCGCTTAATCACGGAATACTTTGGCGCGACAACTTTGGGTACATACATAGATAGCTCCGATAAGCGGCGAGAAAGGAGGATTTTCGAGGCGTGGGATGATGCTCAGGAAAGAATGTATCAAGTTTTTTCGGGTATACATCTCCATCTTGTGGAAATCTTCAGACTTGTGGAATTTGCTGTTTGCATGACACACATTCAATCCTATAGATATGTTCGATTTACCTACTTTTCAAGACGATTGGATCAAGAAATAGGAACACGAATAGCAAAATGAGACAGTGAATATTCACCCATAGACCATTGAATTTCTTTTGAATTGTGTTGGATATGAATTTGGAGAGAAGAATATCGTTTTCCATCCTCGTTCAGATATATGAGGAAAAGTTGCAGGCTCTTCTGAGATATCTCTGCTCGCGTCCATTTCAAGTAAATGTAGCACTGTCTATACCGATTGCCTCAATTGCTCGACATCGGCATATGTTCATATGATCGAAGAATAATTGGAAAGGTCAATTTATCAAACGAATAGAAATCCTAACGGTTAAGAATTTATTTTACGATGATGTTGTATTAAAATTAATGTTGGAGGGAAAATAAAAATTCTTCAGTTTGAGACAAAGATATACACTGCGGTTAGACTAGGATGACATTTAAAGAGAGTCTTGTTTGCATGATGCATTAGAGGCACACACATATCCTTACTGTCGATCGATCAGTATACAATTTTGCACGCAAAATTTTTTAACTCATTTGATAACAGTCAATAATCGTTGAGCTCTATAATTGTCTTCGCAATCAATCTTATTGACTATGTTGAAATTTTTATTTGTCGTTTGGGAATTTCCCGGAATGCGGAAAATACGATCGTCGGATGCACGTGTAGATCGTCTCGATATATACGCGAATTTCATTAAGATTCATGAGAGACTCAAGCACACGGCGCGAGAGGAAAGAAGCTGTTCAGGCAGCCGATTCATTTCTACGTGATTGTCGCTCGAGTGAGTATACAGGAGCGTATACAGAATCACGAAAAAATATAGAGACTCGGGTCTTGCATAACTTATCGTGATACTCATCGCTGAGAATCGAGCTTGCTCTCTCAATCTCTCGCTCTATCAATACTATATATGAATAATCTGTACGTCCACGTGTCGTTTTCTACTTGGATATGCAGTCTATAGCTTTTTATACGAAACATAAATTCAAGATACGAAATTCGCGAATACAACGACAAGTGAGTCGTTCCTTCTATTGGGATCCAACGTGTAGGCGGGGCCTATTCAATATGGCGCTGAAAAGTTCCAGTGATATACACAATCCCTATGTTCAGTATTAGTTTTTTGCCAAAATGTTAACACATATAGAAAATATATGCGATTGGGTTGGTACAAATCCTGCCCAACGCAATTCGCTGCGATTGATCGGTTTTTGAGCGAATTGGTCGATTTATCGAAAAATTCATGGATAGAAAATTGCCTCGTCTACACGAACTGACTGACAACTGACAGCAGTTGTCGAGTTTTAACAGCCGTGGATTTTATCGGGTTATAACCACTCCCTGTTTTTGACGATTAAACGCGATAATGAGTGTATTTTTTTACGTATATTACGCGATGGTGTACATAAAAAATCCGCCAAGTGTAAATGAAAAACGATAAATATACTCGCGATGTCAGATGCGACAGTTTTTTCGATGTTTATAACCCCGCGTATGCGCGATGTGTATTTCCTTACTTCTCGCTCCGTGTGTCATTGCATTATTATCGACGATTTTTTCACTGAAACGATGCGTTCAATATACTATAAGTGTGTTTTAAATGTAAGAAAAAAAAATATGCCCTCCATGTCAAATGCATTTTGCAAAGTGTAATGCACACACTCTTATTTGTCCCTTTATTTGCTCAATTTTTGAAGCCCTTGTCCATGCTTTAAAACGGTCAATTGTCTCAACGCGGCGAATATTTTGCTGGGTGCATGATTGCAATTTACAAAAATTTTAACTGACTGCTCTTATTCCTCCTTTTTCTGTTTTTACTTTCGGCCACCAGATGTCATGTCTCCCTATGTTGGATCCCAATATGCAGAATAATTGTTTGATCAGTTTCTCTCTTATCAGAACTTTGGGATTGAAATGTTTAATGGTGTTGATTAAATAAATTTCTCGGTTTTTTTCTGTGGATTCCTTAATTTTGTTTTCATCAACATACACGTATTGACTTTCTCTGACGGACTGAAAGAAATTTATGAACAGATTATTATGGTGAAATTCATCAGTGTAGAGAGTAATTAATTTCAGTCGAAAAAAAGGAGAGATAGGAAGAGCAAGGGAGAGAAAGAAAGAGAAGAAAATAATGCTACTTGAATTTCCCTTGCGATGGTTTTCAAGATTAACGACAGCAAAAACGCTCTTGGTAATTTTATGCGAATCTAGAGAATATGAGATATATACAGCTGTTAATTTACGAAGCATACTTTTACTATACGCACACTTTAGCAAAATCTCTATTTGGGTTCTTGAAGATTGCTCTCATGCATACATCGTCGGTAACAAAATCTGTCTCACGAAGCATTTCGCGCAATCACTATTCCCGTCCATAATATTTTTCTTCTTTCGAGGAGAGAGTCTCGAGAGTATAAGTACACCAGAAGGAGCAGAAGCTTGCCTCTTACCGAAAGTGATAAGAAACGCTGACAGGGGAAAGAGCCCAAGGAGCCTCATTATCGCAGAAAAATAGTGAAAAAAAAATGAGAAGAATCAAAAAGGCTAAGAGCGCAAAGAATCTTATCTAGCTTAAGCTCTTTTCATCCGTGACAAGAGCCCTCCTGACGTTCTTTTCCATTCTGGTTCGATAATACTCAATAGAATAAAAAAATTTCACTGCTCATTAAGTTTTTCACGACGACGTATCGAACGAGAACAATCGAAAAAAATGTCTAATTAGTAAGTTCAGTGACGTAATAAGCTTATTGAATTTCTCGAACCTTGATGTCAAAGTCGTCAAACTGATTTGAATCGAACTCATTGATTGTTCTCGATAATGCTTGAATTTATTGGAATACATATTTCCTCGGAGAATTGACGATGGAATTCACTCACGCATCTACTGTCGCTTGAACGGAAAGCTTATTAATGATTTTCATATCGACTCATGTGACGGCTCGACTTGGTTCAATATATGATATTGAAAATTTTGCCATTGTATAAGCTCGATAGATGTTTCTTACTCATCACGAAGGGAAGATTATTATTTTCAGCGGTTGAGAAATGTAACTATGAAAACTCATGTTTTGGATAATTTGAAAATGCACTGCTGCATATGTATCGTTATTTGCGTAAAATAGAAAGCGAGACATAATACCGTTCGAAAGTTTGACAAGCCACCCGCGAATATCGAAACCTGAAGAAGTGATGGATACGTTATATAAAGTGTTTCCCGACTATCGCGGAACGGAACTAATGATGTATGCGCATCATCCGCAATAGAAGTTGCCAAATAACCGTGCACTCAGCAGTGGATTGTGAGATTTTTCATTAGTCCGGCAAAATAGGTCATCAAGACTCACGCGCATTTTTTATCGTGCGGATGCATGTGGATTGGCAATTTCCAGAATGACATATCGTAGCCGGATATGAAGAAACAAACGACCCGATCATGGACATAAAATGGAACGATGAATATTTTCGTAAACTCCCGTTCTCTATGTCTCCATTTGTCAGTCACGTACAGCAGAGGGAAATGTTTTTCATTCGGACAAACGAAGCAAACGGGATCCAGGCAATTTTCCTCCAACCTTCCTTCAATTTCGAGACAACCTTCCTCCCGGTTCCCCTCTTCCAGCGCGACAGAGCCAATTGTGATTTGTCCCACTGAGGGACCTTTGTACTCGTTGCCATATCGATGTCTCCACGCTGATATAAATTATATACACGTGACTTATTGTATTTACGCTGTATCTCCAAAACAGTATACCCGAAACGTGAATCCGACGCGAAATTGCATCTTGATTTCTTGGAACTAATTTATTTCTACGATAGCAATGTCGATGCATTTCTATTCTTGGCAGTTACATACGCCACAAAATTTTATTCTCTATTGGAAATTCGAAGTGTCCATCGTGTTCCGATTATACGAACAATAATGCCTGTTCAATGCTCATTCGCCAACTTTATTTTAGTGAAAATCGATTGGTACATTAAGCCGCAATAAACAAAAAAAAAACGATCCCCGAAATCCCCGCTAAATTGGCAAAGAAAACTATAACTTGGGTAACCAACTTGCCTGCTAAATTCGTAAAGAAAACAAACTTGGGTAACGGAACTTTTCTTGGTTGACAAAACCGTGGATTAAAGCCCGATTGTTCGCAATTTTTAAGGACAAGGAATCGTCTCGACATCGCATACGAGAATTACGATAGTGGAATGGAGAGGTTAAGACTGTCGAGCCTCTTAAATTTTAACAAATGTATTCAAGGTTCTGCAGATGTTTGCTCCGAGAAATTGACGAAATTTACTTGATGGATTTTTCGTATATGTGATGTCCTCTGTCCTGATCGGGTGGGTTACATGAGAGTTCAGTGAGCGGCGATTGGTTATTCTCCCTTCCGTTTTTGGAAAGAATAAGAATGGCGTTCAATATTGCGCGATTAAAACTTTTCATTATGGTAATTTCGGAAGAGTCAGCAAACTATGAGTGACGCGATTCTTCCGCCGTAACTTGGTAACAAATCGATGGATCTGTATGCATTTTTCAGGTTCTTTCATTATTTTGATACAAACCGCCAAGAAATTACTTCCGTTGAAAAAAAAAAGTACATATACCTGCGCGAACGAATTTCTTGTAGACTTATTTGTAAAGAGTGTTGGTGGAGCTCATTGAGGGTTATTCGCAGAAGAGTCGAAAAACGATTCTTATAGGTGGACACGGACGTTCGAGAGTCGCCGTTGATGATCCGTCCGAGTAATGGTCTCAGCCGATGCTGCTCGACTTTTATGATTTTCGAAGTATACTGACCACTTCTCAAAAAAGATTTACGATCAATATTGTTCGACTTTTATGACTTCCGGAATTTTCAACAAGATGCTAACGCTTATCCATTCAAGCAATACTTTCAAGCAGTGCTGTTGAACTTTAACGAATTGACTGGATAATACCATAAAGCGTGCAAGACCACAGCGCGAATGAACCTGTGAAACTGAGGCTTCTCGGAGCATGCATGCAATGTTAGAATTCTCGTGAAAATGTATTGTTACTCATTACAAGTACATACAATCTTCATTGAATCTCCGTGACGTGAATATGCACGAGTTAATTTGGCGTTCCCGGAGATGGGAACAATGCTAAATTACCGAAACCACGTGACTATACCAGCACGGGCGTGACAGAAGCACCGAGATAGTTGAACGAAGACACTCGAGTTATTCGCTGCTCGCTCGTGGAGTTGTATACACTTAGTCTGCAGATTGGGATCTTGGATCGTCGAGTGTTGTTGGAAATTCAATAGACACACGATATGTATAATATATCACTCGTAAGGAGGAAAAGAAACGACATGTGTCCGATGAGTTGAGAGCTTGCAACATCTTCCTCATGGATTTTCGAACAGACTCTTGTGGTTATTGAAGTTCACCGCCTACCACGACGATGACACGTGAAACTATTGCATTATGGAATCCCAAGCTCTCTCGTAACAAACGCTATAAGACGAATTTTGTTTTTCCGCTATGAGTATTTTTCTATAATGTATTTTTTGTAAAATGATAAAAATAAAAGCCATATGAATGAATGAAGCCATATGAGTAAATTTTGTTGCGATAGAACAACATTTTTGGAAAACTTTCTGTTCCGGCTTTGACGGGAAACAATTTTCAGCTATACCGAAATAAAATGTTGGGCTTAAGTAGGCGATCGTCAAGGGTTTGTCATCTCAAACGCGATAAAATGATCAAGATTCTCCTAGTACAATCTTGACGTATAAACATTATTTCGGCTTCGTTACTCGTCACAACGTTACTTTGGTTTTTCATAAGTATTGGTTTGGGGGATTGATAATACCGATAATCATTGTGCATATTGTATCTCGATCGTAGAACAAGCTGAGCGAGTAAAATTAAGTCGTCAACGGGTTGTGTGCTAAATCAACGTAATCATGGACAGCTCAATAACCGATCGAATGAAACGACTCTGCAAAATATACGCGACATAAATGTTTTCGGACGATAGTGTCCAATTATAGTAATTTTCCTCTTGTCATCTCGTTCCATTCGTATTTAATTATTGCTCCGACGATATAGCTTGACCCAACGAAATTTCCATTGAATATTATACCGTTGGTATCTTGAAAAATTGCTTTTCCCCGTAATCTTCGCGACCGTTCATTTTGCACGAGCACGAAGACTCAAAATATTATATAGAACCGACGGCTATCAGCAACTTTTTGTTTGTGTCACCCGGTGTTACAAGCCAAGGAACTTCAACGATCCATCATTATCGTGACGCCAAGTCGATTATGGAAAAGAACGCCATGCATACGAAAGTAGGTGATGATCAAGAGCCCACCACAATGCTTTATACGCGCTGTCGCTTCGAGGAAATTCATGTTTTCTTGAAGCTTCATATTGACTAAGTGAACCGAATGTATACAGATATGCGAGAGCTTGTAACATCGATTCACCGGATTTGTCTGTTTTTATCGAGATCATAATATGGCTAAATCACAAGTGAGGATAGAGTCACCTTGAAATATTTTAGATAACACTGCAATGCGATACGTGAAATCTTGCATTGAGAGAAAAACGTATAGACGAAACTGGGAATTTCAGTACAATTAGCAATTAATTTGAATCAATTTAACGAATCAGTCACGAATCATTTTTTTAAAATCAAATATGAATTCCTTGTGGAATTAATATTTAATTCCAGAGCGATTACGTATATACTGAAAATTATGTTATTCATATCAAAAACATTGCTTACGTATGTAAAGAATACATTTTGATTCGAGTCTAAGAACTTTTAATCTGCAAGTTCCGACGCATTGAAATCGTCCAAAGTACAGTGAATCTACCCTGAAGTTTTTCGTAGAAAGAAAATTACAAACCTTACGATAGCTTGAGTAGACCTTGAAGCCTGATTATTTGAATCTATTGAAATTACTAGGGGTAATGTGGCATGTGGGTGGTTAAAAAGTTGGTGCCGTGGAGCTGAACAACCTAGGATTTTGAAGGTAAATGATATCGCCATAAGTCATAAAGAATCATTGAGATGGAAATATTTTATAATTATTTTCCTCGGTGATATGATAAAATGAAGGATAATCGTACAGCTAACGTGTTCGTAATTTTTGATGCATCAAAGGTCATTTTCTCGTAGCAAAGATATTTTGTTCCATGGCTCGCTTGGCCAACTTTGTGCAGTGATAATGTTCCCCCCCCCCCCCCCCCATAAAATGTTATGTTTCGTGGCTCTAAGAGAATTAAAATAAAAATAGCGTTAAAATACATATAAATATTTTTTTCAATAATCGCATCAAATTCTATTATTACCATGAAATTTAGTTGGCATGCAGTACTGAGTGCAGTTGCACATTTTCTATATGCAATTTGTTTCACACTCGAGTAGACAAATTTTTTTGCGTATCAGTTCGATAATATCGCAATTTTCTTTCCACCCTGGAGAAACACTTTCGTTTATTCTGCGATATTCGTTGAATGGACCATCAGCTAGCCGAGAAGAATTGTGGCTTCATTACTATCCTCGTATTTTTTGCCCGAGCTCAAGGGTAAATGCAAAATCGGCCATTTTCGGTGTCTCCATGGGACTGTGAAGGAACATCCGAATAAGGAAAAATACATTCTTCTATGATCACAATAAGTTGAGACAGTAATTCTTTCTTAATCGGAGACTCTCAGAACACTCGTTATAATTTTCTGTTGACAGATATTCATGCTATAGTGAGGTCCTTAGATTTGTAAAATGATACAACAGGAGTAGAATCATAAAATAGGCGGACATTCATGAGATTGTGAGACATTCTAGGGTACTTTAGATACTCAATTTTTCACGGCTATCGAAAAAACTTGTAAGTGAACGAGATTGAAGTGAAATGAGTTTCAATTAGAGAGGCATACTTGAGAATGAACAGTACACTAGGACCTCGATTTAATGGCCCTCGATTTAATAGACAGTCCCCACCATGTCGCATTTATCGATCGGTTTTTCGCGTGGTGGGAGATGGTGGGGGACGCTTAAAGTCTCCCCGATCAGGCCCGTAGCACGGAGTGCCGATGCGCAGATACAACATGGGCGGGGCATGCACATCCTCGATTTAACAAGGTGCGATGCGGAGCCGGTCCCGCCACTGGCCGTTAAATCGAGAACCTAGTGTATTTAGCTGCCCGATAATTCCGCCTGGCTCGATATTTCAATTAATGACGTTTTCATTCATTTTCTCGAAAACCGTGATTCTTTTTTGTCGCGAAAACGAAGCTCAAGATGATGAAAAATCAATGAGAAAAATAAAAAATAAATCATTGTGAAGAATAAACAATGAAAAAGCAAAAGGAAAATTTCTGTTTTTTTTTTTTTTACTTTGAATCCAACACTCGCCGTTGACGAGCAATAAGATTCCTCGAGATCTGAATCGCGTATCAGAGTCAGACCAAAGTATTTTCCAGCGCCATCAAGGGAATATCTCGATATGGCATCGATTCCAAGTAGCCGTTCTCGGGATTCCAGTCAATCCATGCGTATGGATGGATGGACTTTTTGTGAATATTTTTTTATTTTAACTACAAGCGATTTGGTAAAAATGTATAAAAACTTGATTATATTCCTAGCAGGCTGAAAAGTTTTGTTGATTTATTTCGAACGTTATAATCCACTATTCGGCTAATGGTAATAATTTACTACTAAACTTTTGACACTGAAAAATTTCGAACTTTTTCGCATCTAATAGCTGCCGCGTATTTGTAACTATGATCTCTAGCCTTTACTGTACTGGATCTATAATGGACCATAATGGTACTGAAATGGATCTACCGGTAAATTTATTACCATCAGACTATATTGCTAACGTGCCGGAAAAGCATGACTGATCACCTTGTATCACATGCATATACTGTGGCAATTGCAGGACACAAGTGGTACCGATAAATAGTAATTCTTACTATTGTAACTGTTTGCGATATAACAGAGCACGATGTTGCCAATTCATGATGTGTATTGCTGTTGGAATATCGTATACTGGCGAAAATACAATCAAGTAGGTGTCGTAATGAGTAGAATAAATTTAGTATGTCGAGTAACATGTAGTCTTTTACTTCGTACTTTTCAGTCAGAATTTAAGAAAGTCGTAGAGTAAGCGGTAAGGAGTGTAGCTCGATGACCGTTCGACAGTATTGATGTAAGAATTCGAAGAGCGAGAGTATATGGAAGAACGATGTAAAGGGTAATGGGAGATTTCGGTGGAGTCAGAGGAGATGGATGGGAAATGGAGAGACAGATCGTGCTGGAACGATGAAGCCGGAAAACATGTTTTTATTGATAATAGTGTTGAAATAAAAATTACCTTCGTATTGTACATGACCTTACATTCACTCGTTCCGTCAATATTCTTGCGGATCCACTAAATATCCCATGCTACATAAATATACATCGACTTTTAATGAAAACAATATAAATTACAGTCTTACATAAAATGTCATTGAGGAAATTAGCATTTAATATTCTTGTAGACTCTAGAATATAATTATAGAGGGACCAAGAATAATAATTTTCAAGCAGTTTTGAGGGCACATAAGCTACTCGTAACACAGCTGATCCTTTTTTCGATGATATGTACAGCTGTATACGAATAAGACGTAAATAGTGACATTAATGTTGAAAGAACTTTGGAATGTTTTATAAACTGTTGATACGAATTTTTCAAAATGAGTCATTATTTTCAGCGGACACGACTCTATATGACTCCATTTGCTTTGGATTAACTCTTTAATTCTCGTATATTGGGACCGAATCATCTGAGGATTAAGCGGATATGACGATCCTCTCGAAGACTAACTGATAAGAGACAAGTGCGACTGGTTTAATGATTGATATTGCGAGTGTATGTGCTCAAAGGGAGATTAGGATGGAAATGATTGGGATATCGAGCCCGGTGTCTCCCGGGATAAAGTGCTCAGGCGAGAGAAGTGTGGAATGGTGAATTTAAGTGGGTGGGGATTGGTTAGTTGACGAGTCACTTTGGTCATTCATTCGTCTGTATCACAGTCACATTTATCTCACAGCACGTGAAATTCTTTTTGGAGCACGCTAAACTTTCATTCGAGCAGTATCATATTTATGTGAAACGGTATTAAATTACAGTGCTTCGATTATAAAAAAAAAAAACTTGAATGGATTTTGTGTTACGCATATTGAAAATTTTTTAGTTTGACGATTCGGTGAGTTTTTTGTGCCAGTATCGGAATCGAATTCAAATTGTTCGCTCATCACCTAAGATAAATTAAGCAAACACTTTTATACAGGTGGGATAATGCACCGATTAAAGTGAATTTATTTTAATGTAAAAAAGTTAAATTAAAGTACAATTTATTGAAGTCGGATAAGGACTGTTTGTAAATTTTACGATTTCCAGGCTCCTGAATTATATGAAATCCGGATAAACACGTGGATCAATTGAAATAATATTTATTAGAATGGAATGGTATGTTTGATGTTTTTTATGATTGAAATTTAATGGTATTATTATATGCATCATAAGAGAGTAGTAGAGAAAACGTGCATAGTCAACATTCAATATTTCTTCTCGGTGCGCCGTGTGTGCAAACTCGATTTCATATGTGCTTCCGGTGTAGTAAAGGTTCAGATCTTTCGAATATTGCATAGCGAAGCGTTTCCTCGTATAAAGTATAATATGCTCGATAAATCTCTCGATTTCTTGACATAAATGAGAGAATTTTCGGGATGCCCCGCAGGGGATCGTAATCTTTCAAGCGCTATTCACATGTTAATAAAGATTTCACGTTGCGTCGAATTAAATTCGTTTCAATATATGCAGAGTTTTTTTTGGAACGAGATTTTGATATCTTCAAATATCAATTCATTGGTTGTAATCGTATTCGTCATTTTTCCCACGGCGTTGTGTAAAGCATGTAGTACTTGAAATTTGATGCCGATATGGCACGATTATACTCGTGTCGTATATTTGTAAAATTTCATACCAGCCGATTTTTTTTTTTATTGGAGTATAATGTACTGAAAAACGCCTTGTGCTATTTTTCGTTCTGTGTGCATAACTTCTAGGGATACATAAATCTCTGAGAGTAGATAGGGAACTGGGTAGCCCCATATTTGCATAAAAATAATATTTAACAGACATCTGAAACATATTTTCTATGAAAAGTTAGATAACACGAATGTACTTTGGCGTGTAATTTCTTCGTCGTAGATAAGGAGATGCGAGGAAGCATTCAAAAAGTGCTAAGAAGTTACTTAATTTTGGATATGGGGTCTGCCCATATTGAAAGTGGAAGAGTGCAAAATCTTTCACTCTGACTAACTTCATAAATACATCCTAAAGAGTTTCAATAATTTGCTTTTTCCATAATTTTTCATTGACACGGTTCATTTAGTGAAGAAATTACACATTATCAAAACTTATTAACAACACTCAAGGTTGTTAAAATTAGCTTAAACAATAAAATTATCTCTAAATTATTATTAGGGCAATAAAAACTTTGCTATCAAAATTTCTAGAAGCAAAGGTTTTTTTTTAATTTCTCAAATGGTAAACTCGAATATGATAACATGGTAACATCTTAATTGTCATAGATTACACATTATTTGTATCAATTACGATATGACAATTGAATAAAACATCGTTATAATCGAATTCACAACACCGCGAACACGTTTCAAATTAATTGATACTGGAATGAAAGATTAATCACAATCGTCTGATTGTGATTGATATTCTTGAATTATTAACAATCGGATTTATCAGTAAAGAAAATAATAATTGTATTCAATATAAAATACTGTGGATGAACACGTGAGTGAATTTCCAGTCGATAATTCTGCTACATGAACCGAGAGAGTCTGAAAAAATGTACTTCGAGTATGAATCCCAGCCTCGCATAGTCTTATAAATCTGCAGGAGAACAGATCCATCGCCTTTAACAGGAAAAAAAGATGCATCTCTTCAATCGCTGCGACAGCGTTCGTTGAGCACCTTCAATGGTTGAATGTATAATTTAATCCACTCAACCGCCCACTCACGTATATTTAATTTTCGTCGCGTGCTGTTGAGTAATTGAGAACTCACGACGAATATCAGCGAATTTCCGCGACAATTATGTCGCGTGGGTCACGAGGTCGACTTGAAGGGTGTGCAATGATCTTACGGTTCGCGGAATCCAGACAAGTAATTAAAAATGCAGAAAGAATTAGTGACTTTCGAGATACGAGCTTTCGTGATTTTCTTTTTTTCCCCCATAAAAACGTCTTTCCCTATTCTAATAAAAATCTTGTTACAGCAATTGCAAGTTTATTGTAATTGAATCAGAGTTTTATCTCGGGATACAGAGATTCCCATCTCTGCACTGTTACGTATACAACCACGAAGCGCATACTCCACGTGTGCCTGGCAAAGAGAAAAAAAAACATTTCCTCTCTGGTTCTCTCGTTTCTGTCGTATCTCCCGTGTCCTCCAGAGTGTGATTAACATTTCAATTCGTAAATCCAATTTCGTTCAGCTGGGAAATAAGCTATAGTAGCTTATTTTCTTTTTCTTCTATTCGTTCTCAACGACTATCATCGGTGAGCCAATATAAGTTATTTGTATTCGAAAATTTCGGCAAGCATGAAAAAATATAGCAAATTTTCCAGCATCGAAGCAGTTTTTAGTGGCAAGTAAATGAATGGAGGAAGTAAATGAAAATTTGCCAACTGGATAATTGCCAGAAACTGTGAGTTGTTTTATGGCGATAGATTTTTATTTATATTTTCTTTAACGGCCTTGAAAAAATTATGGAAATAATTTTTTAAAATGTACTACTCGTTGGAGATAAGAGTTTGAAAATTGAAATACAATTGGGGACAATGATAGCACGTGCATGTCAGATGTAAAAATCAAGCAGATGGCTGAAGTACGACAATAAGAAGTTTATTAAGATATATTTATGCAATTCGTATGTAAGCTCGTGTAAAGCCATATTTTATTAATTCTAAAATTTAATTAATTAATTCCCGCATATTTAACTAAAGCTCATGATCGACGAATCTTTTTCAAGATAAGAGATGATAATTAACGACTATAAGGTAAAGTTGGGATAGATGCCCCAGTGCAGTGGGAGAAATGGTCGAAATTTTATATTTCACAAAATAATCGCCAGATGGTGCCGCTGAATTTTTTTACTTCCTCGTATCTGAAATGACAGAAGGCACACACGAACGCTAGAAAAAAAAAACGATTAGGTATTTTCACAAAAAATGCAGTTTACTGGTAAATACTCGGAATATTTCCGTTGCTGTAACTTTGTATGTTATTTATACGCAAGGTCCGACTATTTAGCAATAACTAAAGTGTAAACTTGAGTATAAACTGAAGCGTACTGTGGGCAGCACTCAGATAGGTACTTAGTCAGAAATTACCGGTAGAGAGGCCATCTCTCCCTCTATGAGGCATCACACCCACATACGTGGGGCATTTTAACCATATCCTTGGGGTAAAATGGTCAAAACATTACACTCATTTATCGTAATTTTTGTTAGAATTAAGTCGAAAAAAATGAACTGTTCGTATCCAAATATTACCAAAGCTTCATAAAGTAACTTTATGCAATAAAAATATTTCTTTATAGATCACGCAATTTAAAAAAAAAAAAATTCCCTTAAGTGGGGCATCTATCCCGACTTTACCTTATGGATGTATAGTGTTTAATTCGCCGTTATCACATTAAAATTTATGTATGAATGCGAAGTTGTTGATTTCGTTGCTGTGCTATTCCCTACTCCTTAAAGTTAATCTGTAAAGGTAATGTATAAATGATCTCTGCCATGGGGTACTGGCTCGTGTGAAAGGATCAGAATATGTTATACCCATGCCAAGGCCAGTCGATGCAAACCTTCGTGCACGTTCGGGCCATTGCTTTCAATTTATAGCGAGCACGCACGTGTTAACGCACACGTATATATAAACACGCACATACACACATACGTAGATCCACTAGTTATTAATCGCTGATGCAATACCTCGTATAGCGAGATAATTAGCTACGAGAATTACTGATGTTTGCGGAAATCATTGAGACGCACCTGTGTACATTCACGTTCAATCACGAAGGACTTGATCATTTTTTTTTTCTATTTTCTTCTTTTCCATTAACCTAAGTAGCAGAGGCTAGGGTAACATTTTGAAAATGTTAATCGTCAGTATCCATAAATCCATGTAGATTTTTTGACTCGTTTAAAATATCTAAACAGTGAAATTGAATTTGATCTGACAATATAGATTCGATAAAAAACATATTTTTATTTGTTACCGGTCCGAAAGTCCTATCTCATATAATTGAACGTGTAAACACCACGTGAGATACGACCTTTTCACTTTGAACAATCGATATAATATGTACAGAACATAATGGGGGTGAAATAAAAAACACAAAAATTTGCGAGCAACTTCGGTAATGGACTTCAGCTCGCAGAGTTGTTTTTCATCGCGTTCATCACTCTGCGTCGTTACCAAGCTGAGCTTCCTTCAAATGCCTCGAGGCTCGCGTATAAAAAACTCATTGAGCACGATGAAAAAAATAGAAATATAAATATCGACGAAATCTTTGAATATTCGTACTCTCTCATGAATATACGTTGTTACGTGCGGTTGACGCTGAAAGAACTGTCGACTTCATATATGAATTTAGCATTGTGGCCCTACGGGTGAGCCAACGCTGATGACGACTATGTCGAAATAACACTGATATGACGGCGGGCAACCGTGTACTTTCAAGCGCAGCATTATTGCAACAGGTCGAGTTCTCGAACGAAATAAGCGTGCATGCGTATGCGTGTTCATGGGTATGTCTGCGTGTTTGAGTGCATGCATGAATCGTAAATTGGAGCGTTCCCCCAGATCCTTTCATATGACAAAAAGGAACTCCATTGAAACGACGTCCATATTGCTGTCCATCAGCGAGCAATACAATTTATCTGTAATTCCCTGTGATAAATCGAAACTTGAAACAAGCCACGACATTAAAATGGATTTTTATCATCATCGTTCCTCGCTATTGTCGTGGCTCAGTCAACGTTCGATGAATAAATATGACGATATATAACACACATATAGAGCGCGAATGGCGCGCATGGCATTGCGCTTTGAAAATCTAATTACCACGACATAATTAACTCAAATTTCGGTTCAACGAAACATCGTTTGCTTTGAATCTAATACAAGTTTTTTTTTTTTTCATAAACATCGTCTCATCATTTTATCGAAAATTAATACTCTGTAACGTTATTATTGTAATGCTATTATATCGTTATAATATATAATCAAATTCGAGATTGTTCAATTATTTCGCTCTTACTGCCGTGCAATGCAGCACGTTGACATTATAAATAGAGGCTTATAAAGCATGACCGTAACTCACACGAGCCATTTTGCTTCAATTATTTATGCTGTCATGTTGCACACGATGTGGATCGGTGCTTTGTTTGAACCACTGTCGATTTCATTCATCTCCTCGAATCTCGGCAAATAGCCATCCGTGATTCTCGTACATGATGCATAATTCGAAAGTTTGACGTTATACATATATACATATATTCATCGGAATTTAGAGGAGGCAGCGGAAATTTCGATCAGGATGTAAATTTAAATACCCCTATACGGAGTATTTAAATTAAATGCGTGGGCAGAACTACGCTGCAGCTTGAGTAGATAGATTGACGCTATATAGGGTTGGTATACTACGAGAAATTTGAGTACGATATATGCACAAAAAAGAAAATAACATTTTTCGAAAAACCCTTGACTAAAAAGTTGCTTTTTTTTTAATTTTATAATGTAACCCAATTTTTGATCCAAGTATTTTTTTTTTTAAATTGTAATTTTGTTTTCATTTAATACTTTTTGGAGTATGTGACAAAGGTGTAAGGCTTTTTAGTCGCACGGAGCTATTTTTACATTTCTGTGTGTGAAATATATATTGCAATACTGGCGAAATTGATTGCAAAAAAAATCTTATCCAGAAAAAATTGTATACATAAATCCTCAAGAAATCGCAATTGAAATATCTTAATGAGACGGGCCATTGAATGGCCGACTTGTGATTAATTTCGTTTGTGTGGAAATATACGGAAACTAAAATGATGGTCCAAAGTTCCACAAACTCTTCTATATAGGTGCATTTGAGAAAAAAAAAGGAAAATAACAGCGTAGATAGTCTCAATGACAATTCAATCGATGTAACGAAAAAAAGTATAGTTTGCCCATTGATATTTCATGTCCATTCTCTCGTTAGCCCGCATATAAGCGATGAAGGTGTACATAGCGCGGAAAGGATCAAATATATTTTTTTTTTTTTACGGAGACCTTGCTCTGGCTATAAGGCTTGACAAATATGATTAACCGTAGCCACGATCCACGGGATAAGATACTCAAGGTTTTCATATTGCAGCTATATCCATGACAAGTTGAGCTCCAACGCGGGTTGTATGCAATCTTTATTTCCGTGAGATGCGGGCGTTAGAAGTTGCAGAACCAGTCGTCGCAAAGTTGTCGGCCGGTGACTAGGAGACACGACCAACTGTGATATCTAACCGCGGTGCGATAACGTCTTGAGGCGAGACACACCACTCGGATAATTATAGAGTGTCAATCGTTTGTATAGAATTCCTTCGCTCGTTCCATCCGACGTTTACGATGCTGATAATCGTCGAATCGCATCGCAGATGACGGGAAGGTACATTATTCTTGTCTTTCATGCGTCGAGCGTGTCGAGCAAATATCGACAAATAATAGAGTTACTGTCCAAGAAAAGGTAATGTCCGTGATTTCTTCGGCAGTCTAAACGACAGCGACGACGACAACTACGTCGAAAATCATGAAAAATTGTGATTCGTGTCAGTGCGATATATAGACTTAACTGCCAATTCGTTATAAAAGAGTCCACATCCTGCTGTATGAAGGATTTCAATAATCCTCGACGCTGATTGGATAAAGTGATTATTTTATGCAGTGATACGATATCGGTGTTCTGCAACGAAGCACAGATTGAATTATTTTTTTCTTGAATAAAAAACTTTGAATCTAGTCAAATGATTTACGTACCTTCTAGTTAGTTCAGCCGGTAATATTTTTGTTCTACATAGAAAGGACATTCGACATATAAAAGAAACTTCGTGGTTCATTGAGGGTCTGTGAAGATGAGTGTGAAAGGTGATAAGACCGGTCAGTTTGTCAGTGTTCAAACGGGAGGCGCACGATTCCAGCCATCCGAAAGATGGCGAATAATGAAGAATATTCTCATGATCGGGATCGCGTTTATGGTACACTTTACGGCGTTCATGGGTGCCAGCAATCTTCAGAGTTCGATTAACGCCGACGAGTCCTTGGGCACGTTCACTCTTGCATCGATCTACGGCAGTCTCATCGTCAGTAATATTTTTCTGCCGGTACTGATGATAAGGTAAGCACACGTTCTTCATCGACGTCAACCACTCATTTGTGTGTGTGTTCTTTCTGTATCGATAAACCATCCACATCCTCCGCAATCGCAATATCAATCTCAAATAACACCGCAGACGTATCGCTTGTATAAGAAAGTTCTTGATCGAAATGGAGAAAACAAATAGCAATAATATCTAGACTATACGACTGTATTGATTACTTCCAAGTTGAAACGTTTGATCGATCTTACGCAACGAATGAAAACAATGCCGATAGTTTGAATAGAGATTATCGATTTCTCTACATCGTCTATGACTCGCAATCCTAGTCGGAAAATTATTACTATTTCTTCTTCTTTCATCTCCCCTCACTTCTAAGCATTGAAGAATTTCGACAAGACAACTTGCTATAGCACTGAGTCCGAAACAGTGTCTCGGGGAACAAACCTTGTACTCTGCAAATATTTCTTATATTTCCACGACAAAACTCCACTTTCAAGCGTTGGCCTGAGATGATATTATTTCCAGGGTGTTCAACGACCTCGTTTTTTTACTTCACGAATGGTAAATTATGTCATCCGCGTAATCTCGTTTGGATAACAAGCATTTCTGCAGGGTTCGCCTAGACTGAATGTTCCCGCTGTTCAAGCATAAAAAGTTTTATGCAATTAAGGATTCATACTCTTACTGAATGGCGAGCAATTATGACGATCCTGGCGTTTATATATATATGTACATGACCTTGATGACAAATTTTAGTACTATCATGGCTCCACTAGTTATCATCTTGATTATTCATCGCTCGTTCAGGTTTTTTTCATCTCTAAAATTAATCTGTAGATTATCTCATTGTCGCCCCGGGTTTCTTCTGGGGTCGAGTCATTAATTCTCTCGTATATCCGAGCGATAAATTCAACATTTTCTTTCAGCTGGCTAGGATGCAAATGGACGATATCACTGACGTTTATAGCTTACATGCCGTTCATAGCGGCACAATTTTATCCAAAATTCTACACGATGATACCAGGTGGATTGGCTGTTGGTCTTGGTGGCGGACCCCTCTGGTGTGCCAAGTGTACTTATCTCACGGTTGTATCCGAGGCCTATGCCACCGTCTCCGATCTCGGTGCTGATGTTCTCGTCACGAGATTCTTCGGTCTGTTTTTCATGTTCTATCAGATGGCGCAAGTCTGGGGAAACCTGATTTCATCGGCGGGTATGTGTTTTAATGAATTAATCGATCATCGACACCCTATGCCATCTGAAGCTTAAGATTCTCATTACTGGCACGCATCTCTTCCATGAAAATAGACTGAGAGTCCATCGAACGTTTTAATGTACATCCACTCGTTTCATGTACTGCTAAAAGTGACGGGTGTTGAATGAACGTAGTGACTCAACCACGTCCTTTATTTTAACGTAAACGGATGTCAGGTGTGTGTGTGATAAATCAATAATAATTCAGAAAACAATAGGAATCTTTGAAAACGTAACAATTATAATGTTTCCAGTTTTATACCCTTCTAAAAAATCCTGAGAGTTTCTCCTGGCTGATTGCTCTTACACTCTACTTGTTTCATGGATTCTGTAAGAACTGATGAAAGTTACTTTGAGATTACAAAATAAGAAAAAGTCGATTTTGGATAACATTTTTTAAAATTGTTTTGATGATAATTTTTTGGAACTATGATTAATTAAGCTCAAAGTATCGACTGTCCAGAGTGCGGGTGAATTTTTTTAAGATTTTTATTTCACTGTAATGGACTAAGGGCCGGTTGTTCGACCTCCGGATAAAATTCCTCTAACGGGTAACCTTGTACATACCTTTAAATTGATTACTCGTCAGATAAATTTTACCCGAGATGGCACAACCGGCCCTCAAACAATAGAGTTGGATTATGAGGATCTAGAGTTGCACAAATCCTCGATTCGATGAAACAGTTGAACAATATACTCATTATGTTTCGAAAAAGAAACTTCCATATCACTCGCATCAGGCGTTCGAGCTAATTCCTATGTATCAATCCAGTAAAACAACATTATGAAATGTAAATGCACAGATGTAGAGCAGTTGACTGTTGAAGTGGCTATGACTTCCGTAAAGTAATATATTAATGTCATGAGCATGTATATGAAACGAAAGAATATCATAAATAGAATAACGGATACTGTAATTTAATTATGGCAAAAAGTAGATTTACGACTATGCAGTCCTAGCTCCTACGACAAACCTCTTCGACATTTGACAAATGATTCTATGAATGGGTAATGCTACATCAATATTAATACCCTGCGATGCACAACATCCGTGACTAATGCCAGCTTTAACACTATACAGATATGATTTTCCTGGTAAACGATCAGTTGCGCTTTATCGTTCTTCGATCTTACGAATTCCGAGATATGAGATGAGATAAAGAACGGTCCATATCTGGAAAAATGTATGCCCCGAGCGAACCTTAGCGATTCCTTCGAGCCAGAAATTCGTTCCATGCGCATTTGAGCACAGTCACAAAATCGTTATAGTAGAGGAATTAGGCACTGCGAAACTGGACATCACGCGGAATTGCCACTTTTTTTCTTACAGTGCTGTCATACGGAATAGATATCGTACCATCGAATATCACTCTGAACAGTACGGTTGTCGCCGAGGTGTGTGGTGCTAATTTCTGTGGAGTTACGGCCGGCGAGACGAAAAATCCAAATTTGCAGCCACCATCACCAGAAAGAATTCATCTCATATCAGGAATTTATTTGGCTTGCATGGTGGTGGCATGTCTGATCGTTGCGTTTGGCGTTGATTCTCTGTCAAGGTAAGTTAAGAGGGGCAGTTTCATAAGTTGAAGTTTTTAATCTGCGATTTGAATGCTGATGGCAACTGTCATTAATACGTAAAACTCTGCAGCTTGTACGAACAAGATATCATTTACACCAGCAGTTCTTTTGATATATTTGACTCTACTTTCGATAGGTTCGCAAATACAAACAGTTCCAAGTACACGAGCCCCAAAATCCGTGATAAAAACACACATAATCTAAATGACATGCTAGCTTTACTTCCATGTACCCAGCTCAACACCCATTATTATACGGATTGGCCCTGAAATAAGAATAAAGTGCCACTCGATGAATATTCATATAATGATCCGTCAATTAGCCCTTTTGGCAATGTCCGAGCCCATCGCTATCTTCGGTCCAGGACTTTGCGGAATGATTCACTATCCCTTCATTCCACGAATACTCGACGATTCAATATATTATCCGATATTCCTGCAGATGTCTCCCGTACGTCTCGTCCATTCCTCCTTCATCGCTCCAATTCTCCTTCAAGGAATGTCATGAAATAAAACTGACATGAGTATACATATATAGTCCCACTAATCCCCACCACTATACCACTGAGATATTGTACGACCAGACAGTGCAGCATCTTCGTACTCGGGTGATTATATTTAATGAACGCGATGGTATCGCTGTGTTATTATATTGGAATCGGTTAATGGAACGTCTGGGCTGTAAAGTCTCAGAAAGTTCACATTCGAGAAATGAAGCGAGGAACGTAGAATTGAATGATATAGAAAGAAGGGGAAATTCGCTTTTGACGACCAGGATTCACAAGATCATTAGTACGAACATTTTTCTCGCAGATATGATAGAGGAAGAACTGGATCTGCCACAGGACTAACGGGTTTCAAGCTCTTGGCTGTCACGTTGAAATTGTTAAAGGAAAAAGCTCAACTGCTCATCTTACCCATAACAATGTTTATTGGAGCAGAACAGGCTTTTCTGTTTGCCGACTACAATGCTGTAACTATAAATATATATATATTAATATATATACACATCCACAAATCCCATATACTATAAAGTGTCCCGACCCGTTATCCTTATATATTCCAATTGCAATCCTACGCTGAAAGGACGTAGCATGTCATTCGAACATTTTATACGAGAATATCGGATGCAACAATGCACGCATTGTTTCCTTTTCTCCTCACCGTTTATGCGAGTTCTCGATTCGCAACATAAAGATATAGACTTACGTGCAAATACGATACTCCTATAAATGTTTTCAGTCGTTCGTTTCATGCGCCTGGGGTATCAGCAACATCGGCTACGTCATGATATGCTACGGCGTAGCAAACGCCATAGCCGCACTGACGACCGGTTCGGTCGTCAAAGTTACGGGAAGAGTACCCGTTATGATCTTCGCATTTCTTCTACATCTGATGATAATAATAACACTGCTGTTTTGGAAACCAACGCCCGAACAGGGCATGATATTTTTCCTGATGTCGGGCTTGTGGGGCATATGCGATGCTATATGGCTCGTTCAAGTGAACGGTGAGTTTCTCAATGTGTTATCCGGAGAAACACGTTAAACTTGATCAATTTCGTAATAACGTACTGGGAATGCAATGCAAATAAGCCTTGAGATTATATGAAGCCCATACGTGAACCATTGAAAGACGAAATCATATAGAAATGTCAATCGCTTTGTTCGCTCATAAAGGTTTTGGTAAGCTCGAAACAATGTGCTTTGTGGCAAAATTGGGACAATAGATATGCCGGCTACTGGAGCAATGAAACCTCGTGAACAATACGAATTGCCTAGTGAAATTCTGGAGGTCGTGGGTTTTGTTTTCTGGCAGTTGATATGCACTTTTTTGAACTTTTGTGAATTGTCGATTGACTGGCTGTTCCTCAATAATGCGTGTTGGATTCCCTCAATTTCCGGCTATCAATGATCTATCACGTAAATATTATCAATTATCGTTTTCAAAAATTAGTACTCAGCGAGCTGATTTTGTTTTGAATCCTTTTTTTAAAATAATTTAGAGGCATTTCGGTGGTCTAATTCACCCGCTGTTATTACGCATTGATCAATAACCATTTTTCAAATTGGCTTTAAACATTTACTATTGTTTCGGTAAGTAGAAAACGCAGTTCAGCCATCAGAATTTCAATCTCTCTGCAAAGTTATCCATTGATATGACAGCATACTTACTTTTTCATTCATATCTCTCTTACCATCGCACGATATGGAGTCCCCAAGTTTCCTTCGTTCCCGATTGATGATCAAGGATAACTATACCCGCAAACGCTACAAATAACGCACACGATTCAGTGTCGCGGAGAGGAGTATTATTTTGCTCTTTCGGCTGTTAGTAACTTCATCCTCTATATTATCGGCGGAACATGACTCCTTCTTCTCCATTGACGAGGTTATGTTACCTAATACAAGAAGATTTGCGATTAACATTTTTTTCGATTTTTCTTATTCTCCGTTGGTTTTGTAAAATGGAAACGTCTATAATTCGAGAATGGCTCGAGCTACCCCACTGCAATTTTGCAGACGAGAAAAGCGTTGACTTTGAAGACAGTATTTCGTTTTTTCATAAAAATTCATCCAGCAATTCTGATTTCACGGCATTTTGAATTAGCCGATAAATATCTTCTTGTCCCTGTATACAGCTTTCGTAAATCTTGAGCGATCGGTTTTAATTTTTTTTCACACAATAAAGCAGTATAAACGATGGCTTGTCCTGAATTTCCCGAAATTTGGCAAAATTTTTTAGTTCAATCGTAAAAACTGAAACCCCACGCGCGATTTTCGCATATTTTTTTTCATGAAACAAAGTGCATTCCTAGCTTGTGTTATTCAAGAAAAAAAATCTTTCAACGATTCAATGTACGGGAACGGAGGAAGATGGGCATTGCGGTGCAAGCGCAAAAAAAAAAAAATGTTCAAAAATCAAGTCACCCATCAGGTTCAACGACTCTTCGCTTAAGTAGCCCCAGTTTTCCCTGGTCCGATAAGAATATCCCCGTGAAAATCAATGCTCGCACGAAGCCCTTTATGCGCAGGCCAAGCGATTATTCGAAATTCCTAATTTGACAAAAATGTAAAAGTTTTTTGTCCGTTCTACGCTTGCAGCACTCAGCGGAATACTTTTTCCCGGAATGGAGGAAGCGGCGTACTCGAATTTCCGTCTTTGGGAAGCTACCGGTTCGGTCGTGGCTTATGCCTACAGTCCCTATCTGTGCACCTATGTGAAGCTCTATATTTTATTGGGTTTTCTCGGTCTCGGGGTCGTTGGTTATGGCATTATCGAGTCGACCGGGATAATCGTGAAAAGAGTCGTGGGTGAAAAATCCGATTTCGAGCTGGTCGCGGGACGTGACGCATCTTCATAATCCTAAGGGATTAAATTTAAAAAAAATAAATAAATAAAGTGTAATCACAGCGCCCGGTAAATACGACAAAACAACTGCGAACGATACATATATACACGTGAAAAATCCATCAAACCTTGGAGCTTCGGAGAGAGAAGAAAAACAAAACGACACGCTCTTGTAGGATTTGTACCACAATATAAGTTTTTATTTTTATTCTTGTGGACACCTACTAGATTTTACACAGGTATTCGACTTAATGGCTGAGTTCATATATTTTTTCTTGTTGTTGTTGTTGCTGTTTTTTTTTTTTTTTTATTTTTTTTTCATTAAATACGTAGCGTAATGTTACATCGTTTCTAGGCGCTAACATTCAATCTAGAACTACGGACGCTTTATCCTAATTGTATACTTGTGTGCTGAATTCGCCGAGATCGCCGAGATAAACGAACATTTTGGTTGTTGTATCGTAGTCGATCGTATTCAGTCTACAAGCTCGACGAATCGTCGAGGCATCTCGTAAAAAAAAAAAAAAAAAAAGAAATCCCAACGAGACGAACGAGCTGTTTTTCTTGCTCTTGCTGTGACAATCTTTCTCTCTCTCTCTCTCTCTCTCTCTCTCTCTCTCTCTCTCTCTCTCTCTCTCTCTCTAACGAGTTTTTTTAACCCTTCATCCATCGATTATTGTATCTTCCTTTTTTTTTTCTTTCTTTCTCAATCTCTCTGTCATTTTTTTTTTGTTCTTTCATAGCATCATTAAATTGCTGATTGTATCGTGAATACTATAGCTCAACTCGGGCGACTTATATTTACATTTCAAATTTCGCGGTTAAGTTATAGTTTTACATTTTATAAAACGTAGTAGGAACCTTGGTTTCGCTGGGCAATGTTTCGGAAACAGTTTCCTCTGTGTTTATCGGAATTTCATGAATATATAAATGAATTTACAGCATCTTTATGCGAATGAAATATTCCACGCCAAGTGAAAGGACCTTTTCCCCGAGTCCTCGCCAAATTTGATTGACTATTTTTCCCATGGAATTCTAAAAACTTAAAAACACATTCACATTGTGTTTTTTTTTTTTTTTTCAAATTTTTCGTGCCAATAATTCTCTTTGAAGAAAAATTTGAAAACTTCTACAGCTTTGTAGAAAAAAAAAAAAAAAAAAAAAAAAAAAAAAGAGTTTTAACTTGACTTGTAAAATGTCACATTTGGACGGCGATGAAACGTTTCGAAGATACGAAACACGTCCTCTTGCTGTTAATTCCAAAAGATTAACGCGCAATTAACATGCAAGAGTCCCATGACGAGATGGACGACCTTTTAATTTTTTTTTTTTTTTTTTTTTCAGTTTTCAAATTCATTTTTCTGTACGTACCGAATTAAAGTTGCGCGCCTTTTTTTTTAGCTCAAAATATTCGTTTTGGCTCAAAGAATTTTATGGAAAAGTCTCATTGAAGTGGCGTCTGACCTGTACCGTCCATTTTCACTTTTTCTCATCTTTCGAGCGATTTTGAGTCATTATACTGCCAATGAAATTTGGAAAATATCTGAAAATTGATGGAGAGTAATTTTTTGCAGCTCTACGTTACACTAAAAGGGGTCGGGGGGATTAATAACGTGGCGGTTACAGCCAAGTCGATTTGACGTGTAACGCGCTATATATATATGAATAATAACGATTTCTCGAGCTGTCATAACGGAATAATTTCGATCGATACGTATGTGCATAGCAGGATTTTATGACGTTTAGATTTTTTTTTTTTTTCGATTTGACCGGACACTCGACAAAAAACGTGGCAAATAAAACGAACACAAAATATTTCGCGAGCCTAAAATTTTATAAAATCAGCTCTGTCGAAAAATCGTCGTTATCAAACTTTCAGGATGTTCAATTGAATATATACGTTCGGAACTTCACCGAATGATATTGAAAACTTTGGCAAGTGTTGCACTTTTTAGAATCCGTTTTTTTTTTTTTTTTTTTTGCATTTGTCACCTTTTTTTGGAAACCAGTATTTTTTTTTTCACGGAATCTTTTTCAATTTTATGTGTACAAAAAAAAAAAAAAGATCCTCAGTTTCGGAGATATGAATTTTTGAAATTGGTCCTTTCTGAGTATACAGAATTCCTATTTCGAAAATCCGTGATCGCAAAATTGCTATTTTGACACGAGAATTTTTTTTTTGATTTCCCAAAAAAAAATTAAAATCGAACAAAAGTGCAACAGATAATTCTGAAAAGTGCAATACTTCTGAAAAAATGTTCAATATTGTCTGATGATTTTTCGTTTGAATGCTCGATTCGTTGCTCGTTCTTTGATTGAGATGAACTTGCTGAGAATCAAAATGGTATCAGTTCTTTGATCTGATTCATGGGGGGGGGGGGGGGGGAAAAAAAAATGTAGGCAACCCCTAAATATTTTCTAATCGTGAGGATATTTTGCACGTTTCGTTACTCTTGTTATTTGTTGCAATGACAAACGTCCCGCTGGATGAGAAAAAAAAAAATTGCACCGGTCTAATATACACCCATGTGCATATTATAGAAATGAAATACTTGCATTGCCATATCTGTCAATTGATAATTTGGTTGGTAACTGCGACGAAACATTAGCCCGTGGATCTATTCTTCCTTAGAAATATGACACTCACGAATACAATTCACATGTTTTTTTTTTTTTTTTCTTTTTAATTTATTTTATTTTAATTTTATAATACTCATGTTGATATTTTCATAATAAACCACTAGATATATAATTGTCACGAAGAAAATACACATGATCTCTACAATTAGTTCTTTTTTTTTTATCTCTTTTTTCGTTCTCTTCTCTTTCTCTTCCTCTCTCTCTCTCTCTCTCTCTCTCTCTCTCTCTCTCCCTCTTCTTGTTTCATAACAAAATTTAATAACCGGAATATCTCTGTACAAACATTGATTTTTTTCATTATTTTCGTTTCATTATCAAAAGGACAACATTACGTCTCGACGTGATTTGAATCAAAATTTTGAATTTTGAATATCGTCTCTCTCGTCTATTTTTATAATACAAATATCATTTTTTTTTTTTTTTTTTTTTTTTTTTTTTCGTTACGAACATCGTCGTTACGTTCAATTTCATTCTAAAAAGAGAATCTCACCGTATGCGCGCTTTGCGCATTATCCCAAAATTTTTTTTTTTTAATTCTCAACCATGTAAATTTTCTTTGCACGAGTCTAGCTATTTTATAGCTATTGTGTGTTTTTATATTTATATTTTTAATATGATATTAAAAAGATACCTCGATATTACAATGCCTAAGTTGTTTTTATTTCTTTCATTTTTTTGTTGTTGTTGTATGTACAGGCGTCGCTGCTTCGACTATGCGGTAAGTTTGTGGTATTAATTTTTGATGTTTCTTTCTTTTTTTAATTCATCCACCCCTTCTTCCTATAGTTCGTTATATGAAGCTCAAAGATTTACGGGACTTGCAAATACAGATATTGAGATTTTTTTTTGTTCTCGTTATTTTTGTTTTTTTTTTTTTTTTTATTTTTATTTCAAACGGTTAGTATGCTTGCGATGCTACGTGCGAAAAACTAGAGAATACTCGTCTGTCCCCTTGTCCATCCAAAGCATAGCCCCAAATCCAAACGTAATTTTCCACCGTGCATGAATTTTGTAAATTTTTTTTTTTTTCTCCGGACCAATGAAAATGTTCTCGGGTAACGAACCGAAGTTTATTTAAACTTTTCTCTCTCTCTCTCTCTCTCTCTCTCTTTTTTTAACCTTTCCGACCGTTCGCATTCCACTGGCTATTTTTTCCTCCTTCAACGATTGATATCTCACCGATGATAATTTCCAAGCAGCTCTTTTGTCAAAAAATAAGAACAGCCCCTTGTTTTTTTTTTTTTTTTTCGAGCCCAGTATTTTTTTTTTTCCAAAATCTTCGATCAAATTTATGCAAAAAAACGTCTCACAGCAACATCATCCGGGATCATTGATTTTCGGGAAATTGATTTTTAGGAAAATAAAAAAAAATTCATATCTCTGAAACCGTTGGTCTTACAATTGCAATGAGACTTATTTTTTAAATTCTCAAAAATTAGCTCGGACATTCGAAGAAAGAAAAAAAAAAAAAAAAAACTGTCAGCAACAATATTGTGGGCAATCTTCCCCGGGTTCGTGTGGCTAGGGAAATGCGAATAGTGATGATCGGTAAGATATAAATCGAAGGTTGAACGAAAAAAAAATTAACTGCCATACGCGCGGTCGCATGCTCGCTTTATTAGACGTCATTTCGGAGCTTACGCGCTCGCCTATTGAGGCAAAATTATGCGGACTAGCCTTCGGGAAACAATTACTGATTTCTCGTCATTTTTTTTTCAAACTTTCCTTTTTTTTTTTTTTTTTATTTTTTTATTTTTTCAAATCATCGCTCACGTTTTTTCATGGTCATTAGAGTGTTCTGAGCGTGGGGGGTGGGCAACAAAAAAAAAAAAAAAAAAAAACAAAAACTATCTCTGCATTCGTTCGTACGGCATACTTTCACAGAAGAAATTATTGCAGTTATACTTACTACTCAATTTTATTGATGCTTAAATATCTGCTATTATCTATAGAGAGTCTTTGAGCCTGAAGACGAAATTAATTGGACGATCTGGTATCAGGACATGACCATCACTTTCGATTTCATATATATATATATATATATATATATATATATATATGTGTGTGTGTGTGTGTGTATTTTTTCGATCTTCATATTTTTTTAATTTTTTTTATTTATTTCAATAATCGTCACTGCAATAATTACTTATCACTGTTGGGGATACTTTCGCCCTTTCGCGTCGATTAACAGTCGACATTATTCAATAAATATGACAACAATCGTCCGTTTTCTCTCGATTTTCAGCGACTTCTCGAGTTTTTCTTTTTTCTTCGTTTTTTATTTTTGTTTTATGATATTAGGGTATGTATAATCACGATTAGTAATATCGATTTTAATACTATTTACAGATAATACACGCGTATACGTTTTCGATCACAATGTGCGTGGTGAGCGTCGTGTTTTATGTGTGTGTGTGTGTGTGTATATTAGGGTGCGTCGAAAATGGAGTTTTTTTTTTCATCGCTCCTATCACTCGAAACTTTAGGTTTTGACATTAAAGAGGTCCTCGTTCAAGGAGGACGCTGTAGCTTGAAGTTTAAAGGTCGCTCAACGAGGATTTAAATTTCCCATTTAATTAACGCGTAAAAAATATATTGTTTTTCGTTCAAAATAATGTCAGGCAACCAAAAAATTGGCGATGTCTGTGTTTCTTGGCTTAATTTAAAGCATGACTAATCCCCTAAACGATGATAGCGTCGTTTTTCGACTCGTTCCAATTTTTTTTAACGCCACTTTTCGACCACAATTGCCACTTTTTCAAGCTTACAAAGTCTCCAACGTATCAATGAGTCCAAAATGAATTCCCACAAGTATTGACCGTTGATTCGAATATAAATAATCATTTACAAAAATTCGTAAAACATACAAAATTTTGGAAAATAAACACGGGTTTTTTTGAATAAAATTGAATTCCGTATTTCCATGTTTATTTTGAGATATTTCGTATGTTTTATCAATTTTTGGGAATTGATTATTTATATTCGAATCGACAATCGATACTTGTAGCAATTCAATTTGGACTCATTGATACCTTGGAGACTTTGTAAGCTTGAAAAAGTGACTATTGTGATCGAAAAGTGGCGTAAAACAAAAATTGAAACGAGATAAGTCGAAAAACGACCTATCATCGTTCGGGGGATGAGTCATGCTTTAAAATAAGCCAAGAAACACAGACATCGCCAATTTTTTTGGTTGCCTGACATCATTTTGAACGAAAAACAATATTTTTTACGTGTTAATTAGATGGGAAACGTAAATCCTCGTTGAGCGACCCTTTAAACTTGGACCTACAGCGTTCTCCTTGAACGTGGTCCTCGTTAATGTCAAAACCTAAACTTTTGAGTGGTATGAGCGAAGAAAAAAAAAAGTCAATTTCCGACACACCCAAGTATGTATGTGTGTGTGTGTGTGTGTGTGTGTGTTGTGTGCACGCACGCGCAACTCTTGATATTCGTAATTTCCTTTCGGACGGCTTTTGGACATAGCACGCGAGAGGAATCACCTTTTTCACTTTTCTTTATTTATATTTTTTTTTTTCTTCGATGTTTCTCCCCGCAGCTGATAATAACGATCGAGCCAAGAAAAAAAAAAAAATCGCGAGTTCAAGAATGTCTGCACTTTTTTGTTTTTTTTTTTTTTTTTTTTTTTTGTTTTCTCTCATTTTCTCATCTTTGCATTTCACCGTCAATGAACTCTCGAAAAAAGTTACGCGACGGAAATCTGTTAATTTTTTTCTCCTCTTCTTCCGGTACGTTGCGCGAGCTCGTGAAAAAAAAAAAAAAAAAAAAAAAAAAAAAAAAAAAAAACGATTTTTCATTCGTTTTTTCGAGGTTAAACGATAAATTTTTCACCCTTCGTACTTCTCAAACTGTCTTGCGCAATCATTTTTCTTTCTTTCGTCCAAAAATCATTCGATATACATAAATACTGGAAATTTTTTTATCAGGAAATGAAACAATAATCGATAAGACGATCGAAAAAAAAAAAAAAAAAAAAAACAAAAAAACAGCAATTTGGAAATTATTTTTGGTAGTCGTGTATTCGTAAAAATTGAAAGTCGAATGGTTGATGATTGAGAGGTACGCGCGAGATTTCGGTCCGGCGAGGCAATAGCGAAAAAAATTGCAGCTTTCTATATATGAACCGTCGTCGTGACTTTTGTGTTCATGACGGGCGTTCGAATGGGCACGGAGTATCGCAAAAAACAACGATTGTTCGAATAATTAATGTTTCCTCGGTCTCGTGTTTCGCACAATATATATACGTTTGATATATTCATTTATACCGTCGTTCCTTTGACTCCCGTTATCATTTTTACCGTATTCTTGAGCGCTTGCCTCTTGTTGCAGAACCAAATTCTTATAACCTCCCGGTCGTAGCCCAACTGTTGCGCCAATATCGTAATCTCGTTTCCTGTAATCATGTAAAATGTAAAGAAAAAAAAAAAAAAAAAACAAACAAACGACAGAAAACAATCAGGAATCATTCTTTTCAATATAATTTAACTGCTGTACATTGTCATTGAATATATATATATATATATATTTACCGGATGGATGTGTATTGGTGTCAAAGTGCGCGTTCAATAGTTCCAAGGCCTGGGGTGTGAATGACGTTCGTCGTTTTCGTTTTTTACTCGGCTCGACACCGATGAATTCCGTGAGATGATTAGCCCCGCTCTTGTACCTGCAATCACGAGCACTACTCTCACTCAAATTCTGGCGACTTCTCGTCGCATAGTCGTGTGTGTTCTATTCACTTGACGATAAGAAAAACAAATATTGCGACGCATCTCGAAGGAAAAAGGAATGAAAATTGGCATTGAAACGAGATTAAAACAAAATGGACAACAATGCAGGAGAGAGAGTTCGTCGTGTCGGTGAAATAAATTAAAAAAAAAAAAAAAAAAATCATAGCATCGCGAAAAGGCCTCCGAGTGAGCGGATGATTCGCCAAGCTGAGTTGGACGATGTTCGGGCATATCGTAAATTTATGTTTTTTAATTTAGCTCTGTAGGAATGACCAACTGTCGGGCAACTACCGGGGAATGAGAAAAAAAAAAAAAAGTAGAATAAAACAAACACAAAAATAACGAGCAGCGAGAATTAGCATTGGCCGTAGGCATGCGGGGCGAGAGAGGATATTATATATATATATATATATGTATACATGTATTTTGTTGAAGTCACGAAAGCAATATGCTAATGCGAGCGTGAGATCCACTGGGAGTCGGGGTTGAAAGGATAACCCCGAAACGTGGATGTTATCGAGGAAGAACAAGATAAGATTAACGGAGGAAGAAGAAAAAGGAAGTGGGTAAGAAAAGTAAGAATAAGAGAGAGAGAGAGAGAGAGAGAAAGAGATACGATGAAGGAGAAGAAGAATTAAGAAGAGAGGATAAAGAAAACGAAGAGGAGGATGAGGAATGCGAGGATGCGTAAGAAGAAGGAGTAGAAGAAGAAGAAGAAGAAGAAGAAGAAGAAGAAGAAGAGAAGATTAAAAAGGAGAGGAAGATGAAGATGACGAAGAGAACGAGGAAGTCCGAAAGGAATGAAACGAATGAAGGAAAGAAGTGCGCAAAAGGAGGGACGAAAAAAAAAAAAGAATATCGAAAATACGGAGTAAACGGTTGTGCATACGATAAAGAGAAGATGTGGCAGGGGTTAGCGCGAGGTGCGAGGCAAGAAGGTGCCAGCGGCGACGCGGTATGAGTCGGAGTAAAACGCGGGCAAAGGGGATCGGCGGGAGTACATCAGAAACCTGATTTTAATTAGTCCACAGTTTAATTACTCGGCAGATAAATCGTGCACGTGCACCGCATAAACTAGCCGCTTTCATTTTTCCATTCGCCGTAGCCGGTATGTCCGGGCACCGACGCCGACGCCGCCGACGCTTATATACATATATATATATATATATATATATATATATATATATATATAATACCATCGCGGTATACGCGAAGGGAGATCGGTGGCACGGTCGCACTTAGTTTTACGCTTCGAGAATGCGGCATGGATAATCGGTTGGTGTACTGCAAAATGCCTCGGCGATCTCGCACTATATGCGGAATATACCCGATTGTGTTACGCTCGAATACACTGAGGTAGCGCGATACAAAAATGGCCCTCCGGTTTCTCGCGAAATGGCAACTCTCGGTGTTCAAACAAAACGGTTTTTTTTTCGTGAAAAAAACAGTGCTGCGATATCGTCATTTATCAATACTAAGGATTTTATTATACCCACAAATTATATCGCTGAAGCATTCTTTCATAAAAAGTTTACCGAAGGCTTATCATTTTGTTTTTTTTAGTTTTTATTTACATCTTGATATATCTTTCACTTAGTACTGACATATTTATACGATACGGTGCACTATTTTTTGCAACGATTCACACTTTGCTACCGTGCAAACTACCGTAGAAAATTGTGTGCGTATAATATAAGATGACGTTCTATCTGTGTATCGTACGATTCAACTGGGCTTCAATTATATTGCGACGCTGCCCCGGACACGAGAATTACCAAGCTCAGCGTGTATGCGGCTGGCTTCTGTTTCAACAATAACGCCTCAAACTTCGTTACACACTCTACGAATCTATCTATCCATCCGTATATTCGGCATATCCATCGATATACAAGCATTTCATTTGGTATTCGAAGACATCAGGCAGAATTTCTCATTGCCCAACAGCACAAGCTTTGAATACACCTATACATGAAAATAATGCCAGCCGTGTGACGTTAGCCGAGTCGCCTAAAGTTCACTGGCAACACCGATCGTTCGTTCGTGCTAACAAACGCGACTAGCGTCATCGAGGGCAAAATAACCGAGCACACTCTCAAAAATAAGTGCCTGTACAGTTGATGATCCCTTAAGGTAGTCCTCGTGCTACAGTAATGCGAGAATAGTATATTAAGCTACAAGGGACGGAAGTTCGATTTTTGTCCCGTGTAGCTTATACTTTTTTTCTTCATAGCCGGTCGAAAGTACGCGATTAATTGTAGAAATTAAATCGTCATTATCAATTCCAAAAGTTGAGTTTATGAGTTCGAGTTCGTGGTCAATGCCCGCCGGCATTTGCAGCACGAGCGCCAGCGAGGGCTGCTGGCTGACCGCGGGCATTGACAACCAATAATTATTAAGTAAATACATTATTTTATCGTTAAAAGTAATTAAAACAACTTCGGTAAAGTTTACTTTTGCACAATTAATGCTGCCTCGGAATCGATATACTTCAATATTTCTTCTTCATTTTCCGATTCCTCGGTTGAGGACATGTTTTTATTATTTTCACTTTTGAATAGAAAAACCTTCAACTGCCTCCAACTGTCACTCACTAATCACCCCAAAGGTTATTTGTCAATTGCTATGAAACATTTGACGGATAACCCTCGGATCGAGGGGATCCCTGCGTTTATGAAACCGGGCATAACTTTCCTCCCGTATCGCTTGACTTTCCTCCCGTATTGCTTGATTTTCGTCCCGCGGCACAAATGGCACGCGCTACGTTTACGCAGGGACCAAAAGACCTATTTTCCTTCCGAAAATCGGGGACGAAAATGCGTACTTTCGACCGAGGTATGAAGAAAAGTTTCTTGTGTACCACATGATAAAATTTACACGGTGCTGGTGGTCATATGCAGCGAACTTTTGATTGAGTCTGTATAGAAATGGCTGTTACGCATTGAACCGTGCATATTCAGATAGACACCATAGAATATGCAGCTTTCGCATCGAATTTTCATTCATATTGCATTCTTTTTGTGATCGTCGTTCGTTAACGAAACGGTTAATAATTTTGTTCTTTTTTCCTAACATGCGAATAATAGTCTTCTCCCATCTACAATTTATTTTTTTTTATCAAAATCTGATTACACGTTTAGTTGTAATATTTAAAAAAAACCGTGCTAGGATCAGGGTACAGCAAAATGCTTGCTATATGCTCTACGCGTAATGGTTGGCTAACATTGACATTGAATATCTCGAGTTGGGAACGGTCAATCTTCTTCAAATTTCACGAGAAGTTGAGGTACTAGCATTCTCTTCGTCCACTATAAATTTCAACAAAATTCTCATTATAAACGCATTTGCACGAGGACTATTAGGCGTTTTGCGTTTTGCGTTATGCGTTATGCGTTTGCGTTTTGCGTTATGCGTTTGCGTTTTGCGTTATGCGTTTGCGTTTTGCGTTATGCATTTTGCGTTTGCGTTTTGCGTTTGCGTTTTGCGTTACGCATTTTGCGTTTGCGTTTTGCGTCATGCGTTAAGCATTTTGCGTAGGCGTTTTGCGTTATGCGTTTGCGTTTTGCGTTTTGCGTTATGCGTTTGCGTTTTGCTTTATGCGTTATGCGTTTTGCGTTATGCGATTGCGTTTTGCGTTATGCGTCATGCGTTATGCGTTTGCGTTTTGCGTTTTGCGTTATGCGTTATGCGTTTGGTTTTGCGTCATGCGTCATTGCGTTTGCGTTTTGCATTAATCACAGCAAGTTTGTTTGCATTGCTAAATTTATAATTTTAGAATACTTCAAATGAATTTCCTCCATCTTGTGTGTGGTAAATTTAGCAAACTGTTGAGCCAATTTCTAATAATGTGCAGTAAATTTACAAATGAAATAAATTTGCTGCGCATGTTTGGTAAATTTAAGATACATTTAGTGGAGTTTAATGGAATCAGAAATCTTTATTGCAATTTTAATACAAATGTATAGCAATTCATTTTGCTGTACTGAGTTTGCAATACTATGCAGAAGTGTCACAAAATTCGAGTGCATCAAATTCAATACACTGTTTAGTAATTTCAATAATCACTTCAGTTATTTTGCTATACAATTTCTTGAATTTAAAAAATTTGATTGCAAAATAGAAACAAACGCACAGCAAATTTATTTGCATTACTAAATTTATAATTTTAGAATACTTCAAATGAATTTCCTCCATCCTGTGTGTGGTAAATTTCGCAAACTGTTGAACCAATTTCTAATAATGTATAGTAAATTTACAAATGAAAAAACTTTGCTACACATGTTTAGCAAATTTAAGAAGCAGTTTCATCTTTCTCGAACAAATTTTAGTAAAATCAAAAATATTCATTGCGATTTCAATAAAAATGCATGGTAATTCACATTACAGTAGTAAATTTGTAATTTTGCAAGACTTTGGTGTCGCAAATGTGTAGTAAATTCGCAATCATTTTTAACAGTGTACCTTAACATGAATGGCCAGTGAGAGCTAAGGCGAACTGTTTATATTGTCCCCGCAATTTCTTCACTGCTACAGCTTCATTTTGTTCCTAATTATTCCGCTCATGGTATACAACGGGGGGCACTGGTATCCATGGATCGGCAATACATTCAATAAAACATGAACGTAAAATGATAAAAAACTTACTCATTCATTCAATGCAGAGGTTCTCACATTGAGGAAACGTGAATCATGCGATTCCTGAAGAAAACCGTTGTGCAAAGACAACTATAAAGGATTATACGTGCGAGGGAGTTGGGGATGGAGCAGGAGGGGGGGATGGATTACGACGCACGTAAACTCTTGATGTAGACTTTCAAGAATAATGATCGGTTGGTCAAAATATCCCCGATAAAAGAAGAACCGCCTGAGAATCCTTCTTGCCGCGCGGGTTGTTGCACATCGATACCCAGAATCATTGGGAACAGCCGCATTCTCGCAATATCGCGGCCTATACAACTATTTTCCTCTCGCTAATTAACATTCTATCCCGTATTTATTAGATGCCCGATTCCGCAAATTAATCAGCTAGATTCAATTAACGTATTACCAATTAGCACGCACGCGCTTTCGCACGCTCTCGCGTTCGCGTTCATGCGTATTTATATATATATATATATATATATATATATATATATATATATATATATATACGATAACGGGTGTACATGTTGCCCTCTGGGACATTGCCGAGATCCCGTTGGATGATTGCGGATTAATCGGGCAAACGAAATACGATAAGGGCGTTTGTAGCCGTTACCGATCGCGATGACACGTTCCCCTTCTCCCCCGTGCTCTCACCCAAACCTGTCGCCGATCGACTGTTGCCCCATAACACCGAGAGTTTGCTCAATGAAATTATCCTATACACACACACACACACACACACACACACATATATATATATATATATATATATATATATATATATATACAATATACATATGTGTGTGCGTGTATGTGTGTGTGTGTGTGTGTGTGTTGGACGAATGTGGATCGGTTTGTACGCGTGTACAATACGATGAATGCCGCTAGCGTATTAGCAGATGAGTGCCGCTATAGAGCTCTCGGCACGTGAACAGCTTTTACCGATGTTATCGCACCATTGGTATGCTCTACCGTATAATCTCGCACAATTTTCAGCAGCAAGTGCGTCTTTCAATAAGAAATTAACATCTTTGACTTTGTAAAAGTTCGAGAATAAGTAAAAATTAAAGTGATCTTTGAAATTCGCATCAATTCTTCTGATCACAATTAAATGAAATTTCGTATGGGTTAAAATGAAATTGGCAACTTTGATCAATGGATTGACGTGAAACCTTCAATATCGCGTGACCAAAGTGCCGAGAGATCGATGCAAATGAAAAATGTTTTCTCACTGGATATACATATGTGCCGATTTTAACATTAAAAGCTTTTCCAACATTTTCCAAGCAACGATTGATATAAACTCACCTCTCCTCGGCTTCTTTCATCCACCTCGCGAGGACCGGTTTAATTTTTTGCGCGCTCTTCGGCGTGATGTCCAATTTCTCGAATCTAGAGCCAATAATGATCCGTTATTCATTAACGCTTCATTTCAATCGTCCCACGTAATATCGTGAGAGTTCTGTCGCTCAATCGATCGAATCGAGTACGTATATTTATTAATAAATTTTATATACCATAATAATAATAATAATAATAATAATAATAATAATAATTAAACTAAGTAAAAAAGAGCACTAAGAGGCATGCATTTGATTCGGTAAACAGGACATTGACAATGCGTGCATGCGTGTAGGTTTTGGTGATAACGCGTCATGATGTTGCCAACGCTGGTGTCGCAAAATTCATATGTATATATACAAAAAATTTATTCACGAAGAAAAATTAATTCCTCGCAGCTGGATGTATCAGCATTATTATCATAATCGTGTGAACGATAGAAAGACCCGTGATACACGCATACTCGGGCAATATTATAAAACGTTCATCGAGACGCTCAAACGTGAGTATACCGAGTAAATAACGCGTGTTGGCGACACCATGCCCAAGCTTGCCAATGCCCTGGCTCGATGAGAAAAATAATAAATAATATTCATGTGTAGATATATCTATATAAATATATGACAGAGAGATATATAATGATATAGAGATGTAGAAAAATATTAGAGAGTAATAGAGATATTAGAGTGATAATATTTGTTAATTTTAAGAGTGCTCCTTATCAATCGTCACGCGAACGAGATTAGAAACCAGTCACATGTGGTACTGCAGCTATACCCAAAATCGAAAACTATCGAGGGGATCGAGAATCAGGCCGGAATGATGAACGGGGAGGATTGTTGTTGTTGTACAGCGAAGCAAAAAAAAAAAAAATAATAAATGTCAATAAAAATGTGAGGAAAAATCAATCAACGATATCGTAGCACAAGAGTTCTGCGTAAGCGTCACGTCTTTCATGAAAACTTTTTTTTTTCATTACCATTGAAATATTTCGTATACGCGTAGACACTCACGAGGTATACCGCTGGATCGTGAAAAACCTCTGGTTTTAAAAAAAAATTTTTTTTTAACAACGAACGACATCGACGAGTACGAGTTACGTGCAATCATTTTTTTTTTTCTCTTTCTTTCTTGGGTATAACTGCAGGGATTGGAGTTAAATCATTTTTTGTTTCGTTTCGTTTCTTTTTTTTTTTTCGGTTAAAAAATTTCATCTTTCTGATTAAAAAAATTAAGTAGCATGAGGGGTGAACGTACATAGCTTGCTGCTGAGAGGCAATCTGCGAGGCAGCGTACATCTGGGTAGCCAGGGCACTGGGGAACAATCACCAATGCTTAAGTTAGTCGAAACGATAAGAATCCGGATTCGTTCTATCGTGCGTATATGCGACCGCTAATTCACCGCGGCCAGACACTCTCCGACGAATTCGCAATGACAATCGTTTTATGCCGAGAATAAGATTATTCAGCTGAGAGCCGCTACCGTCATATAAAAACTCGCGAAATATCGCCGCGGTGAATGCAATCACGATAGCACACATTATTCGTATTTCCTGAATTATTTGACAAATAAATATACATTGTAATTTTCAAAACGTCCGTATGCTTCGGTCCTCATTGACATATCGCAAAAGTGAATTGGAACGATCGTTAACTTTTGAAAAATGAAAAAATAAAAACATCGTTCCATCCTAAGAGTTACCGGAGGAGACCGCAAATCATTTTCATCGACTCGTATGATCTTTGAAAATCTGACATTTCTTTGTAACAAACGTATTCTCATTAAAATCATAATGAATACGAAAAAAATTTCTGCGATGTAATGGTAAAAGGAAAAGAAAAATCGCGATTGTGAAAAATAAAATTTTGTTGTGCAAAAAAATTATATTATTTTCGTTCGGTGCTCCGAAATTATGGTGAAAAATTGTTTTTTCTTTTTTTTTTTTTTTTTTTTTTTTCGTTTTTTAAACACCCTTGGATATGAGCAATTAAATTTTTTCAAGGAGTCAACTAATATCATCGCAAAGAAGTGTCATTTTTCGGCTTGTGGAATTTAATTTTCTAGCGGTGTTTCAAGTGAACTGACGCGGCGAATTTTTTGCATCAAGAGATCCTTAGAAACATTTAACTGTGCATCGTTGCGCCATTTCTCAAATTAAATCCGTCGTAAATCCGTATAGTTATATCATGATGTGGCTCACCTGCATATTGCGCTTTGACTGTAGGCGGGACCCTCGGTGACGCTTAGAGCTTGTCCGACCTGCGTTTGCGTCAGACCCATGGACAATCGACGCTGCTTAAACGCTTTGGCGAACTCTTTGATCTGGTCTAGATTTATACCGTCAACAACGTTGTTCGTTGCTTCGTTGATGGTCGGTTGATCTGCAAAGATAATTCGAAACGTGGTACTCTATCACCGCTTTTTAAAAGCGGCCATTGAGCAATTCTAATGGCAATTGCAATGAGCAACAAATCGCAAGGCGCGATTCTGCAGATTTCGTAATATATCACGAAACTTTGTATGGCACGGGCACAATATTTTCCGGTAAATTAGTACAAAAATTTGTGACAATTTATGACATTTCAAGCGTCATAATAAATTTTATGACGTACAAGATTTTTCGTGGCTCTTAAGATTTTTCGGCACTTGGACCGATTTGATTCAGGTCGGTGCGTGTATATTGCACTTCAGTGGTGTCTCGTAACGAATAATGAATGTATACACTATGAAAGAAAAATGTGAAACGTCATGCTCCACGCTAACCGGTTATTGTGAATTGTCAAGAATATTCGGGAACACGAAAGCGTTTCTACATTTTACGAATCTTAGCAAGGTCTTCGCTCTCTCGTGACATTGGAGCATCATTATGGGAAATATTTACGACTTTCTATATTTGCAGAAATTACCACCAAGTAATTTCTAACGTGTACGGACGACAATAATAGCCGATTCTGAAGAAATACAGAAGCACCTGTAGAATTTATGTCCTGACAATTACCATATTATTGAAATTGTTCAAAGTATTGGGAATAAACTTCGCTGTATCGGCAATTTTGACAGTGTCGTTTTTTTTTTTATTCTGATAATTTCGCGTTCATATTACGATCTCGAGACGGTGCGATAAGAAATTTGCGGACTCCGAGTGTTTTGTAAATGCTCCATCGGATATCATGCAGTAAAAACACCATATCTCGTGGTAATAACTGAAATTGATGCTATACCCACTGAATTGTAGCGACAACTTACTTGGTGAATCGCTGAGCAAATCGTCATCCTCGTCCTTCGAACTGTGCAAGCTGTTTGGCGATGTTTTGATCCCACTCCCACCGCCAGGTCCGTGTGTCGTTGTAATGGTGATTTCGCCGTTACTCGCGGCGAGTCTATTGAGGGCGGATGACGCGGACACAACAGGTCCGTTCATCGGCGACGACTGTTCTAGCCTGTCCCTGTGATGTTTGTCCGAAGACTGTTCGAATATCGATGGAAAAAAAGCCGTTAATAAGTTTTCTCTGACTCTTCCTCATTGAGATCAAACGAATATTCTTCTTTGAAAATTATGCACTCCGGAGTGGATATATAGCTGGAATAGCGGATATAACGTACCCGTAGCAGGGAAACCAGGGTTCTCCATAGGAACGAGATACTGCCTGATTGAATTAGGCGTTCAAAGACGAGGAGGAAGGCGGGGAATCATGCGCCGTAACAAGGCGAATCACGACTTTTCTTTAATGGGATTACCCTTGTGCGATCGCGAATTATCAACTTTGGCTCGGAAAGATGGGGAATGACAATTGCGTAACATTGTTTAACTGTATTGCAATTTTTCTCCAGTCGATAAATTAAATCGGTTTAACGCTACAGCAGGAATTTCATGGACGCTGTTCGGCTTGTCATTCAAAGCAACTAGCGAAGTGCGAATTTTTCATACTGCAGTATTCATGCACTCACCACGTAGTGATTCATGTGTGATGTATGCCGATGACTGTGCTGATGCATGGAGGTGGTGAGAAGCGGTTGCTGTGACGCTTGGGCTGCCTGAGCCGCCTGAGCCGCTTGGGCCTGGGCTACTTGAGCTGCCTGTAAAAGTTGTGGTTGCATAGCATTCAGGAGCTGCTGACTCGCTGAGCTGTTGCCAAGCAGATGAGGCAGAGCTGCGTGATTGAGTCCCAAACCCGATGCAAGATTTGGACTCGTTGGAACTGCGTCGTTGAAAAAGTCCATGAGAATCGAGAACAATCGAAGGACGTAAAATGTAAATTCTGCCATGATCTTTTTGCGATCTTTTGGATTCTTCTTACCATTGCTCGATGGTGTATTCATCATGCTCTGTGGTGCTGCGATCGACTGAAGATTTGCCAGAGTCGTTGACACTACCTGACCGTTACTCAGGGCCAAATTCACCATTTGATTGTTTGTAACGTGGCTCACCGGAATTGTAAGAATAGTTTGCGTCGCGATACCTAAAAACGAGATTAAAGAAAGGTGTCATGATAGCTCGTCATAGAAAACTCCGTCCGTTGGTTCTCAGTTCGCGCGGACATTGCATGATCAGCGGAAAGTGCATGATGAGCCGTCTATCACGTACCCTTACTGTATTTTGCGTATATAGCGAGGCTGTGGATACGTATAACGTTCACATTTCGTTGATCCGGGTATACGTAGTGAAGTTATCAGAGTCTCATAGAAGGATTATTAAGCAACCCATAGGGCAGGTTACGTAGAAGGCCAGCGTAGTTGGCAAACTATTATCGTCGTCTTCATAGTACCAGGTAAAGTGCGCTTGGTCCTGCTATGAACTAGGCTCCCCCCCCACCCCTTCTCTCTCTCTCTCTCTCTCTCTCTCTCTTTCTCTCTCTCTGTCTCTAGGCTGGGCTAGCCTTGCCGAGAAGGACTAAGCTGCCTAATCATACTTAGAATAGTTTCGGGATTACCTCCCTGCTCCCCTAATCTGATTAACTCGCCTACACGCGCTTAATATGATTACTGATCTTGAGTACCTGTGTATGTACCTAATAGCTTGGCTAAGCAAATCCCGAATTCTGAACAGCCATAAAAGTTTCACGTACTGAGGTAAGCTAGATAATAAACGGATTTCGATGTTTAGATTTATACGCATATACGTGAATGAGTTGATGGCAAAACATACTCGTGACGTCCTAACTGTAAATCACGTAGTTATGACTGTCTGGCTAGAAGGATCCATGTATGGAGAAAATCTGCATTCAGAGTTTCCATGGATATACACAGGAATATATGTATCTTATCACAAGGGCGTTTCTGTTGCTGCAATCTTAAGCATAGTTCGATCGCAACACTGGAGAGACGAACGTGATTCCCTCTGCGTCGTATCTCATTCACTCTCTACTGTTGCATTCCATATTACTATCGCTCTATCCGTTAACTTGTCGTTAGTTCATATACACGAACACTAGTGGGTAACTTCGATTCGCTTGGATCGAGCAGGTTTAAAGTTTCATTTTGTTATATATATATAGGCAAACGAAACTTGGCAGCTAGGGTAAAAACGAAGTTAGCACGGGAATCTATCTGCTACGTATAAGCATACGTATATATATGCATCTGCTAGGTGGCAATCGATATCATAACCATCGAATCCTTGTACTGAGACCCACTGTGCCTGGGCACGTAGAGGACGTGCGGACGCGACGGTGAAGACGATGTCTAATGTGAGTAGGAGAGAAGCGCAGAGGGTTAGTCGGCCGGGGGGCGAATGGACGAACGAACGGACCGACTGCGACCAAGGGATGTAGTAGAGGCGTGAATATATATAAATATATATATAGATAAGGCGGTGGTTCGCCGGGCACAAACCACGACGAAAGGCACAGAGAGCTAGTAGGGTCTCGGGCAAAAGGGGTTGGTATAGTGAGACGTTAATTATACATTGAAATTAGTTGCAGAGTTTGCCAGTGCTTTCTCCCTGTTCGTCTCTCAGCGCGTACTACTTTAGAACCATATACTAAGTACGAAGGTGGTGACCGGCGGGGTTCCCGGTCTGAACTGGCCAGAGATAGTCGCCAATGCAAAGCCTGAGGCCTCATCTATACCATCGCCAATATTATACATCAGCGTAAATTTAATCGAGTAATATCATTCAGCTCTGCAATTGTGAATATAGCAAGAAATATTTGGCTATTTCATCCGTAGATGATAAAAGACCTTTCCATAATGTTTTTTTTTTTTTTCCTATTGTTATTTGAGGAGACTTTTCCGCTGCATCAATTCCACACTGCACTCTCGCACCTCATGGTGTTTTAATCGTGTTATTGTTTGTTAGATCGAAACTCACCTTGTGACGTTGGTATTAACAGTTGAGCACCCTGTATACCCTGGACTAGTTGACCCGATGTTAGTATAAACTGGGGCATCGCCACGGGTTGAGGCTGCGAGAGTAACTGGGGTAACGTCGCCATGGGGGCCGAACTCGAAGGTAATAGATGCGGTACCGTCGTCGTGCTCGATGCGGTCGGTAACGTTCCGGCTATTCATGAAAAATTGATAATCCTATATTGTTATTCATGATTCCATGTATGGCATGCAGATATATGTTATGTACCGATTAATCAAGGATTAACCTACCGGACGAACTGACTGTTAGATTCAGCGGAGTATTGATCAATTGACTGTTGGACAAACTCGCTGACATGCTCTGAAGGCCTGCCGCCAATGACGCCACTTGCGGCAGGTTTTGAAGATTCGCGAGATTCTGAAGATTTTGAAGGGTAACCATGCCTGCCACTGAAAATTTCCCGCAAAATATTTTCTTCTAAGCACCGATTTATTTGCTGTTTGTTTTTTTTTTTTTTTTTTTCTAAAGTAAAGATAAGTTGGAGTCTTTCAACGAAAATGATCATTGTTGATATTAACGATTTGACGGCTTTGACGACAAATTTCTCAGTCATCTCATTTGTAACGAATATCTTCGGACGAAAGTTACTTACTTTTAATTTGATATATAAAGCTCTTGGATTATGTTTTTTTTTTTTACTTACTGGTACCGTTGAGATGAGCCTGCGCCTCAGCTACCCGCTTCGCCTGCGACATGTTCTCCGGTGAGACGCTTCTCCTTCGTTTTCGCGAATTCTTCATACCCTCAAGCAACATTCGATGCTCGTGCATCACACCTGAAGCTGGCTCCGGACTGCCAACGCTACTCCTGTCACTGTCCTGAAAGCAGTGGAAAAAGACAATTCGTTAATATCGCATCCGAACAAATCGGCAAGCGCCATAATATGCATAGTACATAAATTATTTGCGCATTATAATTACACCGTAATTGTGTGGTGGTCGTAGCGATAAGCCTCAGTTACATTTAGAGAAGAAAGGGGTCTTACGGAAGACACGCTGGCTTATAATAAATCAATAAAGTATGCATACAGATATTCAAATGTGTATGTGTTCATCTTGTTTGTATACGTTGATGTAGGACATTTTGCTGAAATGCCTTACTAGGCTGTCTCCTCGACGATCGGTTAAAACTATACGGGCGATTATGTTACCGGTGTACCACTGCCACTTTGCATAATGGAATGGAAATATGCTGCGCGGAACGTGTATCACCATAGTTAGATACAGATTAAGCGTTTTAGACCTTTCCTTTTGGGTGCAACCGGCAAATTCAACGAAAGAATTTTTCATGAGCGCTCAGAACCATCTGCAAAGGATACATATAGTAGAAATCCAGTTGTTTTTTTTTTTTTTTTTTTTTTTTTTTTCATCGGACGGGTAAGCCTGAGAAGGAAATCTCTCTATATCTACGGCTCAAAGAGATAAAAATACAGCGAAATGAAATAAAAATCAAGATTGAGGATAATCGGATTCCGCCAATAATTATACTAGTTTTGACTTCTCCCGAGTCATTTGCTCAGTCTTTTTTTTTTCGATCAGCTCGTAAAACTGTCGATAGTTTACACCGTAGCAGTGCATTCTTATCAGCAAAGTTGTTTTTCGCATGCCGAGATTTTCCCGTTACTCTTGTTGTTCAACGTGTTGGGGGAAAAAAAAACGGTCATGCTCTGTCCCCGATAAAGACCGGTCAATATCGAACTAACGAAAATCGCCTTCCATGGAAGAGAGCCGGGGAAACGGTGGGGACATTTTTTCTGTTTTTCACTGTCCAGTGTGAATTCATGAACGACCTGGGCACAGGGAACGGCGATATGGATACTACTCCCGTAAAATTAGTATCAAAACCCTATGCGATGGCCCGGAAATTATGACACGAAATTTTTTTTGGCTCGCCACCTCCGTAAGACCTCGGACAAAAGCCGTCTGGAGTTTTCTGGCTTTAGGCCTCGAGGAAAAATTGTTATTAACAAAAAAAATTTTGCGTTTCAGGGTCCCTAACTTATCTGCCTGCTATTTAAGAACCATTGGTCGTAAAATAAGTTTTTTTTTTCTTAATTCATTGGAAATTTTTCACTCTACGCGAATATGCCCGAAAAAATGTCGCAGTACTTGAACATCCATTTTGCGCGGTACCTTAAGTGAAGATAGCACAAAAAAATACGTTTTCCTCTCCCAAATGGTGAAAAAATTAGAAATCCGGCGAATTCTTTTACACACAGCTAGCTCAAATGGCAGGCCTATAAGTGAGGGACCCCGGAAAGCTAAATCGTTTTTTGTTCATAACAATTTTTCCTCAAGACCTTAAACCGGCAAACTCCGGAGGGCTCTTGTCAGCTGTCTTACGGAGGTGGCAACCCAAAAAAATTTCGTGTGCCCATTTTCGGACCTTCGAGTGCTAATTTTACTGGACTATACTGCATATTAAATGGACGAGGAAAAAGGGGAATTGAGCCATGCGAAACGTATCGGTGCTCGGCGTTTTACTTGTAAAAATGTGTGGGTGACGTGGTAAGCCGAAAAAATGTATGTTTACGAGAGGGAGAGATGCCGTGAAAAGTGGGAGGGCAAATGCGCGTGACTATAACCTGATCGGGCCGATTGGTGTACGCAGAGAGGTCTGAGGCAAGAGAGAATTCGGCCGTTTTCATAAAAATAAATGCTTCCGGAGGCTTTTTCCGCGACTAGTTCGCAAATTCGCGATTTTTTTTTTTTTTACCAGCACAGTGATAATGCAAACGCATTGAATGTCTGTATATATATATGCATACATATTGAATCGAGCTCATAGCACGAAGAGTGCATTAGCTTTTTCATCCTGAATGAAAAATTCAACAGCACGATCCATGAGACGATTTACATTTATGTGCAGAATTAACTGACAGCATACAGAAAAATAATTTATGCCCAGAATTATTACATAAAATATACACGTACACGGTGAAAATGCAAAAAAAAATTTCTGTGAATAATTAACACTCGAGTTCCTCGAATTTGAACCGCTAAAGTTTGTTATAATTTGTATAGTTAACCATAAATGGAGCGGGGGTGGGGGGTAAGGTTGAGGAGTCTCTGCTTCTTGTTAGACCGTTCAAAAAACTTTTCACGCCTGATTCGATCCACCCTAGTTCAATTCGTCCCCGAATCATTTCGAATTTGAGGGACTCAAGTGTATCTGTTTATACTGGTCCGAAGATTCCAGAAGGGAGAGCGACTCGGGTGTCTTACCCCTAACGCTTGGTTTACTCAAAACAAGCCTTCAATATCCTGCAATGATCTTTTAAAGGTATACTTCACAGTTCACAATTCACAAATGCATCACAGTATGCAATATTATGGGTGGGTTCATTGCGGACATGATACGGACTTTGCCACATTACAATCCTTAAAATTTTCCACCGAATATTTCCAGCGAGCGGCTTCGGGACATACATATACAGGAGATCTATTTTCAAAGATTAGGCCCTGCAGTTGCAGTGGGTAAACTATAAAATTTCCGGGATGTACTTTGGCATCGCCCATATACATCGTGAAAGGCACATGCACACGTTGGTCGCAGTTAAAGTAGCCGCGGCTATTATTTGCCGGATCGTCTGAGTAAACTTGGCTCACATAATCGCAGCAATATCAATTTCGAATGTCAAGAGGTAGTGAGGCAAAAAATGTGTACAGTACGTAAATACGTCGATCGACCGAGCACACGCGAGAGAAAACTCGATACAGAAACAACGTAGAAAAGTGTATCTGATCCGTTAGCAGTTATTAGAATAATAATATTGTAAATCCACTCTAAAATCCACAGTCGTGCGCGTCCGAGAGGGAAAAAAAAAAAATAAAAAATAATTGTCCCCGGCTTCAGGACACGGCTCATCTCGTTAATGCGAAAAACAAAACTAGCACCCCCGATGGTGGTTAAAAAAAAAATATTGCGACGGCCAATAGAAGAGAAAGAGAGGGTGATATAGGGAATGCATGGCAGCGAATGAACGGGGTCGACTGCAGGAGTCGTTGGAAATGTAACGATAAACATTACTTATCGGTGACCTGGCCTTTAACAATACGAACATACGTGTATATATACATATTAAATATATTTACGAGCAGAGTATAGCTGCGGAAGTGGGGTGAAAGGATTTTCGAAGCTTTTGCTCAAGGGCTATACGTGCACTTTTCCGTGTGTATTTTTTACGCCTCTCTTCCACCGCGCGAAAACGCGCTCCGCACAAAAACGCAAGTTTTTTGCAATAAAGTAATTTAACCGTTTGAGTTATGGGTAATTCCAATACGGCGAACACCCGCGAGATTCCCGCGTGTTGGTCCCGCTACACCCATTGATTAGTATTAATGACTTAGCTGCACTCATTTTGCCCGAATAAAAGTAATTGGATTTGGCTTCGAACCCCATGGCGCGTGAGGTGGGGGTGGTGGGCCTCGATGTGTGTTGTTGTGTATGTGGGGGAGGGGGGGGGGGGGGGTGGAGAGAGAAAGCGAACAAAAAAAAACGAGAGATGGGGGAAAGAGCGCATACCCCAACTAGTCTCCTCCTGAAGAGAAAAAGAGAGACTGAAAGAGTCACGGCGTGTGTGTAAAAATCCATTAATATCCGTTTGTGCTTAATAAACGATAGCCTCGAAGTAGAGGAAACAAAGCGCACGGGGCTCACGGTCTCCGGACTAATGGCCGGTATTCCTGAATCGTTAATACGTATTTTTATGGCATATATATAGTTTTCCCGCATCGTTTTTCGAAGAGTTTCAACGACGACGAGAACCCTGGCTAATGCGCCGAATATTCTCGGCACGAAGCAAAACGAGAGTCGACCTCACATGGTATGTATAGATTTTTCGAGATTTAAATATCCTGCTAAAGCAATGTCGCACGTGTTTTTTTCATGGCCTCGGAAATTCTGATGTGGGGCAAGCTTCGAGATAGAATTAAGGTTAAGAGCGGCCGGTCAAAAGTCAAGCCAAATCAGGCTCGAAAAATCAATCGTATATATTCAATCGTTTCTGCATATTTCACGTATATGCCCCTTTTATCGGTAAATGCAATTATCTTCTTCCAGATATTGCAGTCGATATGGAGTCAAATTACGGCTATATCGGGAGAAATATTATTCTAGTGAGCTAACAGGGTCACCGTCAATTCTTTTAGATCAGTAAATGTCGAGAATATGGGCCTCAGCGTACAAGTTTTACCGCTCTCATTGGTTGAAAAGATATCAACGAAAAACTGAGAGGACACATACAATATCTCAACAATCGTACACAATTTTTTTTTTATAACACACTGTGTGTCTACGCACATGAGTGTGTTTCACACATACTATGCGCGCGCGCGCGCGTGTGTGTGTGTGTGTGTGTGTGTGTGTGTGTGTGTGTGTGTGTTTGAAACTTACATCGAGTGGGAATATAATTTTATCGCGAATTTCGACAATATCTATTGAGCCATGTGAGAGCGATAATTTTAATTAACAGATTTAAATTTAGGGAACAAAAATACATTGAAAAAGCTCAGTAAACATATATTTTTCTGCTGAGACCCGAATTCTTGACATTTGCCGTGTTAGATACTTCACTTTGAAAGTTACGAAAAAAATAATTTGCTGGTTCACAAAATTGTAGGAAAAACAAAATCATATGAGGAATGAAAGAAAGGAATAACATTCAGGGCTGATAAATTCTCGAATCTATATCCTTCTCGTGCAAACACAAAAAAAAACGAAGAATAGATCTTCAATGTTGAAATATTCGTCTGTACGTTGCTCAAAACGTCTTCGTTGTGATATAAATGTTACAAACTTCAAGGTCGAAAATAGATGCAAAAACTTTAGATTGAGGAACTTTATGTTGAAAGATCCCAACGATGAATTTTCACAGCTAAACGGATCGGCTTATAGTTGAGCTTACACAGTCAGCTATGAAGAATTTGTGTTTGTGTATGAACACAAATGAATATATATGATCGGCAATGGGTGTAACGGGAGAAATGTTGCAATTATCACGTGGTCGTTGCGAACCTCGGTGTTATCGGTAGAGTGATGAGAGGAGACCGAGACCCACACACTCTCTCTCTCTCTCTCTCTCTCTCTCTCTCTTTCTCTTTCTGTATACCTGGTCTTCTTGGTCTTCAACGCCTCTGAAAGCCACGACGCTGGCACCACACCGCTTTGTCTGTGAGTGTAATTAGTCCACAGGAAAGGACGGGAGCGTTGGCTCCTCGGGGGGTTGATGGAGCGAGAAGGAGGAAGAGAGGTTAAGGGAGGTGCGGATGAAACGAGAAAGAGAGGTGGGTCATCCAGCAAGGATCCCTCCACTTTACCCTCTCAAATTCCCCTCACTCGTTGCTTCTTCCTTTGCCAGTCAACCCTTCCTCACTCTCTCTCTCTCGCTCTCCCTAGCACCCCTGCCACATCGTCCCACCTTATTTATATGCAAATGAGCTTCATTTCGCGATATTAATGTCCCAGCCGAGTCTCTATCTCTCTCGTTCTTTCGCTATACGAGCGGTACGCGACGACACAAGTGAAAGGGTTGCTCGAGGATACGTGGAACAGGGTTCGCGTCCTTACACTCTTGTCTCTCAACTAGCAAAACCCTCGTTGGTCATATGCTTACGTTCCCATTCTTTTTCTCTTTCTCTCTTTTTTTTTTTTTAATGTTTCCTTCAACCCTCTCATTATTCCCCTTGCATACGTGTACAAAAAGTATAAAAATCTCCCAAACACACCCTCTCTATATCCGGCAGACTTATGCATATATTATGGGCGAACGTAGACGAAAAAAATTCGTAAGGGTGGTCTTTCACGAAAACTTTCGTATAACCAACGATGCGAATCTACTGAACCAATGTTTTGTGCAATGCGAAACGATATTTTTTTCCAGTATTTCTTTTTCCAGACGCCGGGAAGAAAGATCTGGTACATGTTTGAAGATTGCGATTATTCTGAATTGACGGATTGCCAAATAAAATCGATTGAGCGTAACGAAACATCGTATAAATTAAGATGGGATCTGAAAAGACCCATGTCTTCTCATACCTATGGGGTCCAAAAATATCTGGGCTTTGACAGCAGTTACTCCAAATAGTATAATAGACCATCGACTTATTTCATTGGTTGCAAATTTCTTTACATACTGGGAATATATCGAAACGAAAACGATGGTCTAAATTTGTACCAGTGCCTCCATATACGCGTTTCGTCGAGTGGTTTTGCGTTTATGGATATCCGAGTATGGTGGACGGGAAAAAAGAAAAATGCGATCAAAGTATAATTAATTAACGAGCCGCCTATTTTTCTCTCTACTGCGCTGCTGAGACTCAAACCGTTCTTTTTGGCCCTGAGGCCACGCTTAGAGTGGATCAAAAATCCTACATTCTACGGTTCTTTAAAATATATATATATGTATACATATATGATGCATAATTTGTGCTCTAGGATCATATGAGCACGTGGCCGCATACATGTACAAGTATGTAATGCTAGTTGTGCATAAATAATATATCATATACGTAATGCGAAATACATCACGTATATATATTATAATATATATAAATATATATATGTATACAACTATATACGCGTATAATGTGTATATAGTTACGTTGCTATAGGTAATGACCGATTTATCGTAACTACTAGAGCGCGGTAATGGGTAGACGTACCCCCATCGAGCTCCCACTGTGCGGGTTGAATTAACAACAGACAAGCCACTTGAAACATTACCGAGCTTTCCACTCTTGTATATGCATATATACAAATACATAGCACGCAATAGATATTACGTACCAAGAGGAACGCGAAAACGCCCAAGACTTGCGAGGCCTGTGTGTGTTGTGCGAGAACCCCGGCGCTACTGTTTTGCCTTGCCCAACATAAATTAGGGCCGATAGAAAGGGTAGATTGCGCATAATGTTGAATACATACATAGACGTGTCTCTACATTAAAAATCCCGTACGAAAAATGGAAAAATATTTTTACTTTTCGCTCAAACGATTCATGCGAGAATGATTTCTGCATATTTCAGCGAGAGAGAAATTTTATACGAACGAAAAACTGTTGCTTTGTCACTTTTACACCCACCCTATATATTGTCTCCATGATATTCGTTTTTTATAACTTTTTTCTTACATCAACGCATTAAAAGTTTCGCCAGGACGAGAGGTTAACGTATAATATATGCTATTTTCGCGTATTACGGATCCCAGTAATACGATTCGGGAAGTACGAAGGTAAAACGTCTGTTTCGTTGGAGATCTGCATTTAATGGACATTAAAATGAATGACCATTCTCTCTCCCTCGCTCTCTCTCTCTCTCTCTCTCTTTCTTTCCCTTTCTTTCTCTGTCTCACTGAGCTCATTGTGAATGCAAAACGACCGCGCGCGATACCGGTCTGAGTCTCGGTAGCGTGGTGAGAAAATCGTCCCGCGAGATTATAATGAAGTCCCTCCCACCCCTCTCCTGCTCTTACGTTCACCGACGGTGAGATCTTACTTGTAAATATTTTTATCCTCATTATATTTCGATATCTTTCTTCGGGTAAATTTGTCTCTCAATGAGAGATCGGAAAATGAATTATGAATCCAATGCGGAAGGCAAAGAATATAAATTATTGTTTGTATCCATTTCGTAAAATATATAGATGGTTACTTTGCACCGTTTTTCACTTCCTCGTTGAGATGATTTGTTTTTGAAAAAGAAAATTGACCTTCGAGCTATTTTGGACCGCTGCGATTTTCGTAAAAATTACTCGTGAATTGCATATTTTTTTTTAATTATCCGAGAAATGTCTGTAACCGCTATTACTTCCTTAAATTTTACGATCCGGGGTTTCATTTATTTGCATAAATAGCGTATACCCAACAAGGATGTTCGATATTGAATTCAGAGGCTCCAGATTGTATATGACAAAACAATTAGTTCGTTTTAAATTTTCATTAGAAATTATATTTTCGGTAAAACTTTCGTGAATTAACCACTATCAAGTCAGGCAAATACGTCATGTTCAGTATGGAATCAGTAAAGGGGTTCGAACTTACTGAAATTTTCTGAAATGAGGGAGTAGTATGTACAAGTTTATAATTTCCGGGTTTTTTTTCTCTATGGTTAAGCGTTGTATATATTTATGATTTATGTGCGTCAGGGGATTCGTCCCGAGAATACCATTGATATCATTTACTTATCATTGTTATTGGATACAAACATAAGTCCCTCATAATAATCGATCTACCGACATGTTTTATCACCGTTTACCCTATGCACTATTTCCCATTTATCAATGAATACATAATGGCAATGCTCGCCTGGTTGTGTAATCATCGTTACTTTACGCTCTATTTATTTTTATTCTACGATTATATCGACTTCGGGACGCATGTGCCATCGAAAATATGACAATCGCGCTTATTCATGTCTGTCGCATGCTCGTATACATTAGTAACATTCGTGGCTCTGCCTTCAATTGGGCAAATTGACTGATTGCAAATTGACTGACGCATAAAACAAACCGTGCTTTACCGCTCCACGTAGATCATACCGAATGAGAGTTTTGCGTAAGACCGGCACGTTTTTTTTTACCGTTACTTCAACAGCGCAAAAATCTCATGTGGTTAAAGAACGCTTTACAATGTCCGTAACCGTAACCGTTTCAGTAGGAAGTTGGAGGATAGAAAATCTGTGCTATGGTTTACATCCCCAATTGTAAACAATACAACAGGTTTCCCTATCCTCCAACTTCCTACTGAAGCGGTTACGGCTACGGTTACGGGCATTGTAAACCGTCCTTCACTCTCTAGTAACGGCTGACCCGGTGGATCGTTTAATCGGGAGATATGATCGAAAAATTCTGCATCCGCGAAGTAACCTAAAAAGGATATTTTCTTTGTTGGTAAAAATATTTAACGGTTTCATCTATTTCATTGATAAAAGTAGAAACCGCTTATTTGTAAACTCTGCAAAAAGTTTTCTATCATTAAAGGCCGTGTAATTTTTCTATCACGGACTTTCTCTCCTCTTTACCATAGACATAAAGGTCCTCTGTTGGATAGGCATCTTAAAAGCTGCCTGATGCGTTTACATACATACTAAATATATACCGTCATAAACCGATAGAATGCAGGGTAAATCCATTCTCCATACCTCCCACGACGTTGTTTGTCGAGAGGGAGGGAGAGAGAGAAAGAGAGAGAGAGTAGAGGGTCTGATGGTCGACGGGGTTGAAAAGCTCGCGGGAGAGACAAGGGATACACACACACACACACACACACACACACACACACACATATATATACACAAGTGGAAGCAACGGTTTGCATGGGTGCAAAGGGAGCATTGAGGGTTTGGGATACAGCAGCGGGGGAGGAGGGTTAGGGCTAAAACTGTGGAGGAGGATCGAGGGGTAAAGGATGCGGAAGGTTTGGCTGGCCGATGTATGAATATACATGACCTTACCGCCAACCCTTACACCACAACGGAGCTCTGCTTACATTATTGTATATCTAATTCCGCGGACGGTTCTCAAAGCCTCGCTGGACCGATCCACCAGGACGAAATGGCGTATAGCCGTATAAATGGGATATATGTATTACTGGAGTATAGTGATAAAGCATGAGGAAAGCATGAACCCAGACCGTTTCTACGATAGATCCGAAGCATTCTGACAACCTCTGCCATGGGCATACGACATTATGCAAGCAGTCTACATATTATACATTCGGACTGGGATTCAATTAAGTTCGGTTAGACCATCCTCCTATTCGCCATATCCTCCCTCGCAGCGTTACTCCCTCGTTGTACTTGCTAGATACTCTCTTCTGCACCCCGTCGAGGTGTTCCAAAACATGTCTCCCTGCTCTCTCGGTCACCGTCTCTCTCTTTCTTCCGTATTCTCTCCTTCTCTCATTCTCCATCACGAAAGACCGTTACGGACTTTTAGGGGTTGCCACAGGCGGTATTATATGCACGAAACACAAGATGTTCATGTACCCGAGCTTCAGTTGAATTCTCGCTGCTTAAAATATAGGGGATATCGGAGTTTTTTGAGCCAGAAAACGTAAAGGGAAAGACAGAAATATTCTCAATGAGTTTGATGGTAGTTGGAGGACAAGTAGAGAAATGACATTCATATCCAAGCATCTGTGAATCATTCCTGCTCGATGATTAATGATTCTTCAACGAATCATAATGATTCTCAGCCATTTGCTGGGTAAGAATAGTCTACATTTTTACTTCTCCTCCAACTATCCTTATTTATCCGGGTAACGTTGCTACGTTTCTCCAACCGTGTAGATAACGGACGCCACCCTTGTTTTGAAAACAAAAAAAGTCACAAGTCACGTTCGTCGAGAGGATAATCCCTATTTGTACTTTCAGGGCCTTAAAAATATTGACTTCGAGACGATCGTGACTTGCAAATTTTTTGTTCTTTCAATATTGAATCACAGATTTGTAATTAAGCGACGAGATATTGTCGAACGCATGTGCAGAGACAAATATGAAATCCGAAATTTCAGCACTTTTGTTTGAATGTCACTATGTTTTTTTTTTTGTTTGTTATTTCTCGTCGTAAGTGACGAATATCGCCGGTAAAATCGTGGTTCGAAGCTCAAATGTTAAAGGGCTAAAAGAGCGAGAAATACGAGAGTGCACGAATGCCCAGATTCGACGGTTAATAGGGCACAACGAGAGAAATTACCGCGAAGTCGGACACACATGGGACTGTGTGGGTGACACCGTTGTGACAAAAGAAAAGTGAAAAATAAGGTAGGCACAAAGGGAGAAACAATGCAAAAGCTCTCGTGTCCGAGGCATGAAACTCTCGGACGATAGAGTGGAAGGTAGCGAGCGAGAGAGAAAGAGAGAAAGCGAAAGAGAACGTAGTAAAGTGCTGGTTACACTTGTGCGAGCACGAGCAAGAGAGATTAAGAGGTGAAAAAATTCTATTCGAGAAGTCTCTCTGTTCTTTTGTCGCAAAAAGGGAAGAGGAAAAATAAAAAAAAAAAGCCAAATGACCCAGGCGTGGCATGAACCTCGCATAATGACTCTGAGGCAAGAGGGAATGAGGACGATTATTTTTTTTTTTGTTAAACCCAATGAATGTAATGCTCGCGTGAAAAAAAATTATGCGAGTTTACGTGTGAACGAAAAAGTTCCTATTTATTCATTACAAAAATATACATAGTTTTCTGAATAAAAAAAATTTGACAAACCTTTATTCCCGGCACACGTGTATTCAGTGACAATGTATTCTCATATTTTTTTCTGTCTGGCGTAACGATATATTGTGACTGGAAGAATGAAAAGTAAAATAATCTCAATTGAAATCCATTTGATGAATTCGCAAATTATTCAATTAAACCGGAATGTTCGATCATACGTAAATAAATTCTGTTTGATACAAATCAAATTTATTCTAATACAATAAATCCTTTTTTCTCGATGTATTATTGAATCTTGCATCGAGTATGTTTGCCCACACGGATCTCACGGAAATGTGAAATTAATATCGATGACATTCGTGTGAATGGAGTATAATGAAGAACGGGAATGGAGAAATGAAGAGGCCGTCGTGATCGACTTGGCACACAAATATAGAGTTGTATTCTACGTGATATTATACTACTATGTATATGCATGGCATTCATCCATATGTATATATATATCTACGCTTTTGTATTATTAATATGAAAAGGGTGTGGGCAAGTGCAAAAGCTCGTCACGTCATCATTGGATTCTCATCCAACCGATGGAACGACACGTACACGATCCTTCTATCGTGTATAGTTATTAATATAATACATTTGTCGACCAAGAGACAGAAAGAGAGAGAGAGGGAGAGAAACACTGTAGACCAAAAGCTCGTATGTTCGAGAACGATAGAAAAATACAGAGGTCGAGTCTCGTATAGCGATATGAAATTCGCCGATAAATACAACGCTAATAGATCCGCATATTATAATGACGATAGTCCAAGAGCGGTAAGGCCTGATCCATGCGATTTACCGCATAAAGTAATGTGAATTTCGTCCTTTTACATTTGCTGAGAGCCGACGCGTACACAGACAACGGGTAATATTCTTGTATTTTGGTATGCGGATGCATATTACATACGTTCTCGTAATGTTGGGTATGCTTGTTTGACATTTGGCCAGGCGTATAACTACCGAACGGCAATAAGGTTAATTGAAATACGTCAAGTAGCCGTTGGGTGGTATTGCATTGGGGAATACTTTGAGGGTTGTTGCCACACCGTTGGTCGGGTAGCCTCGCGTCGTACTCACGACTGCTGCGATGGCCAATAGAGTTTCCGTTGTGTGATGCATACATGTATACTATACATAATTATACACACATAGAGGCATTCACATGCCGAATGATGATATCGGTCAATGCGATGCAACAACGTCCCACACCGGATATACCTTACACAGTAACTCCGATAGTTGGTATATATATACGCGTCGGAGTAACACCTGGCTGAATAGGCCACGTGTAGGACATCGATATGAGATACGTCATTTGGGTATTTGCGATGTATATGCACCAGACAAACGACGTATAGTACTTTGGAAGTCTCGAATCGAGGAAATTTAATTTTTATCCTGCAACATCATCTTCCTTATTCTTTGGCATAACAATGCCTCGACACTAAAACGTGTTGGATCCAACGACTCAGTGCCCTGAAGCACAAGAAAAAATTAAAAATGGATGTTTATATGTCGACCTCAAAAAAAAACTCGAGAAAGCGCATTGCAGGAAATTGAATCTCATGTTTGCCTCGTGACAAAAAGTAGAAATCTCGAACGAGGCACCTCTTAGACTCAATCTTCAAGGATTCCTATTCGCGAGAAGTTTCCCGAGGTCAAAATCTGCACTTTTGAAGAGTGAAAAAAAGTACAAAATAAAATACCATAATATAATTATAAATAAATATTAGTAGTGTATATATAACTTGTAGGATAGGAGGAGGTGATTTTTTTGCACAACCGCTTTTCGTACACACTTCCTTTCATTTGGGCTCACTTTATATATACATTCAATCGTTTGGTGAAGATTTCCGAGCAAACTTTTGAGGGGATCTCGGATAACTGAAATAGAGAGCGTGAATTATAGAAATACAGGACGGATAGAAGGCACCACGAAAATGACGTCAAGTGAGGTGAAAGGAGTTGATGGAAATGAATAAAAAAGGTGGAGACAGACGGCGTTAAAAGATCGTTGTTTCGACTGATTTTTTTTTAATCACTTCTCACACAAACACAACACATTCAAGAAGTGAAGTCCTTCATTATTGTCAATAAATCTACGACAATTTTCAATACATAGTGGGTGTTGGGGCGATATGACGATACTTTTTTGAAGTTAAAAAAAAATAGAGCACAGCCTTAGATAGAAGTTTGAAAAACCCTCGAAAAAAAAAAAAAAAAAAAAACAGACGACTACCTTTCGTAAACGTTACGGCGTATAAATATAATTGAATCGATGAAATGTGATGAGAGGAGCAGAAAAGCTTCACGAGCCTCTACGCAGCGAGAATGTCAGAAATCTCTTCAGAGCAGTAACGACGGAAAAATTGTTGGCCTCTCTGTTTCAAATAGAAAGCAGAGAGCTCAATATACATACAGTACCGCGAGATATATACGAGAGAGTGCTTGATGGCTCGCTAGCCAACCCGCTCGATCACGACACTTAATTCAATTTAATTGCAATACAGTTCAATAATTCGATTAATTAAAAATATCCTAGTAAATACATATATATATATATATATATATATATATATATTTACAGACAGATTTCTCTATGTATAGCTATTTATCTTTGTGATACGCCGTTATAGCGAGAAAAGTGAGCTCGGAGCGCGTGATTCGCAAATGTTTGCGTCAATGTGGGCTTGAGGTATATCAATTGCAAGATAAATAGAGAGCGAGGATGAGTATGGAATGACGAGATGCGCTCTAGATGAGTCGTCGTTCGGCGAAACGATGGAATGAGACAAATTGGGGAGGGGGTTGAAATTTCAGGATCGCTGAAAATGGCTAGATATAGATGAAGCGAAATACGACAACTTTGTATAGAGACATCAACGAGTATGAAAAAAAAAAGAGCAAAATCAGATCAAAAGGCGAGAGAAAGAGAGAGAGAGAGAGAGAGAGAGAGAGAGAGAGAGAGAGAGAGAGAGAGAGAGAGAGAGACATTTTGAGAACCCGTGACATTTGGTTCATGTATTCATATATACATATCTGTAACGTTATAGAGAATTAGCTGATAGCTGGAACGTACCACTCGATATCCCACCGTCATCTGTGATTACTTGATTATGAGTTTCGAGTGAGCCATGTCTCCCTCCTCCTTGCTCACCGTCACACTTTCCTCATTCTCTCATTCGCTCTGCTTATTAGCGACTTTTCAACCCCTCATCTCGACGCCATATACATGTGTACCCAATCGAGAGACGAGGCTTCGCCATACCTCTCTTCCATAGCTGCGCACACTCGAGCACACTGTGTGTACCCTCTTAAAAAATCCTATTAGCCTCGAACGCTAATAGAGAAATCACGATGATGCACTCGAATGTGAGGCTCGGATTTTTTTTTTCCCCCGGATTGCCCACTGCTGCATAGTTCAATCGTTCGTAGTATGTCCAATCTCTCGTATATTCGATCAGCTGGATCATTGGAAGATTAAAAAAAAAAAATTCAATAAGCAGTCAAATGGCAACATCGTTTGCAAATCGTCAGTTCTAAAGATCTGCGTGAGCAGATAAATATCTCGATATCACGATATCACTTACATTGAAAGAAAAAAAATTTCAAAAATGACGCACGAGTCGTCCCTCACTCCAGCTGCATGACAATTTGCAAGCTCATACGTGTCTCGGGACATTCATTTGATACGAATTTAAATTTATTCGAACAAACGTATACCCTTTTTTTTATTACGATGATGATATGAGAAGTCACGTGGCGGTGAAAATTGCGAATTGACTATGGGTTCGACTTGTCTCGAAAGATAAGAATTAAAAAATAAAGCGCACATGCAACCGAAATTTTTTTTTCTCTTGCGAAATCGCGTATTCTATCTTCGCCGCGGTGTGATATTATAGTACGTCCTTTTTTATTTTCTTTCTCTTGTGTCCTGGTGTAAGCTATTATAGCTATACATATTCTCCGAGCGTCGCAAAACTGCCTTACGATCGTAGTATTAGCAGCGGCACAGAGGAAGAAAGAGAGAAAGAGAGAGAGAGAGAGAGAGAGAGAGAGAGAGAGAGAGAGAGAGAGAGAGAGAGAGAGAGAGAGAGAGAGAGAGAGAGAGAGAGAGAGAGAGAGAGAGAGAGAGAGAGGGAAAGAGAGTAGCTCTCGGGGTATCGCGGTGATAATAATGAACGCGTTAATTAAACCAGCTGATTTATGCGCCTTTCAGATTGTAATTGCTCGCCGGGCGCGAGCTCGAACGCCCGAACCTATACTATAATATACTCTTTCGCTCTTGCTCACATTCATTCTCTCTCTCTCTCTCTCTCTCTCACTCTTGCCATCTTTCTCTTGGCTCTCGTCGTGGCTTATATAGAAAGCCAATCGAGCAAAAGCCGCGAGCTAGAGTGACCGCGGGAGTGCGAGAAATTAACGCAGTCCTCGGAATGAAAAAAAAGAATCAGAAGATTAAGAGAAAACCCATATAATAATAATAATAATAATAATAATAATAATAATAATACACATATATGCGTAGTTAATTATTATTATCATTTATTGACCAAGAATAAAGTCGATCAATCGTTTTATCCAGGATAGCTATATGTTTCGTGTCTTTGCATGGTCGTACGCGTAGAGTCAGTGCGCTATTTTGGACAACTATTTTCATTTCCTTATATAATTAACAATCAATGAAGTTGTAAACCCAATCAATCAATCATCCATTTCATTTATGGCGGAAGTACAAATTTGGTTAACTATAAGAAATCGACTGAAAAAACCCTATGCTTTAATCGAATTCGAGTTTATAAGTAATTTGAGCCGAGAATCAGTCGATATGCGATATAGTTTTGACAAGGACAGCGTGCATGGAGAGAGTCTCATGATCAATATGAGCGTACTTCCTGTGCCGTAAAATTAAAATATAGTATTTTTAATTGTGAAGTGACGGTTATTCGATTATCGGTAATTTTCTTCAGAATTTTTTCTTTTTTTTATGTATATATTATTCAGCAATACTCAAAATAGATCCTTAATATGATTAACAGAATTTTGTTAACCCCGCAACATGATAATTCAATATAAAGCTTTTGTATCCTTCGACTGCTATATTTAAATTTACCGCCGCTCTCAGCGGTCTCACTTGTCGCAAGATGTAATGTCTTTTTAGGAATCGCGTTAATTAACGGTATTCATTTTGCACAAAGGTTTCTAATTACGTGCATCTCAGTGTACATATCGTATATATATATATATATGGTGGGTAAAAGCGACGGAAAATCATACGACTTGAAGCTCAACTCCAGTCTGTCGTTGAATGGAGATGTAATGTCTTTTCGTCGAGCTAGTAAGATATACATAAATGTGGAAGCCTCACAAGAAGGAAATTAAAATTACAAGAAGTAAATGACTTATTTACCGGAAGTTGGACGGAGAAGGTGTGTTATAATCTGGTACGAAGCTACGATAAAATTGATATTGGTTGATCGATAATTCTTGACATTTATGAGACAAATCGATATTTTTAATTGTTCTCCAATGGGAAGAGAGAGAAAGAGAGAGAGAGAGAGAGAGAGAGAGAGAGAGAGAGAGAGAGAGAGAGAGAGAGAGAGAGAGAGAGAGAGAGAGAGAGATGACAACGTCTTATATTTCTATAACTTCTTCATCGTGGAAAGTCACTCTTACGACCCGTCCCAAAATGCCATTTATACATATACACATATATATGTATAGGTGTATTTAGTTGAGGCGCGGCCAATAGTTATCCCTCCGACTCAGTTAGCAGTCGCATTAATTAATTATAATTAAGTTTTAGTTGACGTGGCAATAGAAGGATAGAGAGAAAGAGAGAGAGAGAGAGAGAGAAAGAGAGAACGGGTTATATAGCGAGAGCTGGTTATATACGTATAAATATACATATCTATATAGATATACAAGCAAAGCAGCTACGCGACTAGAATTTTGAGCATTACCGATATTATGCAGATTTGCCCAAGCCTCTGCTACACTTCTCACGCTCTACGGTTCTCTCGGTGTATATGTACCGTGTTCTTCGTCACTCTCATTCTAAAATCACAACGCCATATCGCGCTTTTACTTCTCTCTCTCTCTCTCTCTCTCTCTCTCTCTCTTTCTCTCTCTCTCTCCATCTCTCTCACTGGCCTTCTCATCGTCTCACTCTCCCTCGCACTTTACTTCTTACCCTTCCACTTCTCTGCTTTTCATCGTCGTATCTCTTCCTCCTCATCACCCGCCCCTTCGCGCCAGCATCCCTTTAACACTTGCCAGTCCGTGGAGTCGCCGAGTGTAAATTATTTACTTATTTACGGCTCGTAAACAGAAAGGCTTGCTGATACACTTTTCTCGATTCTCGAGAAGTTTCCCAGTTTCTCGACGCAAAAAAAAAAACTGTCGCTAACACGTACGTATGTAACGCGACGTTTGTAAAATGCAGGGATAATTGGATAGAATTATATTTCAATAATTTTAATTATTCTATATATATTCTTGGACGAAATAAATTTTATATAGGAGGTGGTCAACCGGATCTATGTAACTTTAGGATAACGAAGGTTTACTCATTATAGAAGCTTCTGTAAATTTCTGCGGCGTTTTTTTTTTTTTTTTTTTTTTTTTTTTTTTTTTTTTTTTTGAGGCAAAAGTATTTTCAGATTTTGGAATTTTCAAAATTGCAAGAGTCCTCGCTTCAACTCGATGAATCTTGAAAAATATGGGTCTGACAGTAAAATTTTACACGCATGAAAGTTGTTACATGTGGATTTACGATGCGAAATAATTTCGGAATTTTCATAGCATTTCCATGCGCATCGTCGTTTTTATTTTCATCACTTTTCGCATCATTTTTCGACTATTCGATTCTGTCTCATCCCGCAACAGGGATTATCATATAACTTCGCAAGAGATTTGGATTCTCTTGCGTCTCTTCGCGACATTATTTCCCGAGAAGGACGAGACGTTTGGCTTGGGGTATGAGGTCTCCTCAGCATCTTCGCGTGTCAAAACGTAAGAAGCTGTTAATCTTTGGTAATAAACTGTATTTTCATTATAATACCGCATGAATATTCAACGACGATAATGGCCTTAATATTTCTCCGCGGGTGTGCATCTTCCTGTGCTTTACGAGCTGAGCCTCTCTCTGCTGCCCGAACTGTGAGATGCGTCTCCACGTAGTTCACTGCCAGTAGATTTTCCCGCTACACTCGTTATTCATATTTTTATGAATAAACCTCGCAACGTTGACGTACATGCCTCGTGTACGTTCTCCGCCGACGTTCAAAACTCGCCCCCGAGGCATATCGGAGCTATGCAGATTATCGAAACAATATTATTCATGCCCAAAACAGACTGGATGGATAATTCTTAATTATGCTTATCGTAAGGCATTGAAGGAGTAATGAAAATATAATTTATCGTGCTCTTTGTATAATAACTGACTGTACTGCATTTGTTGTTAGATTCAACTACAAAAAAAAAACAATCTAAAGCTGCAAGAGAGCTGATTGAATTCTCAAAGTGTAAACATTTCGAGCTTACAACTTTGCGAAATTAATTTTTAATCCTTAAAATAAATGGCAACGATTTTTCGAAATGTTCGCCCACGTACGTAATTCAAATTTCAACGGATGAAAATAAAAATTTTACAAGTCCTAATAGATTTTTTAATATCTCTGAATCGGGGGATAATTGGCGAGGAATTAACAATTATAACCAGCAAAAAAATTTCCCTTCATGGTAAACACACCTATCTAGCTGAGTGAATGATCTTGCCATATCATGATGCACACGTGCTTCCGCGTTTCTCTCTACCCTACGACATATATGTATGTTTAACACACATGCCTCGAGCAGCCGGTCTCGTTTCCTGACCTTAATGCAAGCTAATGTAAGCAACGGCCGAAGGAATAATAGTGGGCCCTATATCGCCATTCATTTATCTCAGTTTATTGCGAACTGCGGGGGCAACAAACACCGCTCGAATACGCAACGACGCGCCATTAACCTCTCGGTCGGCGAGTCGTTGCCACATACACAGAGAAGCCACTGAGCTTAACCGGAGGGTGGAATGTGTCCATCTCCCTCTTGCTCTCTCTCTCTCTCTCTCTCCCTTGTTCAAGTCAATCTCTCCCTGCTTGTGAGGCCCGTGATGCCAACCGGTGAACGAGCTTGCCACGAGCTTCCAGTAACGACGAAGAGATATCCGGAAAATTGGGGGCGGGGGGGTCTTAGCAGAGGCTTTGGGGTACGAATAGGCGGACACAGTTACCGGTGAACTTCCGCCGGACATATACCATCAGTAATGTATTAGATATCTGAGAAATACCGACAGACACTTTTCCTATCGCTATATTAATAACATCGATAAACTTTCGATAAACATGACTGCATCGAGACTCTCGTATCAATCCAATGACACATCAAAGATCATTTTGTTCGAATAATGCAGCAAGTTTGCTTTTTAAATGTGTTTTTTTTTTGTCATATTATTTCATCGTAATGTAATAAATAAAATGAAATAACAAGACAAAAAAATGTGCAACCTAAGAACGTTGCTTCCGGGCATCACTATTACATTTTTACTGAGACGAAAAAGAGAAAGAACAGTGCAATTCGTTCGCGCTGTACTGTCAAACTTTGCTCCGCGATGATACAATCCGAGCAAATTTACAATAATACACCAGATTACCGACCTTTATAGACGTAGGGGAAGTTCGGGTAGCCCCGGACGGCGGGTATCCCCGGACACTTTAAGTATGCAACAATAGAGTCAAAAATGTAACCAAAGTGACGCATATTAACGTGCCCCGTAGTGCATAGAAACAAATTTAAGTCAGTATTTTGGCATGAGCGCTGACCGGGTAAAATTTATTTGTGAAATTTATCATCGGCAAGATTTTTCGTGCGCGCTCATCAGACTTCGAAGAAGGTTTTCATATAAAAGACACGGGTAATACGACTGAACGTATTACTTGTATCAGAGGCCATTACATATGCTTTACGTTTATAACAGTTTTCCATTTGATTGTGTTCATAATTTGATAATTATCAATAATATAATATGAGATAGGGATTATCGGGTAGCCCCGGACGCAAGTCTGTCGCGTACCATCGGACATTTTGAAACAAAAAACGAAGAAAAATTTTCAAAAAAAAATGGAAGAAATGAACAAAAAATGAACAGAAATGAACTAAAACTATCGAACGCGCTCCCATGAAGATCGTCATGAGGCTACGGGGATGTGTGGGGAAAACTTCGACGAAGATTGGATTGAATGTCGAAAATCCAGCGATTGGGCTCACGAAGCCTCTGTCGACATTGAATCGTCAAATATCCATTGGTATTATGATGTTTGTAAAGCTAAAGAACGATTAAATCGTCGTTAAAATGTGTGTCCGGGGCTACCCGCCGTTTTTCCCATTGCCCAAAATTGGATGGTAACGTTTTTCTGTTATTATATAATTCACACAATTGAAAAAAGTATCTATTGTTCTGTTAAAGTCATCAAAGAGATTCTGAAGATCGTAAATGGTATGATATTAAACGTTTAGAACCTGTTATTTATATGTTTTTGATATACTTTATTCAAGTGTCCGGGGCTACCCGAACTTCCCCTACAACTGTGTCGCAGTCCGTTTATGGGGACTTTTCTGCTCTGCATCCGGGCAAACTCATTTTCAAATCAGCGGCACAGAAGTAATTGCATGGTTCGAACTCAACATTTTCGTGCCACAACAATGTTTACTGCTTGTGATGTTTTGTAACAGTGGTTATATTTCGCTTGAATTAACTAATGGTGCAATAAAACCGGGGCTTTGGTCTGGTGGCTAGCGTGCTGGCCTCTTAGCCAGAGCCTCGGGAGGTCCCGGGTTCGATTCCCGGTGTCGTAATCTTGTCAGGAGAAAATAAAATATGGGCGTGACTAGCTCCAGATATATGTATGGGGCATACACAAGTACATTTACTGGTGTGTGTCACATATATATAGCTGTAGTCCATGTTTACGTTCTCCTGTCAAGATGTGACGTAGCTCCGACGCCGTGAGGCGAGCACGGGACCAACTGTAGTGGCCCAGGTTTTCCGCAGTTTCCCGGGGCCCATGGTACGTGCTAATACGCGTGCCATGGTGAATGCGCTACAGAATAGGAAGTCGGCTGCGGCCGCACGGGCCCTGGGTGTCTGGTTACTGACCCGGACCAGATACCCAGGGTGGAGGTGGATATGAGGGAAGGATGGAAAGGGAGGTGAGGGAAGGAGCGCCATCTTGAAAACCCCGAAAGGGAAGAAGGCGTGAGGATATAAATTAATAATAAAAAACTAATGGTGCAATATATCGGAGCATTTTTTTAGCACGTAATCGCATTTGTAAATTCAACGTGAAAGTAATTTTTTTTTTATATGGTCTAGCACACTGTATATCCCAGTAATTACTAATTACTGACTATCTTACATTGAGAAAAACAAAATGCATAATTAATCTACAATTTTTCTTGAATCCAGGCTTCAAAATGTTGTATAAAATAATTAAAACAAATAATTGAATAAAAGTCAATTTTTTAATTGTTCGTTTTAACGGAGCTACTGTGCAGAGAAAAATGAAATTGGTTTGATGGCAATTGTCTTACTTTCAGGTTATGATATCGCATCAGCTAGTCGAACATCATGAAAGAATTATAAATAGTAGTTTCAGTATTTATATATACGAATGTCAGCACTGAAAATTGTTTTTCTGCATAGCACACACACGTTTAGAAATTAAGGCAAGCCATGATTACTTTTTATTAATGAATTCTTCAACCGTAATATTCAATTGCGAACATATACATGCCTAAAACTTTTTGATACAGTGTATGGAGAGTGATGACCGAGGATGATTATTTACGGAAGCTATAGAAATTGAGGGACATGAAAAATTCGAGTCTCGAAGGGAGAGTAAAGCCGTGAACTGAAACAGAGGTGGATAAAGAGAGGACGAGGAGTTTTCTACTTTTCACTTTACACACCAATATTTTCGATAAATATCGAATTTTTTCGTGCCATATACGCACATCGATACACAGCCCGTTCGGGCGACAGAAAATAAAGACCGTGAGTGTGTGCGTGTGTGTGTGTATGTGTGTGTGTGGGTGTGTGTGTGTGTGTGTGAGAGTTCTCGATGTGTTCGTGTTTTTCGTTTCATCTATTTTTATTATTTTCCTGTCTCTCTATCGTCCGCCTGTTCGGCGTCGTCATTATTGTCGTTCTTTTTTTCATCCTCCACCTCCTCCCCCTCCTATAGTCTCTCATATATTGTAAATCCTATATCGTGTGAAGCTTCGAATATCGCGAGAGCATCTCTTTACCCTCCTGATCGCCCCTCCCGCTCTCCTTTGAGCGATGACGCCTAGAAACGAGACGAACCGGGGATGAAAAGAAAAAAAAAAAACGATGAAAAAATTATTGGAAAGCGCGTTCGTACCGGTATACGGGTCCATCGACGCCATCCCCTTCCACCCCCTTTCGAGGGCACTGAAAGGGGCAACCAATAAATTTTGAATGCACCCGCCGACAGAATTATTGGTCGATCGTTGGTGGTATAATGATCAAAAAATTATAAACAAAAGATTCCACGGATGGCGAGACTTTTTCGTGGGTCAGCGAGGCAAGCGGATTTTTCTTTTGCGGATAGCTTTGACGCTCTCTCATATCGCGGTATATATTTATACACATCGCTATTAAAGCAATATGTATGTGTGTGTGTGTGTGTGTGTGTGTGTATGTATTTCGTGCATGTGTTTGCGCGACGTTGTTCGCGCCATATCGGCTTCCATTCGCTTCCAAACCTACCGCACCCAAGAGCCGGGCTTTTTCGCTATATTTAAAAATCGGTGCGCTCTCCTGGAAAATTCTACGGCGGTGTGGTACAAAGAGAGAAGACCCAGCCGTTACATCACGCGGTTTATTAAAATCTATATATTGTTTTCCCGCTTGTTTGCCGAGCGAGAACCATAGTCGAGGCTAGAAGGACAGTGATGTAGGTCTGGGGGGATGCGGTGATATTCAGAGGGACTCCCTCGACTGGTACTTTTTTATACGTACCGCAGACACCTCATATCCGTGATAATGCACCTCGCACCTTTTTCACGAGACTGGCGTACTTTTTCATATATTTTGCCGCTAAAGTACCGAATATCTAGTGTGTATGTGTGTGTGTGTGTGTGCATGATCAGAATTTTTCGAGGGAGTCATCGTGGCAGACTAGTCGAGTCATGGACTACTTCAGCAGTAATATCGTTAGAGGGAGATAGAGAGAGAGAGAGAGAGAGAGAGAGAGAGAGAGAGAGAGAGAGAGAGAGAGAGAGAGAGACAGAGAGCAATAAAATCTTTAAATCCGTAAAAGTTGTCGCAATGAACGAAGACTGTGGAAACTTATTATAGCACTTGGATGAGTTTTTCAAAAATGATTTTGATCCGTCGTCTCGTATTCGGTCCGTACAGTGAATAATTTCACTTAATTCAACCTCAAAACTCCTAAAAATGTTGCAATAATCATGGCGTCGACATTTTGTCCTTTGAGTATTAATATTGCCTCAGGCCATTCGTTATTATTTTTATGGAAACTCCTATATCAAATACTTTTACATTCGTGCTCATGTGTGTTCCCTCATCAAGGAAATCATTTTAATTGCCAATGAAATTAATTTAATAAATGTTTACGTGCGTTTGAATTGTCATTGCGCGATACACGGCGTATAGTCGGGTACATTGAAACATCTATTTGTAGCATACAATAATCGTCGTTGACTTCTGTGTGTGTTATGAGCCGACGCGATGCCACACACTTGAATCACCTCCGACGGATTTTTCACGAATTAGCTTCGATTCGCAATTTTCCAATACCATTTATTACGCGGCAAAACAATGTCATACGCAATTTGCGTAGACTCGCGGTGAAAAGGGCAGGACAAATGTGTATAACATCGTAAAAAATAACGGTAACCCATCCACCCGATCGGCACAGAATTTTTGCAAAATGATACTAACAGCCTGTGTGCGTGCGAGCGTGCACGTGCGCGCGCGTGTGTGTGTGTGTGTGTGTGTGTGTGTGGATTTGTAATTTTACGAACACACACTGTGAGCTGTTGCAATGATAGTACTGGCAGTACTTTTTAATAATGCTCGCGAACGCCCGTTCCGCGAATCCGTAATTCAACGAGTGTGAGTATGATGGAGGGTGTGAGAGGGACAAGAAAGTAATGATTGTATTGACAAAAAGGTTTTTTGCAACCAATGTGAGCAGCGGGCAGGCGAAAAAATACAGAAGTTTTTTTCAGTTTTAAACTCAGGAATATGCGCATGCGTAGATTACTGGCAAAAAAGGGCCGAACCCACTGAAATACACACCTAAAGTCATACGAATAATGCACGTGCTTTTGTTTTCCCTCAACAGACTTTATAGAGTCGATGGCACGTGAGTATAAGCGTCGGGCTTATGCATACCTGAGCTTTATATTCACTGTGGATACATCTGAAAGACTTACAGGAACCAGCATACACACACACTCATACATATACCATGGAGATTCGTTATTTTTAATCAACCAAAACGATAATACGCTTATTAATTGATGAATTAAACATGACGTAAATGTGCTCGGTTTCTCGACAGTTTTGTATGATATTGCGGTGTGGATGATGCGGCTAAAGTTCAGATCCACAGTACAATTCTACTACCGTCAAACTCATATTATTATTATTATTTTTTATTATCATTATTGCGTATAATAGTATGAGCCAGAATATGTAATGTGAAATACAGAGCATTCGTAATATTGCTACAAATTTAACGAAACAAATATCGTCACAATATATATGGATATGAACGAAAAAAAAAAAAAACCCTCGGGCGCGTTTCGGAAAATCGCGAAAAATATCGAGTTGAAGGTTTTCATGGACCAGCACATCGATCATAATCATGTGAATTAGTAAAATGTAGGATCGCAGAAAAATTTAGGCTTCGGGTGACTAGACTGGGATTCGAACCCAGGTCCTCTCGATTGCCGGTCGAGTGCTCTGACCACTGAGCTACCTAGGCCTTCTACCCAATTCCTCCACGATCCGTACTTATAGTTCTTTCTGGGGGACTTCGCACCCCACATTCGGCCATCCTGGAATGACATGTGCCCTCACATGTCCGTCTTACATGTAAGAACACTTCGTCTTAGTGTCACTCCAGTCGCTTCATCGTCTTCCGTAGGTGGAAGTACCCCCATCCCGGACGAGCCCCCAATTGTAGGATCGCAGAAAAATTTAGGCTTCGGGTGACTAGACTGGGATTCGAACCCAGGCCCTCTCGATTGCCGGTCGAGTGCTCTGACCACTGAGCTACCTAGGCCTTCTACCCAATCTCTCCACGATCCGTACTTATAGTTCTTTCTGGGGGACCTCGCACCCCACATTCGGCCATCCTGGAATAACATGTGCCCTCACATGTCCGTCTTACATGTAAGAACACTTCGTCTTAGTGTCACTCCAGTCGCTTCATCGTCTTCCGTAGGTGGAAGTACCCCCATCCCGGACGAGCCCCCAATTGTAGGATCGCAGAAAAATTTAGGCTTCGGGTGACTAGACTGGGATTCGAACCCAGGTCCTCTCGATTGCCGGTCGAGTGCTCTGACCACTGAGCTACCTAGGCCTTCTACCCAATTCCTCCACGATCCGTAGTTATAGTTCTTTCTGGGGGACTTCGCACCCCACAAAAATTACGTTGAAATGGAGAAATCACAGCGAACACCAAACCCAGAGTTGCATTTATTCTCCCCCATCCCTCTCCCCCTGCCCTGCCCTGGTCATCCCCGTATCGAGATGTCTGTATGTCCTATTACCGGAAAATTCGTGACTATTTATTCGCGTGCACTTCGTATTAAATCCCTTTGTCTTCCTATAAAGTCTACTCGTTCCGCAAACGCGTGTATATTTAATATTAAATAAGCTTCATATATGTGTATCACATGACATCCTCCAGACAGCGCTCATTGTATCAGCTCTCTCACGCATAATTATTATTAGTCACATTTCAAAGTTAAACTATACTAAAATAAAGTATAATATTATTATCATGTGTAAATACATGAAGAGAGAAGAGAGAGAGAGAGAGAGAAAAAAAAAGGGAGAAAGACGAAAGAAAAAGAGAGCGAGATCGAGAAGTTGAGCATGTACCCTTGGAGACCATTGCGAGGATGCCGGCCTGATTGACGTACCCGGTTCTTCCGTCCTCCGATTCTCGGAGAGTTTTGAATGGGTTAGAAAGAGAGAGAGAGAGAGAGAGAGAGAGAGAGAGAGAGATAGTGCCAGAAGGAAATGCGACGATCGTTTTTGATGATATTACTAGAGAGGGGCACGTTATAATTTTTTCACTCCTCCCTTAGACCCCTTAACTTAGCGTTATACATCTCCTTATTATATTATTAGCGTAATTAGATTCGCTCACGTGCTGCTTATTTTGTTATTATCGTAATATACATTCGTGCCTGAGGCCGACTGTCGAGATCGTCAACGATATCGAAATTACATTAAATTTCTCAACGTACCACTTTCAGGCACTTCAACTCGATAACTTGATGTTACTTTTTTTGAAATTATTTCTCATGACAGTTCTAATTTTTTAAACCTAAATATAAATAAGATTAAATTTATTAAGCTTTTTATCTTCAGGACGACAGTAGGGACTTGGGTTTCAATCGGAACGTTTGCTTTATCATTATCCGCGTTCTACATGAGAATATATTGCACCTTCAAAATCTCCATGGCTGTCAAAGAATGACGAATCTTATAAGTGTTAAAGCTGCTTTGCGTTTTTGTGAGCCGTGTAGCAGGATTGGAAAGCATAAAACTTCAAAGAATTCACCCGTTTACGTATGATTAGACGGACAGCTCGTAATAATAATATATAAACACTATATCGGTACGTCAGAGGTAGTAAACGTTTCGTTGCGAAAGGGAGAACAGGATAAGGATAACATGCATACAGTCACGTGTGTGTGTGTGTGTGTGTGTGTGTGTGTGTGTTACGCCGACTAAACGCCATTCCGTGAATTAATTTCCTGAGTGGTTGAATTTCGTTGGGTGATAACTCTACGGGACTTTTAATGCACGAGCTCAGCTATACGCAGCGCCGGCGTTGGGGCCACTGACGCCCCGGGCAAGGATATTGTGGCGCCCACTTAAGGAAATCATTATCGAGTGTTAGTTTTTTACTGAACCAATGTGAACGTACATTAAGAATTTCATCTTTTCTTTAGCGTTACCCAGAGCAACGACGTGGACGTAGAAAGTTTTGTAGCTTCTCTTTTTTTTTTTAATTTTTTTTATATTTTAAATTTAAAAATTTTTCTTATATTTATATTTTTTAATTTTTTTAATTTTTAATTTTTTAATTTTTTTGTATTTTTAATTTTTTTGTAATTAAACATTTTTTTTGTTTTTTTTTTAATTTCATGCACATTTTATATTTTTTATTACTTTTTATTTTGATTGAATCTTTTGTTGATTTTTGAATAATTTTCTTAAATTGTTTTTTTTAATAATTTTCTTCAGTAAAATTTCACTTTTCGGGCCTTTTTGTCAGCAAATATACGAATTAAATTAGAAAAATCTAATTGTCCCGCGATTTCATTTTCAATCGAAAGAGTAGCCAGATAAGAGCGTCTCGATTGAGAGATTGTTGATCGGAGATACGTTTTTATTAGTTTTAATTTTGAAAAACTGCGTTCTCCACTTGCAACTGTAACCGGAATAGTTGCAAAAATCCGGAACGCAATCCTGCAATTGTAGTTAACCTATTAATAGTACTTCTTAAAAAAGCAGTAAAAAAACTAGAAAAATTCACAATCGTGAAAAAAAATATATTTAAAAGAAAAATTGAGAAGTATTTTTAAATACAAAAAATAGGAATAAAGGATTTGGGATATTTGAAGAACGATATTACAGAGCCCATAAGACTATGAGTACGTTTACACGACGCTGTTATTCCGGTGTTACGAAAACCGGCGTAGTTAAATCAGGCGTTAAAGTGCGTGTAAACGGGTCCTAACACCCGCTTTACGACGTAAAGCGGGTGTTAGGTACCGTGTAAACGCCTGGTTTAACTAAACCGGTTTTCGTAACACCGGATTTAGAGCGTCGTGTAAACGTACTCGATATGCGTGGAGTACAGAGCGTATAGAGCACACGCTGCATTCGTCTTGGGCGCTTACGCGCTTTGAGCGCTCACGTTTACATGCGCCGACTATTACACTAGGACCTCGATTTAACGGCCAGTGGCGGGACCGGCTCCACATCGCACCTTGTTAAATCGAGGTAGCGTATGCCCGCCCATGCTGTATCTGCGCATCGGCACTCCGTGCTACGGGCCCGATCGGGGAGACTTTAAGCGTCCCCCACCATCTCCCACCACGCGAAAAACCGATCAATAAATGCGACATGGTGGGAACTGTCTATTAAATCAAGGGCCATTAAATCGAGGTCCTAGTGTAGTTGAAAGCGTGTAAAGAGCCCAAGACGAATGCAGCCACAGTATTGAGGGTACGCATCAGCAGGAGACCCCAGACCTCGGCGCCCCCCCAAACTTAGCGCCCCGGGCCGTCGCCCCATCACGCCCCCCCCTAACGCCGGCACTGGCTATACGATTCGTCTATACATGCATACAACAGAATATGAACACGCATATATATACTCGTGTGTGTGTGTGTGTGTGTTTGTGTATGTGTAAACACACATGTACATGATGGTGTACATAACACCCCTCGCGGAGTAGCTTAAAAAAGTTGTACATCGCGAGACTGTGCACTCGCTCGGACGTTTGTTGACGTTGCTGGAACCCCGCAGGGGTTGTTGCGATGCGCGAAAGAGTGAGGGGTTGTGGAAGAGTAAATTTATTTAACACGTCCGCTCTGAGAGAAAGAAACAGCGAGAGAGAGAGAGAGAAAGAGAGAGGAAGAGGAAACAATATTTATTTAGCTAATGCTCGTTAATTTTTTTCACACATTTTATGCACTTGACGGGATATATTTCTGTTCTTCCGTCTTAGATTTCGTTAAATCAGTACGTTCATTTCCATGGCAATTTTATTGAGGTATCGCTTCAGATATCGACTACTATTTTGTATATGGACGAACCAGGTTGACACGGCGAACCTGACTAAAGTAAACACTGGCTTTATCTATTTTCAATGAAGCTGCTGCGTTCACTGCGTCAGCTTCACCGTGTCAAACCTGTACAGAGATGCTTTGATACCTGGGGTCAATGATTCAACCAGTCTCAATATTTATAATCATTGTCACCGTCGGACACTGTTATACCCGAAAATTTTAACCCGACACTCTTTCCATGCCGCACACCATCATTTTGCCTCGTATAATCTCGACGACAATGCTATCCCGCTCATCCGTCCAAATAAAATGACATCGCGTTCATTATTTTCGAACTGCGTGAGAGCTCATGGTATTTTTTATTGGGTTTGTTAGTGGCCTCCCTCTCCTGAATTGTGCGTATCATGCGCTGGTGGCTTTCCAGAGATTTTCTATGGTTTTCATGCAGTCATATCCGCGCATGTATGTAATAAATTGTACCAAAATGTAAAGAGAAACACTGGGATACTTGGTTTTGAAATCGCTGGAATTTGTTTCAATTGACATAGAAAAAAAACATGAAATTATTAGATCAAATTTGGATCACGCATCCATAGCTGGATATTCTGAAAAATTTCCAGCATCCGATTTTCATTATAATGGATTTTGAAAAATGTGATGCTTGCAAAAGTTTTTACTCTCAGCTAATCTTAGATTATTTTCGCTTTTACGTCATTTGCCACTGTGTTTGCGGGTGTTCCATGAAATGAGACGAAAAAAAAACTTACAAATAGACCACCTTAAGGAACACGCGTAAATATATAAATGATTATACATGTAAAGGTGAAAATGAGAGCGAGCAAAAAAGGCGAAAACGAACGAGAGATTGAAGATTGCAGCATTCAATAGCTGCGGAGTACCTGCGCAGGCAAACTGCGGTCAGTCTGGTCAGAGGATTACGATAGCGTTGAATTTTTTTTTTTAATTTCATTCAGCCGTTTCTAAAAGAAGGGAAAAATAAGTTTGCATCGAATAACATGAAAAATTTTACTGAGCGCCCGGACAAGTTCGTTGCTTCGCGATAACTAAGTTATCCAGAAAACACACGGATTCCCAACGGAACTCTCACCCTCACCCTCCGCGTCTCCACGTGAAAACCTTTCTCTGTTTCTCTTCCGATGGCCGATAATATGAATGCAAAACTGCAATACTACAATAGACTCGGAGAGTTCTGATATTCGATTTTCCACGCCAGGCGACGAGAGATAACCTGAAATTATTCGACCTGGATTGGATGGAGTTGGCCTCCTTCCCCACGACCTCTGTCGTCAAAATCCACCAAAGTCCCAATATGATGAACGGTCGTTGTAGGCAAAAAAAAAAAATAGAACCTCGAATGAAAGACCTGACTGCAAACACATCATGTGCTCTGTTTTATGCAGTACCCGATGTGCAATGATGATAAAAAATTATGAAACATTTCGTATAAGCAGCGGGGGTGGGTATGTGCAAACTGTGCTGACCGTACTGTGTGGATTAATAGGAAAGGTGGAAAATACGCGTTGGGGGATGCGCTAATTGAAAAAATTATACGTGAATCGAACTGAATAGGGGGATGGCATTAGGGGTTATCGCAGTTGGTGAGTTGCCTGACTACTGGCAGCTGTTAGGGGTCGCGGATAGAGGGGAAATGATGGAATGAAAAAGGCTTATTTGGCGGTGACCATTGGCAAAAAAAAACAGGGTGCGTGGGAGAGGTTAGCGCGGTATTGTCGGGTACCGGGTTTTCCCCGTCGCATTATAGTCTGCTCGGCATGTGAGTTTTTAAGGATACGAGTGTGTTTGTATACGTGTGAGTTTCCGTGCGAGGTGGAAAAAAATGGCTGTTAAAGTCCATGGGGTGCGAGATGTGTAGGGGTTTGCAAAATCACACCCAATCCTCGTACACGCCGGGCACACACCATCAGCTTGCCATTCCCGGTTCTCCCAGAGAATCACGAAGCGTTCTCTCCGCATATACTCTTTTACCCCGTGTATGCAAATCCCGGAATATATATACAGAGTTAAAGAGAGACAGAGAGAGAGAGAGAGAGAGTGACGCGTCAACGATTATACGAGCCTTCTGGTGGACCAGAAGCCAGGCTCTCGCAATGTTCTTGCGCGTGTATATGTATGTGTATGTGCGTATACGTATACAATGAAACATTCGAATCGTGGCGAGTAGAGAGAGAGAGTGAGATAAAAGAAGGGTTAAAAAATACTCCGAGGCCGACAAATGTTGTAAAAATCTAGCCAACCAATCGGGCGCATTGTGTCCAATGGCGAACAATACTGCCGCGGTGCCGTTTCCAATGCGGAGCCTACATTCTCGCGAGTTTTTTGCACAGGCGAGCACACGGGACAACCGAGCGAAAAGAGAGAAAGAGAAAGAGAAAGAGAGCGGGAGAGAGAGAGAGAGAGCGAGAGAGAGTTGCAGATCGGAGAGGGTGAGTTGCATTTTTTATATGCGCAGTAACAAGAGACATATATAGATATATCCGTACAGGATCACACATGCAGAAAAAAGCGCGTACCATTCACGAATCAGGTTTATTGTCGGATTTTGCGAATCGCATTTTCAGCCCCCGCGGAAAAAAAAAACTAGGCTCGCTATGTGTACGCAGACATGGAAAGATATATAAAGTCATTGTCCTCGTGGATACTTTCATCTCTGTTTCTCTGCGTGTACACGTTCTCTCCCGCATGACGATCTGAGGGTCGATGCTGATTTCAACATCATGAATGCGCGAATGTTACAATCGGCAATGATCCGGTGTCTGTACTGGATCGTAAATTCTGGGTACATGGATACGGGGATTCGAATAAAGGCATCCCTGCATGAATCCACTGGGGTAGATGGTTAGCAAGCTTTTTTGAGCTGGCTAACCAAGCGAGAAGCATGTGCAAGCCATCGGAAAAAACTATGGCAAAACCGTGCTACCCCGGCTTTGTATTCATCGAGAAAATAATAGCCCGATTCATAAGTTCAGTTTTCCTCTGACCCTCCATGACCTCCTTCCGATCAAAACGTTTAGTTTCTGCCATTTTGTCGGTTCATCTGGAGTCGGACATAAAACGTACCGAATACGCCGTACCCTCCTCTGACTCCTCAACACTCTTTAGACTCGACCGCAACTCTCGAAGAGGTCTCAACGTTTAAAGAAGGTTTTGAGGAGGCCTAAAATTTCGACCTGGGAATCGTTGGCTGAACCAGAATATTGCGTCATCCAATTTTTTCACATGATTGAAAAATGTATTGAATCAACAATATCAGGCCAAAAGTTGCAAATTTCGTTGGCGAGTTAGCTCCATTTTATTCGCAATATTTTAATCATATCAGCTCATTGTTCTCGATGTGGACTTGTACGAAATTTTTTGAATGAAGATATTTCAACTCTCTGATGAGATCTATCAGATTTACATATAACATTCTGGGCAATTGGTATGTGTGGGCTTTACATCAAATACATATCACGACATACAATGAAAATCAGTGTGAGAGTGCCTGCTGTGGCTCGTGTTATAGCGTTCACCGAGAGCTCGAAGCAATCGAGAACTTCCAGCATTACCAAAACCCTCCTGGCAAAGTAGTCCGAGAGCAGCGAGGAGGAAGAAGAGGAAGAATAAGGAGGTGGAGGAGGAGAAGGGTTGCCTGCATGGTTAACGATTGCACCTGTTCTTACATGAAGCCTACTACATACACGGTCGTCTATATATCCTTTAAGAGGAGAGAAATGCAAGAGTGAGGGTGCAGTGTGCTCTTGCGAGAGAGGGAGGATACGGGTGTTCTCACAATCGGATCACCCACCTAGCTCACCCAAACTCTCTCTCTCTCTCTCTCTCTCTCTCTCTCTCTCTCTCTCTCTCTCTCTCGATCTTTCTTTCTCTTGCACTCATGTCTGAACCGGGCATTCCTAGAACAGTAATCTTATTAAATTTACATATTAATCAACGGATTTTAATTATCCCTAGCCCCTGCCGAGAGGAGGGGATGCAGGAGAAAGTGAGAGCGAGATAGAAGAGCGGGGACATAGGAGAGAGTAGGGATGAAGGAATAGAGAGGAGAAGCGGATGTGTTGCATGAAAGACAGGGAGAAAGAGAGAGTGCAGGACAGCAGAGTAGTAGGTACTACGAGAGATGGGAGAGAGTAAGAAGGAGGATGGAATGAGTGAGTTCCACCCTTGTGCGGTGGTGGTGGTAGCAGTAGCGGTGGTGGAGACCGAGCCAGCTCTCGTAATTTACATTAATCCAATAATTGCATGGAGGTTTCCTAATTAGAAATTCAAATGAGGTGGTGGCAGGCAGGCAGGCTGGCTGGATGGCTGGCTGGTTGGTTCGCTAGCAGGGATACGAGAGAGCTCAGCAACGGGCGAGCATACCACTAGCACGGAACAGCATAGCTTGCAGAGCGGTAGCAAAGTCCGTGGCTCTCTCTCTCCTCTCTCTCTCTCTCTCTCTCTCTCTCCCCCGTCGTCATATAGTATATACGTCGACGGGTGCAACGGCGCCGGAACCAAACACAAGTTCGAGTAATACCGAGAACGGACGTCAAACGCGACTAAAATGACCGAAATCTGCATTACACACTACGATCTGGCCTCTATGTGTCTCTACCACCCGGCCTCTAGCACACGCGGTGCATGCATGCACGTGCCTACTTCGGATCCTTCGGCAGACGGTTGTGGATAACAGTGAGCAGAGAAAACTTCTTTTCTATACGGTACTTGTTCGAGGATTCTTGATTATCGTAGAAGAGATGCTACCCGGATAAACGATAAATGAATTATATCGTTATACTTTATTTATATCAAGAAGTTTTTTAAATCTCCACAATACCCGAGCGCCATCCATATTCTAGTTAGATTATTCATTTTTGTATAAAACATCCAGTTAAAGGTGCATTCAGAGGCCTTCTTGATCAAATTATTGGATAACTATTTGATGCTAGTTGCTTGTTTGTTCAAATATTTAATTCACATCACTGGGTTTTCATCATTCACGCTGCGTCATTACGCTGCGGCGGTCAGGGATTTTCAATTCATCGATATAAACTGACAAACATTAATTTATGCCAATACGCGAAAACCTCCAAGACATTGATATAGGATAGGATAGCAAGGTTTAGTTTGACGGGTCTTGGGGGACCAAGAGCGAAAGCAATTTCAGCGTAATATGACGTTGTCCAGTGGTGCGTCTCGATGCGTGCGGTCCTTTTGTTGTCTCCGTCGGTGGGATCCCTCGACAACCCTAACACGTCCCTAATACCACCGGAGCCTCACTCGCAACTGCCTATACTAACCCGCATTCTCACCCTCTCTGCACATCACGTCCTCATCTTCTTCGTCCTCACTCTCTTTCTCACTTTCTCGTTCCCTCTCTCTCTCTCTCTTTCCCTCTGCTCATTCACCCCACCGTACTGGTATACATATCATGGTGGCTCCAACACCGAAGCACGGGGGTCTCTGATAGTCCCACGCGGGACGATTAGCGCGGTTGGAAACCTGCGAAAGCGATCCTACATGTTGGTCCGCGCTATACCAGTGTTGATGATGATTGTCGGATCTCGTGCTCGCAACTATATAATGCACGTCCTTCCACTTGTACAGTTTGTCGAATGATAGTTACGAATTTTAACATTCAACCCTTAAACATTGTGTGACTCGGATTCAACGCCACAGAGGTTGTGCTCATTTTGGAAACGTTAGTCATGTAATTTGATTTCACATATACTTGAATACGATTTCTCTTGTAATTTTCCATTCTAAAATTTTGATAAGATCCTCCAAGGAATATTTCGAGGCAGATGATGAATGCAAATAAAGCTCTGAAAAAATTGGCAAGCGTTTGAAGTTCCTCGTACCTCAGTGTAATTTTGAGACTCCGATTGAAGAGTGTACTTTTGATATAACACGCTCATTCCAAAAGTTTATTCAAATATTATGTCAAGTTGATAAGGTGTACCTTATGTGACAGATCGACCAGTAGAAGCGATTAATGATTTTTCGAATGATTCTTAGCTTTTTCGTTGTTGGAATCTTGCATCTATTTATGCATTAGGATGGGCAACGTTTCGATTAAAAAGCCATGTAATCTAATTCTACGACAAGATAATTATCAATTCATTGCGAAAAATTATAAATTTCTATCAAACAGTTGGGAATCGATATTGTTTTATAATAAAAATTTATATTTTTTTCAGTAATAATCATTGATAATTACATTTTTTCAAATTACATTCAATGCCTTACAATTATAATGACGCCGTAGTCTTGATTTGTCGAGATTCGTCAAGAAGTTTATCGTCTCAGTGTGAGATTTCCTGGTGTAAGAGAAGGTATGTGACTGGCTGCCGCGGGGTGTGCAATCCCCAAAGTTGTCGAAACAACGTTGTCTCTCCATGCTGACGCTAAGATTTAGCATGTATACCAGCTGTATGCACGTATGTATACGTGTATATATAAATTACGATGGGAGGTCAGCCGTACTCCCACTACTTTGGTTGAACTTTAAGCGCAATTATGATAATAGCGATGGAGCGCTTGCGTTGTCGGAGAGGCGCCTAGCCCCGGCAACTATTCAGCGTACGGTTTAGTTCGGGAGGCGGATAGTTCTGATATCGTCTGTGTTTAAACAGCAAGGCGAGGCTGCTACTGCTGCTGCCACGTTGCATCGGTCTCACTCCTTCTCGGTATCTCTTCCAAATCTTCCGCCACCGTGGCTTCTCTTCCACCTCGTACTCCTCTGCCTGATGTCTCCTCTCTCTCTCTCTCTCTCTCTCTCTCTCTCTCTCTCTCTTTCTGGTTATTGACTCAGCCTCTTTGCTATGAGGGTGCGACAAGGCTAAAGAAGTGCAGAAAGCACGGCATGGAGCACGATAGAGAGGAATGGAGAAGTGGGTGTAGGGGTAAGGGATAGACCGAGAAGAGGAGCAGGACCACGAAGGAAATCTGCATAATATAACCAACTATTGTTCAAATAGAACGGCGCTTCGCGCAGATTCAATTACCATTGTGATACAATTAATGTTGGAAATTTCATCAATTCAAGTGCCGTAGACCTTGGTTCTCTTATACATATGCATAAGGGAATCGAACGTTGCTCTTCAGTGTGTAAGAACGACGTGAAAAGGTGAACTGTATATGCGTCTATGTGTGAACGGCGTTTTGGCGAAAGTGACGTTGGATGAAAAAGCACATTAACAAAAAAAAAAATATTGTACATTCTTCCCACGGTATCATTCTTTCGGTATGTGCAGAAAATTTGTTTCTCGAAGTCAACGAGTGATGACAGAAAATATTGATTTGTTTGAAAAACGATTCAAATCGTCTGTGAGAATGCTAAGTGTAAGATTTATGAGAAAGCACTATCCATTTTACTCTTTATTCGAACGATGCATATTTTACTCTGTTTAGTAGAGAACGCGGAACAACGATGATGCAAAACCCAATCTGTCCTACAATTATTTGATGACTCATCGTTTTTAAATCTATACTTCATCCTCGTTGCTTATCTTTTCAATGATCCCGGTTGAGAAAAAGGACCCAGGACAAAGACAAGAACAATAATATCATGGATACAGGATAGATTATCGAAGATATTCGTTCGGATGGGTGATCGCTGCGGTTCGTCGGAGTTATTCGTTGAAGAATACAATAAGAGGTGCTCAGCACCGATTATCTTTACCTTCGAGGTAAAACGTTATCGCATGCGGGAACCCCTGTGGCTCGCGTGCACGGATCCATATAAATTCTAATTCTGCAATCAGTGGGCTATATCCAAGATATGTAGCTCTAGGCCGCGCTCCTAGCCACACCGCTAATTTCAAACTACACACACGTATATCTGTAAGCATTCGAGCCCAGTCTTCTTATATTTAACCGACAGTTGGTAATGGCCATAATCAACGGTTATGGCAATTCCACCGATAATAATTACGCAAAAGTTTTCGGGGTGAGCTTGGTGTATTAGAGCACACACGATATCCCGAATATCGTATATCTAATTATACATATATACATACAAAATTGTATTATAAGATTCGACGTTACTTTTACAACCATGTGTGCTCACAGACATTATATTTCATATTTACTCACACACATTATAACGTTAAGTCTCTCGCATCACGAATCCACCCTGACGAACACGTGCGTTACGTATATCCGTTCCCGGCAATGACTGTAATTATAGCCCTTAATTACTGTATATGTGAGTTGCGCCTTTTACTTTTGTATTAGAGCATAACAGTCATCAAAGATATACACGACGATTAATGTTTGTTGTTATTACATCGAAATGAAGGTCTGTGGCAAATAAGTCGAATAAATCAATCTCCAAAAGGCAATGGGCGTATATGAAAAACATATACTCTTTATAACATCTTTCCATCAGTCATTCAACTACTTTCAGCGATAGCTGAAAATGATAACTCAATACGTCATTCGTTTGTTACTTTTTTTGTCTTTTTCCTAGCAAAGATTAATTCCATTACGCTGGTTTTTGAAGAAAAATTTTATTCCTTGTATCGATGGTTAAATTCTATAGGGGCGTATGTGCTATGCTTATACATGAACGACACGTCCCTTTGGCATTAGTTCATCGATATAACGAAGAAAAGTGGGCATCTCTGGAAAATAAAATGATTCGTTTAATTTATTCGAAAACTATATGCTAACGTGCAAAAGAACTATAAGAACTTGGCTCAGTCGAATGTGCGAACCCAGCATTACCGTAAAAGTTTGCACAACTTTATCGAATCAACTTTCGACGGAAATACGATTGTTATTATAACCGGAATGTTATAAAACCAAATTCACCGTTGAACCGTGTACTGAAACCACGAAACGACGAAAACAGGTATTGTCTTACGAGCGATTGTGAGGGCATATACCGTTTGCCTGCACCCAACGACAATAATAATATATTGTAGAGCTGTTATGTGTGTGTTTGCGAAGCTTCACTCGCATCGTATAACACATTGCGCGTCGATTTCCCGCCGTCGTTTAATGCACGCATATCCTTTGGGGTGGTAATCAACCCTTTCTCTAACCCTCCAAAAATAATCGATCGCATAATTATCCTGATGTACCTGCTAATGCAGCAGGAAAATCATCCTCGTGGAAAGGACGGTAGAAGGGATTATCGTCCGTACGCCACCATTCGCTAGATAGAAAGAGCGAAAAGGAGGAAGAGAGAGAGGAGGAGGAGGAGGAGGAGGAGGAGGAACAGACGCGCGATATTAGTAGTCGTGCTTGTCCTCGTCATCGTCGACTACGCCATAGTCGAGAACGTTATGGTACTAGTTATATAGCGCGTGGTAATTATATCAGAGACTAATGGATATAGTTAATTGCTAATTATGAGGCCTGCCGAATGATCGATAGCGCGATGAGGTAGCGCGTTCTGTGGCGCCTAGCACACGATATCCCTCTAGTTGGGAAACGACGCTGAAATTACCAAGAGTGTCACTCTCGCACTCTGCTCCGGTGCCTTTCCTCTTCATAGATCTTCTCGCTCTTACTCGTGCCATTTGAACGCATGTATACATGTGCATGAGTGTGTGCAGAACACCCGCATCCCTCGTCTCCAAGCCTTTTTGAACCGCCATCGACACTATACTCGTGGCCCTATTTGGGATCGGTGATTAGCAATTAGAGATTGCGAATTATTATTATTAGTATTATTATTATTATTATTATTATTGTTATTGTTATTAATGGGGGTAGAGTAGTCTGAATACGGTGTTGTGGAATTATGTAGATGGTCATGTATAAATGTAATATGGACTGCAGGGTTGATCAAACGTTATATCATGCGTGTTCGATTGCTTACGACATTATCATAGTCATTTGAGAAAAAAACAATTTGGTAGAATGACGAATCGGCGGACAAACTCGGGACTGTAACAGAAATAATATATATATTTTTTTTTTTGAACACCTAAAGCTGGATATACCGAAATAAATTTTTAGATATTAATTATTATTAATTGTTACATTTTTCGCCGAGTTAAATATGTATTTTGTAATGATGATTAAAATTTTGTTGAAGGTATTATAAGGGACAAATATGGCAAATCGATTTATGCTACAACCATGCATCTTGTTCGTGCATTATTGGCCGAGAGCGTCTAGCCAAGTTAGATCTATAATCGCAATGTTTCTTGGAGTAACGCTCTCTAAAAGGTTGAAAACGTTGCTGTCACAAGATCATTGCAAAGAATTATTATTAAAATGTGGCATTTACTATTTTGATTGCCATAATTTGATCTTTCGATGGTTATTTCGTTACAAAGATATTTTACAACAAAAGTGTGAACGAGGGGGACTCACGATTTTCTGGTGTATAGTAGATGTATATACCTACAAAATAACACCCTGCTAAAATCACTCATCTTCTCTTTCTCTCTGTATACGTCTAGCTGAAGAACATCAAAGGATCAAATGCTCTCGCGCTATTAAAGGGATGGCCTATAAACTCGACGGCGTTAGTGTAAAATTCCAGCAAAGTGCTCAACGACGATTTTCCCTCTCTCTCTCTATCTCTCTCTCTCTCTCTCTCCCTTTCTTCACTCCTTAACTAACTATAAATCTATCACTCTTGCTCTTTATCCCCAACACCAAGATCTCTTCTCTAAGGTACTCTGGTACAAGACTTTTGCCCTCGAGTTGATAATCTCTCTCGGCCGCGGGAGTTTCCTCTGTCCTGAGATTCCCATCTGGTCTGAGCTTTCGGGGAGTTAAACGACGAGGCGAAAGACGGGTTTTCGGGCCGCCACGAGCGCGACGAGGAGGGTTCGCAAGACCAAAAAGCTGAGAGAGCAAGAGACGCGACGGAGACTCCGGCACGCCACTGCTGGGGCATGAAGGTCGTCAAAAATCAAAGAGATGGAAATTAACTCGTCGCCCGATGATACACGCCCTCGAGTCTCTTTCTCTCTTCGTTCCTGATACAGGTATACGCGAGAAATGGCGAAGATTAGGTAACCCGATTTTAGCATCCGGAAAAGGTTCAAGCTCCATTGTATTAACGTATATATAGAGATGGAGCTGACGCTATAAGCACTCGGGCACACGGATAGGGGTTGTGAACTCTTCTCTTTCGTCATCACCCTCTCGTAGCCGGCGATACGCGCTCGGCACGCTCGACCGCGTTCCAGCTGTGTTAGTGCTTTATTCACGTATATGTATTTATGTGTATACATGACTGATGCACAAACTCCTAGCCAGGAAATATAATCAAGTTGCGGGCCGCGTGCACCAGTATACCTTGGCAGCCCTCGTGACTATACATACATGTATACATCGAATATTTGCGAACAAAACGGCGTAACCGAGACGATTTAATGTGTAAAGAGATGTGGATTACGTTCTTTTGTTCGGTAACAAGCGATATAGAGCTATGCATTTTGTATATTCCCTATATATATATATATATTGCACTCTATTATTAGTTTACGTATCCACGTGTCGTATAAACCAGAGTATGCACCTGTATATGCTCCTTCTCTCTTTCTTTCTCGGTTCCACGATCATGACGACATACCGATAATGTTTGAGCACCTCGTCAACTTATTATTTCATAGCACACACACACACACACGTAAGTGGGTGTATCGTGTTTGTCACTGACGCATATATTAATTTTCTACACATGGCGTGCTTGTTTAGAAGGATTGGTGCCAACTTGGACCACCATTCCATTTTTCGATAGACCTTGGATAAACAAAACTAACCGCAAGTAGACAAATCATTGGTTCATTTCATCATCCGTTTTCTTTCACAGCGATGCGCAACCATTTCGGCCAGATTTATGTCAACTAATAGGCTTAGCATATGTATACTGTAAAACCACCCAAAGCCATGTGCTGACCAGAAAAACGTTGATTGTCCAGTAAATTATGAGATCAAGAACTTTTGCAATCAATCAGATCGAATTTTCTTGTATTTTTTTCGAACGACCAGTAATGAGGTACCAACGGAGGGACCTATTGGAAAATTCTGTACGTAAATTGAAAATTAGGCACCTTTAGGAAAATACTTCACGGTTTCTATAAGTAACGCGATTGGTACGAATATTCCGTCCAGTCCCAATTTACACCAACTCTTGGATGTCTATATACATAGTTTTTACAGAGCTATTAAAATGAAAGGAATTTTTCGTAAATTAATAATACTTGGAATGTTTATAAATATAATATGAGAATCAGGATAATGAGAAATGGAGCGACTTTGTCGGCATTATACATAGTGCCTATAATACATTCGTCAGCGTCTAGGAGAATGCAGGACATAAACCACTCGGTTTGAGGTGTAAAGTTTTATGAGATGAGTTTCGATCGTTTGTTCGCTATACCATTGGATATGTATAAATATATGTATAAGCGTGTATTATTGTATTATAGTAGAGGAAGAGCAAAGAAAGAGGATAAATCTAGCATCACTCCTTGCTCGTTTGGTTATATATAATGCTACAATCAAGCTCATTACCGTTAAGGCATTCGCTAATGATCTCAGTTGATTGCCGCGAATCACTCGCGCGTATTGTGTGTACTCAAGGACTCGTCCGTGTAAATCAGTAGAGGGACGACGATTAATAAGTCTTCCTCGAAATGATGACGTTACAGCTTCATTCCCGTTTCGCATGAAATCAAGCAACATACTTATACATAGTCGGAATCGGTATATAATTTTAGACGGTGAAAAGTGACTTCGAAAATGTGGGAATGATTGCCAGGAAATATGAAATTTTCTTTAAGAATGCAAAATCCTCTACACAATGAATTTTAGTTTCGATAGCCCTATACATATGCATTTTCCAAGTGTCTCAGATCGTTTTGAATCTTATCGACTTGAATAAACAATAAACACCATTCTAGTGTTCTCTATATCGCCGTATACCTCCATATGGACCTTCCTCATAGATGCCAAAAAATGCAAAAACACAGGCACGTGGAGTTTTCGAGAATTCCTTTTCTCGTACAAGTGCCACAAATTAAAACACATCCTCGAGAGATTAATCGAATTCAATGGTGCAACAATAATTCATTTCACTCTGTCAAACAAACGCGGGGTATACACGTTGGATCTCTTTATGTATATTTAGCCGGGGAACTCTCGATGGCATGTCCCTTACACATGGCTTTTATACAAATACAAATAGATATAATTTAATGTGTGTCTTTGTGCGTTTATATCTATTCTCTTAAGCGTACAAGTATGCACACGGTCATCGTTGATGGCTTCCACGAAGTCTTCACGCTGGCTGGCTCTCTTCTATGTGAATTGTTCGTTCTACGATGCGAGAGCAGCGTGGCTACTGTGGAAAACGTCAGTGCATAATTACCGTAACGATCGCAATGACCAACGTACGCGACTCTAATCTTCTGTGTGCTTGTGCATTTGCTTTTATCCGTTATATCGTGTATTCTCATGTACGCCATCTCTGCTTCCCCTGGAGAGTAGAGAATCGTATCTAACCAGCGCGTAGTATATATACAACGAGGCTGAGCAACTCGCGGCAGGGAGACAGGGGTAGTCCCAGTAAAGGAGATATTTGTTAAGTGTTGTAATTACCATTTTATTTTTGTGAGATGAACTAATCGTTGAGCAGTATGAGTGATACTTTATCTCGTATCGATCTTATCGTCTTTCAAAAATATTTTGAAAATTTTCACAAACCCATTGAAAACAGTTGATATTTCATGCCAAAGATCAATTGGTATTTACGAATCAAGCAATAAGCATCGTTCGATGTAAAATTGGGAATTAAAACATTCAATCTTTCAAAATCGACCTACTTCACGTTAAACACCCCGTGCATCTATTATCTACATGAATTAACAGGTCTGTTTGTGCACACGTAGATGTACATGTGTGCGCTCCGAGTCTGTGTTAAATTTAATTAAGTCGTTCTACGAGAACTTTCGTCTGCTTGTGTCATCCAGACGAAGCTCGGAAAAGTATCTCTGCATGAAAAGAGACTTGACGGTATATGGAATACTTTCGCAAGCTCACAGGGTCGGCGCAAATAAATTCGACGCCGAAACGGCATTGTCTTTGAGGTCGACACATTCGCAGAATAATACTCGATAACTCGTTGTCTTCGTCGTCGTCGTCGTCGTCGTTGTCGTTGTCGTCGTATATGTATATGTAAATATATATATATATATATATCTGTGCTTTGCTGCTACTTCTGCCGAGAAGTTATATTAGCAGGGCTTAATTAACCTCCTTCCAACAACGCGTTATTCCTTTCACGCCCTCTTCCATTCCATCCCTCCAGCCACCCTCTTCACCTGCTCTTACTCTCGGTCTCACTTGTGCCAGAGATAGAGAGAGAGAGAAAGAGAGAGAGAGAGAGAGAGAGAGAGCGAGAGAGAGGAAGTGAGTTTCGCGGATCGCGCTGCCTTTATATATATCCTCCTCTCCTGCCCGTCCTGCGAGAACTCACTGCTCGCGTAAGTGATGCGCGAGAGCTATGCACCTTTCCTCCTATCTCTATCCCTCTCAGCTGTCCTTAAAGCCCTACCAATATTCTTATAGCGAGGCCAATCTCGTCCTCTTTCTCCCACGCTATCTCTTTCTCTCACCGAGCGAGTATACTCTCTGCTGCGCGCCCTGGTATCTGCCTCCTCGGCTCATTATGGATTCCTTATTACGGGAATAGATTAACGGATTAAATCTTAGAGCCTGGCGGGCTATAGTAGAATGAGGAGAAGGAAAAGACAGAGAGAGAGAGAGAGAGAGAGAGAGAGGAAGGAGGGAGAGAGAAAATCAGCTATTATAGATATATATATATATACGTGAACGTAAGCGTTGGGCGCCTCGGAAGCGCATGCACCCTCTATAGTTATAATAGTCATCGTCTTTCGTCGTCTTTGGCGTCTATACGTATAATCCTACCGCATGAGAAGGGTACGAGGGCATTTGAGTTCTATATATGTATATACAAATATACAAGAGATAGGGGTAGGTGGTGAGTATAGGTAGCTGCGCTCTCAAATGTCCAATGAGCTCCATTGTCGTCACTGCTTCTCTCGCCGGCAGCATCACACCAAGCCAAGCCAGCAAAGCGGGTCAATAATCGCTTCTCCAAAGATTTCTGTTATACATATATAAGTGTGTATATGTGTGTTTGTGTGTGCGTGTGCATCCACGTGAAAGGGATCTGTATATCCCTTTTCTCCTTCTATATCTTCTGACTGCACGTGCGCCCTTGTTTTACGGTCAAATTACTGCAAGTGATTTTTTTTTTTTGTATTCCTATATTTACACATCTTATCTTTTGCCCTAAATTCAGAGCACAAAGCTTTTCATGATTTTGAATAATTGTTCAAAATTTGTATACGCGAAAAGAAAGAAATAAGAATACATTCGTGCCTTCGGGTATGTTAAGTGGAGAAGACCGAAGTGGAAAAAGTACTTTCGTGTTCAGAAATTTGAGATTTTTTTCATCCGTTGAGTTATTCCTATTCCTCTGTTAAAATGAAAAATAATGTATTCCTTGACTGATTGCAAAGATAAAAAAAAATCTCAAACAAATTTATCGTAATGTTGCATAAATTTAGTAGTGTTAACCACGTAAAAGATACGGTACTTCGATGACTTTGGTGGTCGAAGGATTAAAAAAAGAAGGAATTTTCTGAAACCCTTTTAATTCTGTAATGTTAGAATTTCAAATTTTCTCGCAATAATAATTTCTGATTATTTTTGTTGCGAAATTATTTTTAACGATTTTTTATCCTGCCAACATGCGGCCACACTCTCAAGTTACGATCTACAACGTCTCAACTCTCGTTGTAATCCCCTATCAGTTTTCACCTTCTACGTAATAAGTCAGCGCTTCGAAAACATACGGGCTTATGTTTAAAGTTGCAAAATTACATGCCGTCGGGCTGAGATTATTTTTCGTGAAAAGTATTTGTGTTTGTTTTTTTACACTTTCGTTGGCATGAGTATATTTTATTTCGCACGAATTGTCGTAGCAATGACTTTACACTTACTACTGTAATACAATTTAGTCTGAGTCTGTTACGTTCGAGGTATATAATTGCTACTATGTGGGTATTGCGAAACTGCCTTTTGATACACTTTCCGCAAATATCTATGTATATGATTCACGGGTTCTGTATAGGCATTAAGAAAAAAAAATGAGCATAATTGTAGCTTTTCGTACGAATAAAAATGTACAAAAACGATAAATGTCGACTGTAAAAATAATGTCACGAGAATATTATCTTGGATAAGACTACTCTATATTATGCACATACATACACCACGAAATGATTGTTGAAGTATCTTGGTTATTATATATGGAGAGACCGTTTTCCTTCCTTCGCTATATATGAGTGTATTGGTGTAGAGTGTATCGCGTCACGCTGAAATTGATTCTTCAAATGGCACTTTTGATGCCTGCAAACTACCAATTAAGGCAGTCTGTGGCCAAGTGCATTTTTTTTTTCTTGTTACTTGGCACACATCCGTAGAATTAATTATAATGCAATTATTTTCACAACGTTTGTTTTGGAAAAGTTGTCGTTGTAAATACCTTAGCTAATTCTCAGTTTGGTGCTCTGTACCAACTCCACTCAAAGATATTCATGACAAATTTAGTTTGTCTTCGATCGCGTTGAAACTCTTTTGGTTCATAGAAAAAGTTTTCTGAATTTTATATAATTTTATCACACATTAAAAGAGCACTTAAATCTAAATTATGGTAGGTAATATTTCAAGAAAAGGATTCGAAGTTTTGTTTCAGTGGTTAGTCGAGTGAAAGAAAAACTTTCAGTCTCAGGCTGACTTGATCACTCGCACTTCATACGGCCCCCTCCCCTTTCGTTCGCCGTACTATCTTCGAAATTTTTTTCTAATTTCGGAGGGAAAGTGTCGCAAGCCAAAATCTGAAGCTTTGGTTCTACCTGATTCGTGAATGGCAAATTTTGTTTGTTGAAAGATGCTCGATGAATTTACCGTTAAACAATCGATAATATTCGGCGTTCACGAATCACGGTAATTTATTTATACAAAGTCACAGCTAGAACGTTGAAATATATATATATATTTTTTTTTCGGTTTGAAGATAAAAATTGTTTACAAATTCGCATGTTTGAAAAAAATCAAAATAGTCATTAATTTTTGCTGTAAAAAACGTTTCTCTAGTCAAGATTCACTGTCTTTCACATCACTTAGCTGCAACGACCTCAGGAACATGCTGTTTAAAATTTTGATACTTGATTAGCTAGACTGTATGCCACCGGAGCTTCTTCAACCACACATACCGGTAGATTCAGAGTACCCTTGATACCCGCTTATTCATATTGATACCCTCAACGATAATACTTAGACTGTTTCTCGCACTTAAAATGCATATATTTTTTTTAATGAGAAGCATTATAAAATGTGCCAGCCGATGAGAGTGCGGAACTTCGTGCGTAATTTTATTCGCGATTGAATGAACGAGATGCAGGAAGATTCGGACTGTAGAAAAGGGTGAAAATGCCCTCAGAGAAACTGAAAATATAGCAAAGATAAGTGCATAGTATGAAATATATTTTAAAACATTATACAAAAAGCTGGTGCAAAAGCAACGTTGAAGAATACTGATAAAGATGTTGTTCAATATTCAGGTGTCAAGATCATAACCTCATTCAAAAGCACGGTGAAGTCCTGCACTTTTATTGGCCAATGAATTGATATTACCTGATATGCTTACAATTTAAAAGAAGGTACCGCAAGTAAAAAATTATAAAATATTCTACACGGTACACCGGCTGGAATTGGAAACCATTAAGTGTACCGCCTATTCTGAATCATCCAAAATATATACGTATGCAATATTCGCAAAGTTCAATCGCAAGCGAGTCAACGAATACTGCCGCTGTTTATTCAAAAGTTTTGAAGGCTTTGGAAGTCGAAAGCAGCTCACTTCGAGGTAATTGCAGCGCATTTCTCCGTCTTTCTTCTATCCGTACAGAGGTCCCCTCTGCTATCTGCTTGAGTTTGGCCACGAGTCTCTACTACTGTCTCTCCCTCTCCGCATCTCTCTCTCTCTCTCTCTTTCTCTCTCTCTCTCTCTCTCTCTCTCTCTCTCTCTCTCTCTCTAACCTCTTTCCTCTTCCGACTTCTCTCTCCGCTCCTATTTCTCGCCTGATATATATGTCCGTGTCTGTCTTCGTCGAAGGAACGACGCAAAGTATAGCGACGTCTTGCTCCCGCTAACGGCCCCGATTCCTATCGGGCATAATTACCTCTCGCTGTCCCTCTCGGATAATCATTGTAACACCTAAGCACCCTCCGCGCGCCTAACCGCTTCACCCCTTTCACTTCCTCGCTCCCAAGAGTCCGCCCTTCCAGTCCCGGAGTATCCACCATTATTCGCGGCAAACCGTTTCGATCGATGGCTTGCACTCTAGCCCAGGACTCTGATTCCTCTCTGCAAGCCCTGAATATTCAACGAGCCGATCATTCCGTCGAGATCCGGAATCGATCCTTATAGACACGATAGACTCAACCCCCCACCGCACGCCGTCACATATTTCTCGCGTCCTCTGCGTTTTTATTACCATGATCTATGCTCGTGATCAGTCACGAAAAATATTGTCACTGCTCACTTTAATCAAAGGACAACGCTTGCAACTTGTCGTTGAGGCGGTTACTGATATTTTCTTTTTATGGATTTTATTGATAATTATTTTATAAAATGTCCTACAGTATTGGTAACTTAACTACACATTTATCAACTGCATGCCATGGATTAACTCATTCCATAATGTAAATGCTTTTGTTCTGCATTCCACGAAAAATAATTAACGGCAAGAGAACATTAGGAAAAATGGAGAAAAAAAAGGGATTCCTTTCTGAAAGTAGCGAAGGTTGCCCATCTGCGTTCTGGTGATCTTGAATGTGCTAAATACACCCGTGTCCATATCGAGCTCGGGCAGTGTCGGCAATTGGGAATTTCATTTCAAAATAAACCCATATGAATAAACAATTAATGAATTCTAAAAGTAACGACGCGTAATGTCAATCCCGATATAATGACGCATTGTTCTGATAACAGGAAAGTTGAGAGATCTCTCTCGTCGATCGTGTCTTTTTACACACACTCGTCAGATGTCAATCGTGTCAGTACACTGATGGATTTATACTGTATATAGGGATCGGTATAAAATAGAAATGGTACAAATGGCAGTGAGGCTTTTGAATGTATGTGCATGTGTGTGGGTACCTTTTGATTATGAATTACTGCGTGGTATAAATCACGATGTATCTCGCAATAAGGTCAAGCGGCTGGTATGACCGAGATTTTTACCTCCGTCGCGTCGATCGTTTCTGTTTCTATAATTATGAGATATATATATATATTTGTCCGTATGTGCAGTAGCTAACGAGTGCTATATGTGATATCGAGTATACCTAGCAAAGTTTTATCGATCCCTATTCAATGAGGATACACGACACGCGCTCACACGGGTCATGGGTGCATTAAATCATTGAAATTTATGCAGCACCAACCAACACCAAACACGAGCTTAAATACACACACACACACACAAGCGATCACACTTGTTATATTTTCTGTATAAACTCGCCTACACGTATGTACGGTATCTTTCACTTTTCATTACGGGATCATTTGTCATGCAGCGTAGATCCCTTATCACTCGGCGATCATAAACAACCGAGCATAAATTCCAACTTTCGCGCATAACCTGACGCAAAGCATCGACCGGCGCCAGCAATTTATTACTTTAAAACGACGAGAGGAACACGTACGTTCACCTGTGTGAGCGATAAACTTCCCCTCTCTTGATATCTCTCTCTCTCCCTCTCTCTCTCTCTCACACTCCGTTACGCTCTTTGTGTTCGTTATGCTTCGCACGATTGCGATCTCGGGGAGCTTTCGGTCAGAGTTGAAATTTTATTCGTCCTCGCGGTTGCGATCGCAATCGCGGATCACCTCACTTGAACGATATACGAACATGCGTCCGTCAACGATTGTTCGGCGGGAAATCCACGCAAACACGAATCGGATAACAAGAAAAAAAAAGACGAATATCGAATTATCTTATGACGAGGCAATTATGAACGATTCGTGAAGAAAAAAATTCATGTTGAAATTATTTCGGAAAAGCGAGATTAATTTCGCGCAGGATGATCCGGGGATAATCGGGACCCATTTTTGTAAACGACTGTAACATTTTCGTGGTTGTATATTTTTTATATATATATTCATACTAAATGTATTTGAAGCGCCGTCTGCCTTGATATAGAATGAGGCATTTTGCCGGAGATCCGCCAGGTGGCTCCTAGCAAAGTTCCTCTCGCGAGAGAAGAGCTGCTACAAGGCGTATAAAAAATTGCTACCTCATTGGCGCAAAACTGTTAATTTAAACAGTACATTGCTTGTGGTCTTTCCGCTGCAAAAGGAATTCAGCTCGAGTATGTCAAAAGACAATATTCAGCTGGTCCAGTAAACGAATCCTATATTTCTCATATACAATGTAAGCTCGGGTAAGCTAATTTTAATATTTATGTAGATTCTATCGATAATTAAATTATATATCATCGTACAAGATGGAAATTAAATGAGTTTTTGTGCTTTTTCTTCTAAGTATGTATTCATATTATCATTATTATTATAATAAATAATGACAATAATATTATTCTTGCTATCATTTTTATAATCATCATCGAGAAAGCTTACGTAAGTGCCAATTATCGCTCCGATATAAATTACGAAGGCACTGTCGGGGAATTTTCAGGATAGAGGTTCGGCTCTTACGATCGCCCATGCGCGATAAATTGTGCGAATATGTAGCGAGAGCGCGAGAGAGCTTACGTAAAGATTATCATTCAAGCAGCCCAAAGGCGTGGCATAAATATTCCATCATTCGCGAGAATTTTCATTTCCGAATGCGTGGGCGCGCTGTACGGATGTGCATATACATTTATATATAAAATTAAACCATTTTGAAACGATATTTACGCATGCAATTTCAATATGATTGTCTGCACGCGTTCTATCGACTCCTCGATTTGTTTATTCTTATCATTTACTTCCGATATAATATTTAACTTTAAGTCGTATTTTTCTTTTTTTTTTTATATTGCTGAGTTGCAATTTTAATGGTGAACCTTTCATTCATCGAAAATTTTAATAAAAATTGAATGTGAAAAATGAAACAAAAAGAAAATGCGTTAAAAAATGGAAAACCTACTTGACCTTGCAGTTCACTATAGCATTATACCCTAAACATTTTCGATATTTGAAAAAACTCAATAATCAATCGAGCAATATTTCATTCAATAAAATCAATTTTATTTCATCGATGACTTTGTATATAATTATGAGATTTCATACGTATATATATATATATATATATATATATATATATATGCCACTTTGGAAAGTATAGATTTTTCTCGAATAAATGAGCATGAAACTTTGATTTATTCACATAGCACAACGTTGATTGCCCGGGAGGCTCGATAAGCAACTCTCTCGTATATATATATATATGTTTGAATACTTGTGCACCATAATGATATGCCGAGGTGTACATAACGCGGTTCTTTTGCAAAGAATTCATGCATCATATAACGAGCGCATATATACATTAAAGTATGAAGTAGAATGTAATAATAAGCCGAGGTCCGTGGGTTCTCGTGACTGGTGCTTGGGTCCTCGTGGTTGTATTATGCGCTTCTTGCTGTATAGTAGCACGCGCGGCACATTTTACCGGCGAGTCGGACTTCCGTAATAGTGTGTCGGGTGTTCTGCCGCGGGTATTTTAATAAAGAACCTCTTTTTTATTCACTTTTGCCTCATTCACCCGCTTTTAACAACGCTATAATAATATCCTACGAGTTATACCGGACATTTTAGTCAAAATTGACGAGCCATTCATGCAATTTTCATCATTCTCTTCTATCTCTTTGAAAAAAAAATGTTTTACCTCGATCATTCAAGTAGCTGTTTTGTATTTTTTTCAAGACGTTTTGTACTTCGTGGCTTAGGACGTTCTAATTTTTCGAAAGCTAGCCAAAATAATCGTCTTGAAGCGAAGCTTCACGTGGATTACAAAAAAAAATTGTTAATTTACTGCTTCCAATCTCGAGAGTAAAAACATCGGTTTTTTGAAATCTCCTCTATATTTCAAAAAAATTATAAAATATTCGAATTGAAAAAATAAAGTCTGTTCCATATTCAGAGGGGAGCTTTATCCTGTTTGACCTACTTCAGTCCCATAACGCTACTACTCTGACTATTTTTATCTCAACGATCCTGCTTATCACATGAAATATCACTTAATTGCAAAAATCGGTAATTATACATTGGTCCTTAATAGGATGGAATTTTTCAACTCGGAAACGCGTGGAAAAAAAGGAGCTATCTCAGTTGCCAGTACAAAAAATTGTGGTTCGAATGAAAAATGGCGAGGGTGTATGAAGTTGGTTAATTTGTTACGAAATGCCCCATGTGTAATTGTTCGTCAAGGGGTACATGTATGTATATATATATATATATATATATATTAGTAGCACGAGAGAGATATTTTTATGCTTAATTATATTAGGTTTTATGAGGCACTTTCTCTATCTCTCTTTCACTCTCTCTCATTCCTATCTTGCCCTATAGCGTGTAGCGTAAAACAGAGTTCTCACCAAGTTTAAACTTTAATTGTCAGACTGTTCCGCGGTTTACTCGTGCAAGATATGCAGACTTCAGGGCCGTCTGGAGCAAACAGCCCGCGGATCGAGTAAGTTTTGCTTCAGCAATATATTTAACTATAGCTCGGGAGAAACATAAAAGAGCGCGCCAGGCGGAAGTTTAAGGATTCTTTGTCTCTTTCTCTATACAACTTGAAATATAAGCGCAGGATTCGAGTTAATTGGGAATTATTTTACGATCATGATTAATTGTCCTTTATACTGAATCTCAATATTTTTCGTAGCATAATTATTTTTTTCGCAAAAATTATCGGGAGTATTTAAATTTTAATCATTGTTGATCGTAGATCAAATTTTTGCAAAGTTCCTCACGAGAGAATTTTACAATCCAACGGGATATTTTCACATTCATACAGCGAAGTATATATCTGCAGATAACAATTAGCACATCGTGAGAATTAATATCTCGAGTGTGCCAATTAATTTTCGTTAATTTCGAATCAGCAGTTTCCAGGCCCGAACACCTTCCACGCCTGGCTTGTCTATGGTGTGCGTATATATATATATATAGAACAGAGTCAGTATGGGATAGCAGCCATCTCTATCTCTCTCCCTCTCTGTCTTTCTCTACCTCTGTCGCACGTCCGTAATCGACTAGCCTCACTCAGCACACACATACAACCATCGTCGAAAGCATACTACACACTCGTATAGACATGAATATATATCAATGGAACCAACCCTTAGCCCCGAAAACCCTCCCCTCGTACTTTCGTCCCTCGAGCAGGCAGTTTGCGGCAATGTGCCCTGTAGACACTTTGGCCAAAGTTTACGTATTATAGATGCGAGATGGGCGCACGATCGCGTTGGTGTGAAAGTGAGCACGTGGTATGGCTGTAAACCTGGAAGGGAACAAGTAACACACGGAATGGGGTTACCAGCACGGTTATTGGCAACCCTCCGGGCCCGGTAAGTAATGTTTAGTTGCAAATCAAGACAGGGCCTTTTCACTCCTGACTTCCGAATAAGATGGTTTCGTGTGAGCTGATTATCTTTTTTCCCATCCTGTTTTTCCTCTACTCAGGCGACCAATCGGTCTGGAGAAAAAATTATAATCCCCCGGATAGACTTTGTATGATTTTTTTAATAATCAATATCAAGGATTTTTGGGATACAGACATCACTGATTCTGAAGCCCACTTATCTTGCGTTCAGAAAAACAAATGGCTAAGGTCTCTCAAGAAATTATATTTTGTTCTTGCGGTGGTATCGCTTATACAGACGCGAGAACTTTGTAAAAAGTTCAATATAGGCTAATTGTATTGTGGGATTCTAGACTTTGGGTGTTAGATTCCATTTTCTTGCAAGAAAACGTAATCAAGTATCCTTATATATATATATCTGTGTGTGTATGTATTATGTATAATATGTGTATATATATATATATATATATATATATATATATATATATATATATATATTTGAATAATATAGTAGATGTGCAAGTGCACAGTTCGCCTCGGTCGAGGCATTTATTAGAGCACACATTTAATTATGCCGCGCGCATTGTTACGCGAAGTATATGGAGAGATGCACGAGGGGGTGTATGTTTAATTCACACCTGGAACCGTGACGGAGCGACTAACGCAGCTTAAATTAAAGCCGGATAATAAAAGCCACGACGAGAGAGTGTGAGAATGAGAGGGAGAGGATGAGAGGTCCATGCATTGCGCGCTTTTTCATCCGTTAGCAATAACCCTGCTAGGTGAAAATTCATATATCTATGTTACAGGAAACGTAATGTACGACCTTGTTTCCACTTTTTCGCCTCTGCAACTTATAAACGCGAGAGTCTGGCAAATCGTCGAATCTCGCGCGAGAGCTATATGCGCACGAGATAATATAGTTGCATAATGAGGAAGTACAGTTCCGTATACGAAAACATATTTAACTGTGCAATTTAATTTGAATTTTTATGATATTTTATCAGCGATATTCGAGAAAAACTCATTCGATTTGCCTGTAAATCAAATTTTGTTTCACAGTAATGATGCTTCATTAAGTGAAAATGATTTTTATGAAAATTTTATTAGGTGATACAAATTAAGAAATTAACTCGATTTTTTTTTTTTTCTTCAATAGGAATTATATTATCCTTGTGAATAGGTAATCCAATTTAACACACGCACACACATTTGATTCGTCTCGAGTTGTACACATATACTTTCAAAGAACGCGAGACACAAAACTGTTGGCTGCATCCGTGGCTCCCGAGAGCATCGACCAACGAATATATATGTATGTATGCGCATGTGTCTAGAGGGGGTTGTGGCGTCGTGCTCGTAAGATTTAAATTCATCCGAACTTTGGGGAAGCTCCGCGCAAGTTTCCCGAGGCTGCTATATACTATACCCCGCCAAAGAGCCTTATAATGTATCCTACTTTGTACCGTAGGTTGGAAGAATTGAAAAGCCAATTTTCTCCATAGAATCGACTCGTCTTGGCGCGAGGAAAACTTTGTGAATGTGTCTCATTAACACTGCGGGCATTCATAATGATAAATGCGCTGATATAGTGTATAATAATGCAACGTTATATGCACATAAAACACGTGTACCATAAATATTACAGTATAAACTATTATCCATGGCGACTACGCTCACGTGAGAAAAATAAATTCATTGATCGAATGATAAGCACATAAAATATACGAAATGATGAAAATATAGAAAATCAAAACATGGAGTTAGTACTAAATGCAGTAACTTAGAGATTACTTTCCAATCGACCAAAAGCGTTTTAAAAATTATTTACAAGCGAGAACAAACCCGATGTGTGTATATGAAATCGATTACGACTGCGAGTAGGAAAGGCTCGCCTGAGTGATAGAAATCCATGCTGTGTGTGTGTGTGTGTAAGAGAGAGATAGAGAGAAAGTAGAGTACTTTCGGATCTCTGGAGATGACGAGACATGCGCGTGTACTGTTAAAACGAGGGAGAAACGTGATGGTGTTTGCGTGATACATATTTATATCGACCGATTATAGAAGTAAGAAGAGCGTATTCTCCATTCATTCAGCACGTAAAACGTCACATGAGATACGTCAGTTTGACTTTCAGCAGTCAGATACAGTGAGTATTCATTTTTTTTTCCTCCCGGCGAGATCTCTTTTGCTCGACGATTAATACCGACGACTCATCCCGTTCTCTCGACTCGAGCGAACAACACACCGCGTCTCAATCTAAATAATGAAATACAGTTAATCAAAGGATTGATGAGAGCCGAATAAACATAATGAATTATGAATGGAGAAACGTTTTATTATTCGTGGATCGACTTCAGAAGTACCGAGAGCGAAGGAAAAGCGTGCGAACGTTAAATTATGATAGCCACAATAATAACAGCAAATATAATGACAATAACGATAATAATAATAATAGGAGTAACATGAAATAAAGGCTGTGGTGTATCTCGGTAGGCTCAAAATTTTCATGTACACGAAACAGAGAAGCGCCGAGATCATCAGGATAAAATAGGATGAAATGAAAGAGACAGAGGTCTCTTTCTCTCTCTCTCTCCGCGAAAGCTCCGGACCGAAAGGGGCGAAGATCCCGCGGTGACACAAGAGCGAAACTTTCGTCTCTTTTGTCTCTGTACCACATTTTCCTCTTTCTATATGTATGTATTATATATATATATATTTACATATAAATTTGCATAAGATCGTCGTATTCGCTGCTCCCCTTTTCCTTCGTCACGGCGTATAATGAAATGAAACTAAAATAATGCAGATGCCGTACTCATTAATTAGATTCGTTTAAGACGTCGGAGATTGGAGACGAAAAAAGAGACTCGTGGAATACGATCATAAATATTAATTTTTCATTCGTATTTTTTCTTCCAACGTATAACCAATGTTTCGCAAATAAAGTTGCAAACGAATTCCGTACAAAGTAGAATTTATAGAAGCAACCGATCAGATAGCAAAATGCCAACATAGTATAATTTTCTCTTCGAAAAAAAAAAAAAAAATCGCTTTACTGCGGACATGAGAATTACCACATTACTATAATACTACATCAGCCGGTCAGATGCATCTCGAGTCCCTATAAATGTCCCAGATGCAGCGTTATACATATAAATGTGTATGTATGTATACTATATTGGTAGAGACGGCTTAAACGTCATGCATAATAGTACACGGAGAGCAGCAAATCGTGAAATGATCTCGATCGTTTGATGCAGACGCAAAGCAATAAAGCTCCGATGCATCGAGCAGCAGGCATCGGTGACTATATGTGTATAGTTTGAAACGACCAAGCAAACGCAGCCATGCTACGGTCATACGGTTGTCGAGGCTTGATGACGGTAGAATTATGCGGAGTTTGGAAAACCATCGCTCGTATGATAAGTACCGAGGCCGGGGGGGGGGGGAGGGGGGGGGGCAGTGGCTGGGGAGATTGCATTTTGCTGAATCTCCTTGGACATTTTATGTATACGAGCAAGGAGAGAAGACGAGCGGTGTATATATCCCGGCGAAGACATTGATGGACAAGCGAAGCTTATATGGCCCATCCGCGGTCTTCGCGAACATATTCTCATCGAAGACGATGAATACGCTGGGTCTTTGTCTTTCTCTCTGTTCGTGCCGAAAACTTTTGCTCAGTGTGCTCAATCAGTGTTTACATATTTATATCGGGAGTTCCCCTCGCAGTCGACTTAATTGATGAAATTGCCATAAATTTGCGAATATCGGATCGTGCGTGGGTATTCTCATGCATAAAATTCCATGAAGAGGGACGATATTTGACCAAAGGAATTTTTTGGAGCTGTTCAAATGAGTAGCACTATAGCAGCAGATGTGCTATCAAATGACAATTTTCCTATGAAAATATCGATCAACTTACCCAAACGATTGCAATATTGTTTAATTAAGAAAAATATTATTTAAATTCAATAAATCCGTTTTTCTTTATGCAGAATTAGATAACATAAACAGGCATACACATTCCATAAGCATTTACTGAATCCCAGAGCGCTATTTCTTCACGTATCCCAGGGAATTCGAAAAAGGAGTAAAAAAAAAACATATCGTGGGTGATAGGTGGACGCGCATCGGCGGATCGTACCAGGACTAATTGGAAATGAACGTCCGATTCGAAGCTCTCTAGTTTCTCCTCTGCTGACGTTTTTTTCTCCCTCTCTTCCTCTTATCGCGACGGCCCCCTTTATCCTCATCCCTCGCCCCGGCAAAGTCTACCTCGTTTTCATTAATTGCACGTTTAATCTCTGCCAATCGCAGAAATCCACGCGAGGTCATCGTGCTTCTATGGCTAACATTGTATAATCCACTATATATATACCACGCGAATTTATAAGAGCATGTGTGGCTACTGGATGGAATGACTGACCTCGCGAAATATATGCTGAAACCCATCGAACGAGCCATCGTCGAACAAATGTCAGGTTGTTTCGCCTATTTTACACCGGAGATTGAACATTAAAACAATGAATAAAAGATGAAAGTCTCATACCACGAGACGAAAATGTGAATCTCCGATGCATTTGTATAAGCTCGATCGAAATTTTCAAATTATTCGAATTATTCATTTCTTCATAAAAGCTCTAACTCTCCATTCTTGACGAATGAAAGCTTGAACAAATTTGATAAAACGCCGGTAATAGATGCCATTGAGGCTGCAACTGCCCCCAAATATTGGTTAATTTTTCAATACGATTGCCCATGAACAAATAGCAAGTCAGAGATCTGATCTGTCATCCATAGAATCCTAGCACAGCTGATACAATGATATCTGCTAGGATCATATTTTTGTGAAATATCTCGTGTAAAAGTAAAATATCGACAGAAAAAAGTGTAACTGTTCAATGAGTACCTTACTCGATCATCTCGATTCCAATAACAAAACGATCTCCAAAATAACAATTTCGTTTCTATACATTCTCAATTTACCGAAAAAGTGCCGTCACTTTTCGTATATAAAATACGAGACCCGGATTCATCCTAGTTTGATCGTGACGAGAGGACGAAACCTTGAAGCGACTCGGCATGGTCGAGAGGTAACGAGAATTTCGTATATGATAGGGATAGTAAAACACAAAGTGAACAAACTGAAGCGATTTTCTGGTTTTCCAGTAGAGCCACTGTGCCCATCATTTCAGCCGGAAGATGAACAGCATAGTACATATATAAGCCCACTTGCTAGTATATATTTGTGATAACCACGTATGTATCCACTTCTGTACGCGCTATGTGGTGTCCAGAGGGGACGCAGGCTACACATCGAATCAAGCGGAGGGGGGCAAGAGCGGCGAACGAGCACTAGTTTATTTCGGGGATAATCCAAACAAATGTACTCGGTAGCTCGCGAGTAAATAACATGCAAATACCGTAATGCTGGTTGACCGATGACTCTGCTCGCGCTCTCGTCTCCGGCGGAACAGTCAGGTCGCGTACGTGTCTAGCAAAATGTATCCGGCAAAACGACTTTCCCGCATATATATGCGCATACGCACACAGAGATATACGCATGCATACGCTAGTATTGCGCTCACAGCGAGGATAAAGTGTGTTTTATTCCCTCGTCATTCTGCTTGTCCCGAATATGGTTTTCGACAAAACCTTGCACGCCGTTTTCCCTTACCCGAAGAATGTAAACGAAGGAAATAGCACAAGAGTGAAAGGGGTTAAGAATGAACGAAGATGAATCATTTTTTATTCGTGTCTTTTTGGAAAAATTGCGGATCCAAGAATCCGGAATTCAGTTGGTAAAATCCATTTGGTAGTAATGGAAGGCGAAGGAAGGAAAAGAGAGTAAAGTGGCATTGAGGCTACAACTGTCAGCTATGTTTCGCTCCGTACTCCACTGTTCATCGAAGTATAAATGGTTTTCAACGAGTGATAGAAATGCAAAGGCGTTCCTCTGACCGCTCGATTTTCTCTCGTCCATTTCGCGATTCTGGTCGGTCCAGTCAGTCAGGATCTCGTTGGGTGTTTCATGTGCGAGGATAAGAACCGAGTAATAGCTCTTGGGAGATACTGGAAGATCCTGAAAAGCGGAAGGAGAGCGAGAGAGAGAGAGAGAGAGAGAGAGAGAGAAAGAGGGAACAGACGGGGTGTATATAGCCAGGAGAGAAATGGACATCGGACAGGGTGTCGGCTACTGGCTATCTCAGACTACTTCCCTCATCTTGCGCTGCCGGTGTCTGTTCTCCTCGAGCTAGACACCTAGAAGGGGGATAACCAACGCTCACAACCACCAACACTACCACGGCCAGGGAGCAGCAGTCTCCTTGCCCGTCCATCCGCTTGTCCGTCCGTCCATCACTGTACCTGCATAACGACTACGACTACAATAACTACCACCAACACTGGTAGCCACTACTAGCACCTTCATCTTGCCTAGCCAACTCTCTACCTTCACCTAGTCGCTCCTTTATCCGCTCGCTGACCAGCATCCCGCCCCCGCATAGGTTCCAAGGAGATCGATTGTTATGCATAGCCTGTATTTGCCCATCCACCCTCGACTCTCTGGTCGGTCGAGACTACGATGAGCCAGATGGTGTGTGTATGTGTGTGGGTGAGAGAGAGAGAGAGAGAGAGAGAGAGAGAGAGAAAGAGAGAGCGAGAGAGACCAACTTCTCTTCTCTCTTGTGGCGGCCCCTGAGCTTTCAAACTCCTGCAAGAGACTGAGAGGGCAATCAAAAGAGGGAGAAAGAAAAGGAGAGAGAGAGAGAGAGAGAGAAGGTGAAGGATTTGGCAAAGGATGGGAGAAAGCACCAATACGAAGATACGCGGAGGGAGAGTGAGAGAGAAAGAGATTCGTATGGCCAGACGGGACCATCGGGAATGTGTATTACCCCACATCAGTGCACCACGCCTTACTACACGAAGAAACCAATTCTACAAGGACAGTCGAACGAGGTGAACCGCACCCTCCCGCCAGTTTCTCCTCATCATCCTCTTCGGGCTAGAGCAGTCTTCGACAGATTTGACTGGCTGCACGACATGGAGGAATCGAGAGGGATCGATATCCGAACGATACTTTTCATTGATCATTATTAACGTAGCCTTAATATGATACTTTGACTTCGAGTGCGTTTTAGTTTCTCACTGCGAGGGATTTCAATTAAATTTCAGAGCACACGGAGAGAAAAGTCCTAGAAAAATTACCGTGCTAGCCACTGCAAAGTGTAGGGGCAAACGACATGTTTGGGACATTTTCGACGAAAAATGAAAAAAATTGACCGGCAGCACAGAAATTTTTCTCAAACAGCATGTTAAAAATTCATATGCTGCAGGTCAATTTTTTTTCATTTTTCGTCGAAAATGTCCCAAACATGTCGTCTGCCACCACTTTACAGTGGCAAGCACGGTAATTTTTCTAGAACTTTTCTCTTCGTGCGTTTGGGTACATTGGCAGATTGTTAATTACTATCAGAATTCGTAAGTCCACTATTGCAGTGATATTTATTTTCATATCGATATTTCTGCTTACAAACTATGGTCCATCTTTGGCAGGAAAAACTGGAAATCAGTCCAGTTGTTCTTTCCCTTTTTACGATCATTGCGCTCGATCATTCCTCTTTATATCTTAGAATGTAAACTATTGTTCTCGCAATTGATATGAAAAGGTTGGAACAAACGGCTGCATATAGGCAGAATGATATTACAGGACGAAAAATCCAGCGCTCATCTTGAAGGGATCAGACATGTTTTTCGACTTGATTGTAACTGTAGATTCAGAAAATTGGCTCATCGCTTTTACCGGGACAATCCTCGTATCGTTCTGCAGTCGGAATGAAAAGCGAGATAACGTTTTTCCTACTGGTATTTTACGCAGGAAATACTTTTTTGTTTCATTATTCTTCCGAGCTGTAGCATCAGGATCACCTGATGAATGTTAAACGTGTGAGCTCAAGCTCCGCGCGAGCTTTCCGACCCGTTGTCCCGCGCGTTTCATATACAAAACACGCAGTCGTGACACACACACACGGAAGCAGACTCATCGGGCTACACCAATTCAAGCCCTCTGGTCGGTGTAAAGAATGGCTGTATGCGATAATACGTGAATAATTTTGCAGTCCTCGCTTTATTTTTAGCCCCATATACATTCAGCGTCTGTGAGTTACGTCAATCTGACTGGCTAACGCGAGAATGCATTTCAACGAAAATAAAAATGCATTACTGTCGGAAAAAAAAAACATACTTGCTTATGGTCCGGTGAAAGAGAGCTTTTGTATCGAAGCCGTGTATGGAAATAACAATATAAAAAGTACATTCAATACGGGAAAAATGTTAACGAACGTTCTAATAATTACAATTTCGTTCGATCGAATAATACAGAAGTTTCAGGAACAATCGTCAAATATATAGCGTCACATTTTACATATGGTCCCTTGCTGTTTTTGTGTTATGTTTTTCATTCATGTCTCTATTGAAAACAACGAAAAAAAGTGGGTTTTTTTTTTCGTTACCGTACTTAAGATGCATGATCATAGGCGTTCATAGTGAAAAAAAAGTCTATGTCGATCCAACAAAATCCATCTAAACCATCACCTAAAAATTAAGACGACACCCGACATCAGCGTGCCCAGATTTCTCTCTGCAGTTTCGTCGTTGGACGATTTTGACCGAGTAAATTAGCTCGCGTAAAGCGTTGTTTGCATTATAAATTCACGATACGACAGTATAGCCTTGTATTAGCCTTGCGCTAATGATCACTTAGTGGGTTTTCTCCGTAGTTCGTGCGGAGACCTTGACGAGAGAAGACAAGTTAGTTGAGATTATTTTGGACGGTGGATGACGATGAACGACACGTGACAACGTCGACACTCTGGTCTGCCTTTTCCCTGGGAAGTAGTTGGACGGCTTAATCCTCATTCGCACGTATGTGTAATTCCTGTTATAAAGAAGTGGGGAGACAGGAGAGACCATGAAAAACCAAAAGGCGTTAGAGGATAAAGCGACAAAGGTGATGGTCGGGAGCGAGAGATAAATTTAGGGATGTAAAAATATAAGGACCGCGGTTTGTTTTCCCTCGATTCACGAATATTTATTCGTCCACTGTCGAGAGTGACAATCCGGCATAGTCATAGGGAGGACACGAATGAGTATGTATACGCGCTCGCATTACGTGAGACAGTAACAGTGGACGAAAATGCAAATTGAGATTAGCCTGCTCGCCAGTACCTTCGACCCACGTGTTGTCTCTCGCTCTGACACTCATCTGCTCTGTTAACCTGAATTATTCGAGTCTTAATGATGGCTTAAGCACCACGGTGCCCACTGATCTGAGGGATTAGAACGTGAATATTGCAAGATCTAATGAACAGTCGGGGAATTAGGAGCTCGTCTGGATTTCAGCTTCTGAATGAAGGGAGATAATCTCCAACGAGTCTCTATCGCGATTTCGATGCAGCACCTACGCATTTTTCTACTCGTCTGTTTCATACTAATTTCCGTGTACCCGCGTCACTTTGCCATTCACCCCCCCCCCCCCCCCCCTGAAACTCTCACACGTGTGTATTGGAAATAATTCAATTTCATTTGTTGGGATAATTCACCTGTGCTCGTGAATTGCGACACAGCACACTCCGCGAATCACAGCGTGTGATGAAAAATATGCAAAGTGGGTTATAGCCAAGAATGAGAGCACGATGAGAAATGAGAAAGGCAAAAAGTATGATATCTTCCTTGATTTAGACTATACGACATATAAAGTGGACTAAACTTTAACTTGTTTTCCATGCTAGGGTATGGTACGTGTGTACATATTGGCTGCTGTCAAACAAAGAAGGCGATATAACCCACATAACATTTACGCGTTAATTCGTTTGGATCACGCGTTTTCGTTTGCCATCAGTCGACACACGTTCTCGCTCCATCCCTCATCGTCCCTATTGTACTGTACCAGATCGACTCGTGTACGTGCTTGTCGCCCTTTGGCATTTATGTGTAAAAGCGTCACCGAGAGCAGAATCTCGAGCGTATTAGTCTCATCCTCTCTGTTTGAGCGTCCGGGGTCGGGTATAGTAGAGGAATGCCGGCGTACAGTAAAATAATACTGAAAGAGGACGGAAAGATTGGAATGAGAGAGAGAGAGAGAGCAGCGAAGAGAACGGGAACTAAAAGCATCCTAACGAGAGGTAGGAAAGAGAGGAAGGACCTGGAGAGAGAGAGAGAGAGAGAGAGAGTGAAATATCAAGGCGGGGGAGAAAGAGGAGGAGATGTGGAGAGAGAAAGAGAGAAAAGGAGAGAGAGTGAAAGCATGGCAAAGCGGCTCGGTTGAAGTAGAGAATGCTCGCTAAGGGGGTGGTGAACGCGAACGAGCGTGTTTTTCCACCACCAGTTGCTCGCGGCATCCGAAAGCTCTCGCCCTCCCAACCTCCTCCTCCTCTTTATCCTCTGAACCGCGTGCTTTCGACGCCACACCAAGGTATCGAGTCGACCTCCTCCTCCTCCTCCTCCTCATCCACCACCAACCTCCGCTGCCTAGCTCTCTATAGAGCAGTCTCTTGTGCGTTTCTGGCAAGAGAACGAACCCAGACCATAAAAGTCCGAAACTCCTCTTACCCCTTTCTATCACCTCTACCTCTGCATTCTCTCTCGTGCTCTAGCGCTCAAGTGTACGCTGGATAAACCCGACTCTCCACAATCCTTCGTGTTCTTTCCCTCTCGCTCCGTCGCTTTTTGCTTCACTTTCTCGCATTTCTTCCGCCAGACCCAACACCGGAGAACTGGGTCTGGGAGGAATAAAACGCAGAGTGTGTACACTACTCTGTACTAATACCACTACGCAACCGCTCCGGTTTGTACGATCGCTGATATTTCGTATTTGTGAACTGTGTGGAGAGAGGTGACGCTGAAAAATCTGTCCCAGGGAGCACGCTCCTCGCGATAACCCTACACTGTGGGGTTCCACCTATAGTTTGTCCACTAAACTGCCGTCCCATTATCGACGAGATGACGAATGTCCAGAGAGTTACAGAGCGTCAAAGAGAGGGAGATAATGAGGGTTAGATTATACTTTTCTCGTTTAAATCATGAAAGTATCATAGTTTAATCGTATCGATGCCGTTTTACAGTTGATCTGTTTTACCCACCGAAATTTCGCATAAATTTTATTCATCAACGAACAACGAGCGGACGAATCAAATTGTGACTTGATAATACATCTCTACATTCCTTGAGATTAAGTTATATGGTTTTGTGGAGAAGTTCCAAATTTGAATCACCATGATTTTTTAAACGTTCCTTTCTGCCCATTTCTCGGGGTAAAATTCGTATTTGTGTCGAAAAGCTATGAAAATTTAGAGCAATACAAAAAATCAACTAACCAGCGTATCCTTTACATTTCGACCAACTCCTCTCTATATGTTTAGTCGGTAAACTGGAAATACACTGTATTGAATATAATTTTCATGTAATGGGAGGATATGTATATATGAGACAGCATCGAAGCAAAAAATCGCAAAATCAATCGTTTCGGATGAATTCATCTCAGCCTGATGGTGATGCGAATTCAAGGGTGCTCGGCTCCTTGAGCATAATTCGTTTTGCTCGGGGGCAAAGCAAACTTGCATATCGTGTGTGAGTCTCTCTTTGTCTGTCCCGCTCTCTTTGACGATATCGACAGCTATAACCAACTTATTT